>CM076584.1:1204427550-1204864144 GCA_034641835.2 Pinus albicaulis
GAAAATTTCAACAAATAACTCCTGTCCTCGGAGTTGACCTGCAAAAAAACATAAAGTGTTGAGAGAAGCCACACAATTATTCTTTGTGTGCTTGTTTGGTGTATACTTGTTTGAAGGCCAAGTATGCTTCTCCAAAGCTCTGTACGGTGGTTCATACGCTAAATATGTATGTCTTGTATTCATATCTTCCCTTTGTATTAGTATTTTGAAATACACGCTCAATTCTCTACGTTGTCCCTTGGATGATTCTCGTTGAAGGTCGGTTTGTTGGTTCATATGCATTGGTTTGTGCATTTGGTTTGTTATACGCTGGTTTATGCGCTTCTTATGAACTCTGGTATTAGAAATGTATTGCGTGGTCTCGAACTGGAGCGCATGATCCATTGAATGTGTATGTGTTGAAGTAGTGATTATGATGATTGGTGCTGTATTGAATGTTTGGGTTATGTTGAGCTCTCAGCGTGCTTCATTATTTGTGTGTTTAATATCCATGTCTTTGTGCATGGTATGTACATTGTGTATTGCGTTAGCAGTGCATTCGAATTGATACATGCGAGTTGGTACCTGCGTTATATGCTTTTTGTTGTTGGTACTTGGTAGCACTTTGTTGGTTGATAATATGATGTGTATAGATTATGCTATGATTGTCGTTCTACTTATATTGTTAAACCATTGATATGTTTGTATGTTGAAGTATTCATATATGAGTTGGATTATATATCATCACAATTATATTAATTATAATAATATTAATAAATATGGTTAAGTATATATCAATGATATTTATAAATACATATTAATATACAATATTCACTATATAAATTTAACTATACAGAGTGTTTATAAATCTATTGAAATGTTAAATCTATATTAAATATACTTAAGTATATATATTAAGGATTGATATTATAAATCAAGGCAATAATATTGATCCAAGGTATAATAAATCCAAGATATTGATACTAAAAACTTTAGGGTTTATATTTCTTTGCATTTTTAGTATTAATCTTTTGGGTTTATAAAATCAATCTCTTGAGTATTATTAATCCTTTGGGTTTATAATATCAATCCTTTGGGTATATTAATCTAAGGATTCATATTTCTAGAGTATAATACTATTCATAGTTTTATAATATTATTTTTTTATGTTCAGTATAAATCGTGGTCATCAAAGGCTATATAATATTAGTCTCTTGGGTTCAATAATATTAGTCCATTGGATTTATAATACCTTGGGGCTTATATTAACCATTTGGTTTATAATATCAATCCCTTGGATTGAAGCTAAGGGTTAATATTCCTAAAGTTTTCATACAAAAACCCGAAGGAATTATAAACTGATGGAAATATAAAATAATAAAACCCAACGGATTAATACTAAAAACCCAAGGAATTATAAACCCAAGAGAAAAATATTTAAAGTTACAGAAAAATATTTTACACCCGAGGTATAAAAACCCTAGGGAACAGACGTCATTGACCATGGTCCTATGTCTGAAAAATAATAAATTCATCAATGGTGGTGATATAAGATTTTAAATCAGGGTTTGAGTATTATCGAAACATTACACTACAAATCTTTTCGAAAGAGTATCCTATAATGTTTTCGGTTCAAAAATGATTAATTGTACAACCCTTACAATTTGTTAACCCAAGTTATTAACATTATCAACCCAACCTATAGAAACCTTGGATAAAAATTATAAACTCAAAGAAATAATAAACCCAATGCATTATAAACCAAAGTGAAAAATAGTAAACCCAATGGATAATATTAATCTACCGTGGTCAACTTTGGTGTAAAATGTTTAAAACCTTTCGAATTATAAACCCAATGGATTATAATAAAAAGTAAAATATAAACCATAGGGGTTTATTAAAACCCATTCACTTTACAATAGCAATCAATTTTACTATTATGCAAACAAATGTATATTAATCAATACACATTGTCTAGCATTATAAACCTAAGGGAGAAAGAGTTTATAGCATTATAAACCCAAGGGAGAAAGATTAAAAATCGAAGGTATATAAACCCAAAAAAAATTATTATAAACCCTTAAATGAACATGTCAACCCTTAAATATACACAGAATCCTTCACATAATAACAAATGTTGGCTTTATAATATGTAGAGCTTAATAAACCAAAGATATTGCTAGTAATAAATACTACCATTAGCGTCACTAAATATTATAAACCCAAATGAATAATTTTACAACCCATACAATTTCTAAACCTAAGGAATAAATATTATAAAACAAACCATTATAAACCCTATTAACGAAAGATAAAATTACTAATATTATTGAAACCTAATACTATTATTATTATTATTATTATTATTACTAAAAATTATAAAACCAAATGATTACTTATACAGCCCAAGTGTTAAATTCCACAAGCCAAACATTTTTATACCCAAGAAATTAATATTGTAAAACCAACCAATATAAACCCTTCAAGAAGTATTATAAGCCCAAACAAATAAATAGCCTAAGGGATTATAAAATTAATATTATAATACTAAACCCAATGGATAAAAATTTTAAACCCAACACATAATTGTTAAAAACCTTAAATAAACATGTTTGAACAATATATTTTTGACTCCAAAATCCTTTTTACAATGCAAATCTTGGCTATGGTTTTCTTTGGTTCACTACCTTTGGGATAAGCATCACCACAATGTGAAATTAGACAATGGTTGATCATGGTTGATTTTTCTATGGAGATAATATTTTTCATTATGTGACATTGAACCATGATTTACCAAGTTGAGAATGTGAACTTGTAGAAAGAGACAATCCTTCTCACAATTAAAAAAGTTGTAGTTCTAATCCTTACACTTTTTAATAATAAAAAATCATGGAATTATAAACCAAGGGGTTGAAAAAAATCCCTTGGCTTTACAATAACAATCCATTTTACTCCGATGCACAAAAATGTATATTAATCGAAATACATAGATGTATCGTAACATTTAAAGATGAAAACAAAATGACAAGAAAAAATGACAAGCTACAGTAACACAAAATCAATTTTCCTCATAATTAAATTGAAAAATAAAAATAAAAATAAAGACATTATTCACATTCATTATGTATAAATTAGTTTCACATATCTTCACATATTCAAAGTGTACAACAAAAATAGAATTCAAAAACTCAACCATAACACAACTATTTCATGCAAGCTTCTTCCAAAACAAAATCTCAACGATGACAAAAGCAACATCAATTAAAATCAATAAAATAATGCTCACAGTACTTAACGCTTTCCAACCAATCCCTTATTTTTTTCCTCCCAACCTCTCTTTGGTGAAAATGAAATTTTCCACATCTCATATCATTACATCCAACACACGAATATGCTCAACAATAAAACTAGGAATGCTAGGATGGAAGACATATTTCTTATCTATCCTTTTGTGAATATACAAAACAAAACTTTTCATTGCAAAAATAGACTTGATCGCTTCAATGTAATAAATCCCATCTTGGTTTTCCATATATAAATAAAAATAAAAATGAGTACACAAACAAAGAAATAAAGAAATATATCTAACACATAATAAAAGCATATTTTCATTTTTGTATTTTCATTTACAAGAGAGAAAAAAATGTATTGTACATAAATCTAATACCCTTGGAAATAAGGAGAGAAGAAAGGAAAAACGACATTGCTACTACATAAAAATATCAAAAAATAAAATATATAGTAAATATATTACTATTATTACTATTTTAATCAAATGACAAATATGTATCAAACATAAATACTCCTATTAGTAAAGATACAATCCTAGTGTTTAATTATAAAAGTACAAGGTATTATAAACCCAAGAGAACATAATTCCAAAACCAAGTTATATAAACCATTATATATTTAAAAATAAGAGAAAAATGTAATGGCCATAAATGTAATAAAGTTTAAAAAAGGAGAAACAATAAAAAAAAATAGGTTAAATTAAACTTTCATTGTGATTAAACATCAAATAATTATCATTGTGCATTCATTTTTTAGTGCTCCTAGCATTTAGTCTCTTAGTGCTCCTACCATTCTGCAATTCTGGAATAATTCTGCATTTTTTTTTTCTGCACATTCTGCCTAATTTTGTTTCTACACAACACTGTGCAATTTCAGCTTAAATTATGAGCATATTTAAATTTATTGTGAAATTTTTTTTATAGTTCCTCACATTGCTCACCCTCCCTCACATAGCTACCCACCCCATTTCCCAACCCCACTCACCGCCCTCTATTCCCTCACCCTCGGTCCCCGCCCCCCTCACACAGACCCGCTCCCTTCCCCCTCACATGCTCACAACCATCCCCTCCCTGCTGATGGCCCCTTGGCCCCTTCCCCCCTCACACAGACCCACTCCTTGCCCCCTCACACACACACAACCCTCCCCTTCCCGCTTCCCTCCCTTCTCTCACCCGCTCACCCATCCCCTCATGTAGACCCTCTCACTCGCTCACCCCTCCCATCCACCTCACCCTCCCCCTTCCCCACTGCTCCACTCCCTCTCGTCACCTCTCATCCCCCTCCCCCATCTCTCCCCACCCTCACGTCCACTCTGATACAGTTCCATCCCTCAGCCTCTATGACCTTTTTCAAATTTAATTTTTTAATTTTTTTTTTTTTTTTAAACAGAAAATACCCACCCCAGAGAACACCTCCCCCTTCCAAATCATGGGATTAAACATCAAACAATTGTGCCCTATAATTCCCAACAGAACGATGTAGCTAAAAGAATGAACATGACCATTTTAAATATGGTTCGCTCCATGAAGTTTTTTAAGAATGTAAAATTGATGTTTTGGGCTGATGCAGTTCTATGTGTTATATACATAAAGAATAAGTGTCCTTCAAATTCAATCAGAAAAAAAAAAATCCTTATGAAAAGAGGCATGGACACATTCCTTCGATAAATCATTTCAGGGACTTTGGTTCCACCTGTCATGCTTTGATACCTGAGGTAAAAAGGAATAAACTTGGTGCTAGAAGTTTAAAATGTATCTTCTTGGGGTATTCCAATATCTCCAAAGGATATCATCTCTATAATGAAGTCAATAAGAAGTTTGTAATAGAAAGAAATGTCATATTCCTTGAATCTTCCAATATTGACAATTTTTTTGAGTGTAAACTTGATCGCTTGGATAGATTCACACATGCAAAGAATTTTCAAGAATTTGATAATCAGATTCCACATCTTGAAGGGGGGATTCCTATATTGAATCAATTTGTGGAATCGTTTTCCGAAGCACTCTCTCCCCCACATGAATAACCAACCACAGATGACACCTTCAACGATGTGATTGAAAGAATTGAGAGATTGAATCTTGATTCAATTCCAACTCAGTCAAATGAGTAGCCTGGGCTATCTCATAAAGGTCCCCCCAAATGGCTGACAATGACACTAGAAAAAGTTCGTCCCGATGAGGTTGGAAAGACAGGAACAAGAAATTCCACTAGACAAAACAAATCTGACGTAGATAATTCTGATTCACATGTTGATATGGATATTTCTTATAACTGTGAATTGTATTTGTCTACAAATCATGAACCAAATTCCTTCAAAGAAGCCACTTCCCATGTTGAATGGAATGAAGCGATGAAAAATAAGTATGATGCCTTGATAAAGAATTAAAGCTGGTTGATCCTCCTTTGGGAATGAAACCAATTGGCTGTAAGTGGGTCTACAAGAACAAGTACAAAGCAAATGGCCCACTTGACAAGCAGAAAACTAGGCTTGTGGCAATAGTTTTTGCACAGAAAGAAGGGGTCGATTATGAAGAAAATATTTCCCCCACAGCAAAATGGGCCACCATCTAGACACTCTTTACCCTAGCAGCTCAGAAGGGATGGAAAGTCCATCATATGGATGTAAAAACCACCTTTTTTAATGGAGATATAAAGGAAAAGGTTTTTCTGTCCCATGCAGAAGGAGTTTTTGTGAAGGGCCAAGAACAAAAGGTATGCAAACTTATAAAATCCTTGTATGGCCTCAAGGAAGCACTGCGAGCCTAGTATGAGAAATTAACTGAGCATATTCTGAAACTTGACTTCAAAAATTTTGATCTCGATTATGCAACTTTGTTTGTTAAGAAAGTTGGAAAAAAAGTTGTATATATTGTGGTGTATGTATATTATCTTTTGATGACAGGGAAGAATGAGAGTTATATTGCATCCATAAAGAAATAATTGAAGAAAGCTTTTGAAATGAATAATTTGGGTTATGTTCATTACTATCTGGGTATTGAAGTAATTGAACATCCTAAATTTATATTTCTTTCTCAAAAGAAGGACATTGGAGATCTTTTGAACAAGTTTGGCATGAATGAATGCAATCCCTTAACCACTCTAATGGAAAAAAACTTGAAGCTCACATCCATTGAAGGGAAGGAATTCGAGGATACAACGAATTATAGACAACTGTTGAAAATCAAATCTCTCAGAAAATACATAAAACACACATAACAAAATATAGAAAAAATATTGGTGGAAAAGGCTTTAGCCTCATGGGTTCCTCACATATTTTCTCATTATTAAAAGAATGTAATATTACAATTAAATATATGAGGAGATGTGTCTCAAGATAGTGTGTGCTATCTTGGACACCTTGGTTGAGATAATTTCTCAACAAAACCCACACCAATATAGGAGCTACCTAAACTAACTCTTATCTTAGAGGAACAACCCAATCTAGAGAGTTAGGCATAAATTCCTAACTTTTAATATTTAACTAATTTATTTTATTTTTGGATTTATTATTGTTTTATGAGAGAGGCTAACATTCCCCCCTTCAACGATAAATCAAAAATAAGAACGAGGAACCATATTCCAAGTTCTCATGTTGATCCTAAAAAACATTGCTTGAAAAACCGCAAAAGCTGGATGCTGAAAAAAATGCAATCTGAAGAGCCCATGAGTGAACTGCATATCTAATTCATCTCTGAATTTCTCTTGAAAACTTCATCATGTGCCAAGTTTCAAAAGGATCCATTTTTCCTTTGTGTGAAATCAACATCCTTTGTCCACTGACAAAATTTGTTGAATTCCCACTGGCTGATGATGTCAAAAACAACTCACTGTTGCTTTTGTTATGTTGAAAATTTCTCACTGCTGCTTTGTTGTCGACTACCCACTAGCGAATTTGTTGATTCCCACTGGTAGCTGAAGATGCCCATTGGCTACTGAAGCTACGCACTGGCTTCTTTTGTTGGTTTTGTCGAGACTTTCAGTCTCACAACCGCCGTTAATTTCATTGAAATTTTCCCCCCTTCGTCAGCTGAAATGAGAGACAATTCTTTGAAAGTATTCTTGAACTCCCCCCTTCAAGTGTAGGATTGTTTCACTAGTGTACTCCCCCATTCAACTACATGAGAGTACTATCTTCCTTTCACTGTCAGCTGCGCTATGTGTGATTATATTCAGTTGTAGAACTGGGACAATATTTTGACGGTGGATGACCATTCCCAAGGATCGATCCATTCATAATGTATCTTCAATCTGGCTGATTATTGTTGGTTGTAAAATTTCTCTGATGAATGATTTCGCTTACCACAATGGCGACAAGGATGGAGATCAAAACACTAATCTTCCATCTGACTAGTTCTTTGATAATGAGGACATTTCAGTTTGACTGTAACTATGGGTTGCGTGCATTTATGTTTGTCTACAACTTTCTCAGAACTTGCTGAGGTGATTTTTTCAAGAAATCATACACTGACGAACTTAGTTGGCTTCGAATAATCTAGGATATGCAAGTTGGCATCACCTTTGACATATCCTAAACCTCATCAATTTCTGTTACTTTGGATTTCTTCCCATGGCTTGATGATGGGTGTTGAAGAGGTAAATCTCCTCTGCGGACAGAGGCGATCCCTACTAGCCCAGAACGGGTCTAGAAACAATTATCAAATGCTACAGCGCAAGTTCCTAATTGCAAATAAACAGACCAACGATGGAGGCCTACCTGGAGTCCAGTGCTATGATTCGTAGAAGAGACAGCGTTCCCGTTCCTCAGCCTCGGCAGATCACGATCCCCACGGTCTCCATGAATGGACACGTGCACATGCAATAAAAAACACGAATACAACCATAAAATCCAGGATACGCAACTATATATCAGTCAGAAAGGATATAACTCATCATTATCATAAGTGAAAAACAGACTGGAACCATAACCAGTAGTCATTCATTAATAAGCAATCGAAAGAGAGTACAACCAATGTTCTGACGCTGAGGTCTACTTCAGAGGGGTCTCCATTCATACACGTCTCGAAAAGCCTGCCAGGGATGGGACAAGCCTCTCTTAGAGTCTCTCGACGATAGTCTCCTTGCTTTAGTTTGGCCTTAAGGGAAGAATGAGAACTCTTGCAGCATTAAGGCTCTTGGGAGTTTGAGAACTTGGAGATTCAAGACTTAGGCACTTCAAGACTAGCTTGTAATGACAATGGGCAAGCTTTTATAGATGGAGGAAGGGGAGTTCGGATCCCTATAATTGTGGGATTGGCCCTATCATCAAGGGAGCTTCCATGAGAGGTGGCAAACCACTTCCTCTCTATTGAAATCCGTAGCCAAACGTCCCAACTCAATATAGAAATAAGTCCAGGAATTTGTTAGGATGAAACTTCTGCCTTCTTATTTTAAAAAACACTCCTTAAATTGGCTGGCGCGACTGCGACTCTGGGACAGAGCGCCAGTTGGCATGGCCTCTTTGTAGGATTTTCCTCATTGAACTGGCTACCCGCGCCAATGCAAAAATGGATGTTTTTATGGTTTTTTGCAAGGAGATGTCTTCAGGGCAATTGAAGCTCATGTTTAGAGGAATGCAATGATAATGGTTTCAAGGCATGACATTGCTCACAGGTCACAGAATGGTCCCTCCAATGTGCGGGATGGGAAAAGGTAGGGACGGTGACAAATTACTGTGTAACAGATGCCCCATAAAGCATGAGGCCCGAGAGAGAGAGAGGGGTGGAATGCTTTACGAGAACATGTCCAACTGAAGCTCTGCCAGTGGAAAACCTGCGTGTAGAATTACAACTGATATCTCAAGTACATGATGTATATGTGGTATGGGCGCAGCCATCCAAAACAGAGTACACAATAATACAGATCCAAGGTATGGTCGCAGCCATCCAGTGAGGATCAATAAATAGACTCAGGTATGGTCGCATCCATCCAGTCATGTAAATAATAATCCACAAAATTGCAGCCTAGATTACAACAGACACAATCCAGGGTCTTGCACTCCATCTTGACCCGAACAAAGTACAAGTTCAAGCATGCGAATATGTGAGCTGAAGTCGAACATGCAATAACATCGTCTAATTACCAGCCAATGATGAAAGCCGTTAACAGACGCAAGAGGAACCACCAATAATGACGATGGCCATCAAGGTACTACATGTACAATCTTTGGAATGTGAATCAATGAGCTGGCGTCAAACACCCGTAGAATCACTTGATCAGAGGCCAATGATGAAAACCTCACGTCGAATGCGACGAACCTGCCATTGAGGCATGGAGGCTCCAAGGTACCATAAGGGAGTCTCTAGATCAGCTTCCTGGATGATGAGCTGAAGTCGACAGGAAGTGACCTTGATCGAAGGTGGGCCATAACGTTTCCCACATCATCGACACGAGACAAAGGAACATGATGTTTTGTTGTGAATCGAAATCGTATGAGAATCAGAGGAGGGTTGATACTTGCAGAGGCCAACTTCTCTTGAACATATAATGGCACAAAGAGTGGTTTTGGCAGTATTTGACATCAACGGATCAGAGGTCATGGTGACGAGGCAATGAGAAGATGAGAGGTCAAAAGGGATTATCCAAACCCACGGAGGCAAAGTGAAGAACGAGATGAGATGTCCCCAACCCGACACAAATGCAAACAAGTGCCATGTTCAAGAGCGACATACTGCCGACGCGACAATGATGATGGTTCCATTTTTCCCCCACCATTTCTGGCGAGTACCCCAATTATTTTTGATAACAAGCTTGAAGGGGATAGCATATGCTTGTAATATAAGTCCGCCCTTCGGGCGAATCCATCCTAGTACATTTAACGAGCCCTAGGAAGGAGGAAATCGGAGAACGTCATTTCGACTGAGCCCAATGTCATCATGGTTTAACGAGTCTGACAAAGGAAGAACTTGACGTCTTTTCATATTTAGAGAGTTTGAAAAGACAGCAGAAAATTACACTCCAGCGGTCCCTTTTCGTAGATAGTTCCTCGAATCCGAAAAGGTAGAAAACAATATCCGAGAAAACCTCCTAGTCGCAATAGGCTAGGGTATTCCTTTTTCGTAAATAATCCATCCCAGCCTGAAAAAGGGGTAAACGTATACTGGGTAGATGTCGTTCCGCAGCCACTTTAACGAGATCAAAACGACAAGGGCCTCGGCAATATTTTCATGTTTAGAGAGTCAGAAAAGAGCTGAAAGATGACTCCAAAGTTACTTTTTCGTGTTTTTACCGAGTCCGAAAAAGTATAAAATACAACTCGTTTCGCCGTTTACATTGCATAAAAACTTGTTACTGCACAGAAAGGCAAGTGTAAAATCCATTTTCGACAAAACATACGAGATTTTAATGAAAAATGACTTTTTAAACTTAAAACAGAGCTCAAAAAGTTATAAATAAGTCTAAATGGTAAAAATAAAATTACTTTTACTTTTTACATGAGTGCAGAGCAACATTGGTCCATTTATTGTGCAAACTTCTGGCGGCGATTACGACCGATCTGGGCCACCATTCAGAGTTCCGTCAGTTCCAGGTACAAGGCGCTTCCTGATACTTCATTTCAGTCCATTTTAAGATAGTTTTCCATCATGCAATAGACTTTTGTGGCTAATTTTTGAATTTTTAGGGCCCCGCTCATTGGCGTGGGTATCAGGCACGAACCCGCGCCAATGGGCTTTTATATGCAAAAGGCTCGTGCCAGCTGGCGCGACTATTCCTAAAACAGCCGCGCCAGCGGCCGAACCCAATTTTCCGCCTTAAAATTCAACATTTTAATCAATTTGAATGAATTTTGGAGCTTAACAGAGATCTAATTAAAGGTTTGTGACCATGTTGATGCAGGAAACCGAGCAGAATGGTGATTGAGTGGAAAGAAAGAGAGCATGGAGAAGAGGACGAAATGGCCATGGGAAATGAGGCCTATATGAATGCCCTCAGAAACTGCAGGCTCAAGAAATTCTTCCTGACACCTTGTTTGCGGGCTCAACCTGAGCTACTTCAGTACCTGGTGGGCATTTGGGATGAACAAGAACAAGTATTCAAGCTACGAGACCAGGTGTTGGAACTGGATGTATCTGATGTGTACTTCATGACCGGACTGTCGCGTAGAGGTCCGGTACCCATACTGACAGGGAGCAGACTGTCAGGTGAAAAAATGGAGGAAGTGATGGCACGAGTGTTCCCACGGGCACAAATGGGATCAGGGAGTAAAAAGGTGGATATCCACACTATCCCCGATCTGGCACTACGAGTAGTACTGCATACCATCACGCGGGCTGCGGGATCGCAGGCACCGCACGAAGCAATGAAAGCCCAACTCTTACTGGCTTCAGAGTGCATGAGTCCCATACTGTTTGACTGGGCCACAGCAGTAACGATCAACATCAAGAGACAGCTGACGAGATGCAAACAAGCCAAGTTGAAGCAGTTTGGCTATGGGTCCATCCTAGTATCGTTCATTCTGGAACGATTACCAATATTACAGGGCCAAGGGGCCGTCGTAGCAGAGCCAATACCACGAGAGCTGAGAATGGCTCGCTGGGCAGCACTAATGCCCAGAGCAGGAGGAGGCCAGCAAATGTCCTGGAGGCCAGAGTTTTTTGGGTGGTTGCGGCGCCAGTTGATTGTAGTTGAGGACTGGCCTTATGCCGGGATAGACTTTACTGGAGACCCAGATCTCCCACTGCCGGAGGGAGAGGATTGGGACGAAGAGCTAGGTATGATCTGTTTTTGTTTTTTTATGTTTTATGATTTTTTGTTAATACATGTCCGTTCTGACAGCAGTTACATGCGTATGCAGATGTTGGCCCAGAGAGACCAGCTGGGATGTCTCCTATCGCACGGAGAACTCAGCTCGCAGTCGATCCTCATGAGGAGGGCGCGGAAGAAGGAGAGTTAGTTAAGAACCTTGAGGGGATTGCCCGAGGGATTCCGGACTACGCTCGGCTGGCGGATGTACCGTTAGCATATCAGAGACATACAATGGGAGTGCCTAGTCGCCTCCACCATTTACTGAGACGCCTAGTGCGTGCAGTGACTTGTTATCATGAGCACCACGCAGACTAGCCTCCTAGGGTTTTATTTCATGCATATTTTTGAGAGACGTGTCGTCTCCGGATGCAATAAGACGAACATGTATATTTTTTGATCTTATGCGACGCACACTATGTAAAAAAATTGATATCTATATATATACATATCTATTTCTGGATGGATTTTCCTTTTACATGCGATGATGATTTACGAATTGCTCAAATGTCTATATAACACCAAATTAGCTACTGCATCTGTTAATGTATTCATGTGCCTGGGTATATGCAGATATGTAATATAGTCAAAATTTCTTTCCAGTAAATGAATACGCAGATACAGACATAAAATATGTGGATTTCTGACCGAATAATGACCGTTCAGTTGTAATACCACAAGTTGTGACTCTAGATACACAAGCAATTCACGGATACCAAGGTTTATAGCCTCGATTAATAATTCTAATACAACAGTATATTCCGCGATGTTATTTGTAGTACGTCCCAGACACACACCTTGCAGGTTCACCAACTCACCAGCAGGATCATAGATTACCCAGGCTGCCGAAGACAGATTCTTGGTACTGCGGGAGGCACCATCCGTGAACCCAACAAACGGATTGATGGAAATCTGCACAATCAGGAAGACCCAATCAGCAGAAATATGTTTACACTGCACACCACACCACACATGCACACAAATGAATGAACACACCTATGTACACACACCACACAAAAATGACTTTAAGCGTAGTATTTCTTCAGGTACAGCCCATTTCTGGGCTACGCCAGCGGAACTCCTTCATAATCTATAATCTCGTAGGCCCCATTCTTTAATACCCATTTAACTATATAGGGCCCATGCCACATGGGTTGGAACTTCCCCGCCCCAAGCTTATCGTGTGCTTGATCATATAGGAGGACAAGGTCCCCTTCAACGAAGGAACATGGTGAAACCGATTGATCGAAGTGAGCTTTTACCGGCTTCTTTTGTGCCTCAATGACTAAGGCAGCTAAGCGGCGGGTTTCATCTAACCGTTCCAGATACAGGAGACGCTCTTCTTCAGCAAAAGTGTCAGGTAGAAGTTCTACAGCTAATTTCAAAGAAGGAATCTCGCATTCAACCAGAAGAGTGGCTTCCAGACCATACACCAATTGAAATGGTGTGAATCCAGTTGCACTCTTAGCAGACGTTCGGTAAGCCCAAAGAGATGAGAACAGTTGGAGGTGCCAATTTTATTTATGAATCTCAACTGTTCGTTGAAGCATGGTGACCAAAACCTTGTTCACTGCTTCAACCTGGCCATTTTCCGAAGGGTGATATGGCGTTCAGCTATCGTGGCGTAAGCCCAACCTCGATGCCAGCTCGGCCATCATATAATCTTGGAAATGAGTACCATGGTCGGTAACGATGGCCTAAGGAACCCCGAAACGCGTGATAATGTGGTTGAAGATGAATTGAGCAGCTGTTTTACTATCGGCCGCAAGTGTAGGCATCGCTTCGGCCCACTTGGTGATGTAGTCGACAGCTACGATTATCTACGCATGCCCCCCAGCCGAGTGAGGGTTACACGTCATAAAATCCATGCCCCATTTCGCAAACGAGCCAATGGTAACAACATGATGCAAAGGACGAGGTGGCGCACGCATCTTGCGCTGAAAAACTTGGCACATGTGACATTTTCGGACTGCTGTAATACAGTCTTTGAATATTGATGGCCAGAAATATCCTGCTCGCAAAATCTTTTGAGCAGCAGCATATCCGGACATATGTCCACCACAGGCGGCACTGTGGTAGTCATTAAGAGCCTTTTCAGCCTCTTCCAAGGTAAGGCACCGGTGGAGCACCGAATCTACTCCAACACGGTATAAAGTATCCCCTACGATGCGGCAGGGTTGAGACTGATGCCGAATTCGACGTCGGGCATCTTTAGTCAAATCAGACCGAAATGTGGAGGTTTGAAGATACACAATGATGTCGCCATACCAAGGGTCACGAGTACTGATGAGGAAAAGAGTTTCGTCCGGTATATGGTCTTCAGAGTGTGAAGGAGCGGAGTCTGTCGAGAGTGAGCATATAAGATCAGCGAAAATAAGTGATTTGGTTGACTTAGCAGTGGTGAACTCTAAGTCAAACTCCTGCAGGATAACGATCCATTTGGAGTATTTTCCCCCCAGCAATTGTCTAGAGAGAATATATGTCATGGGGTTGCAATCCAAAACCAATGTTATCGTACGCAACAGGATGTAATGGCAAAAACGCTGCACGGCGTGTACTGCGGCTAGCGCCAACTTCTCAACATGAGCATAACGCGTTTCAGTATCGAGTAGGTTCCGTGATAGATAATAAACGACATGTTCATTACCATCATCATCATCCTACACCAGAACCATAGCAATGGTGCTAAACACGGTGGCGAGATACAAAGTGAAATCATGATGATAGTCTGGAGGACGAAGCAAAGGAGCATTAACTAATAACGTCTTTAGTTTCTCAAAGGATTGCTGAGCAATTTCGTCCCAATGGAAGGGAACATTCTGCTTTAACAAGCGCATAAATCCTTTAGCCACCTCAGCGTAGTTCGGGATAAAGCGTCGAAGGAAGTTCGCTTTTCCCTGCAGACTCTGCAACTGGTATAACGAAGAGGGTGATGGGAGGTTGATGATAGCCTCGAATTTTAAAGGGTCAAGGCGAATTCCATCTTTGGAGACTATGAATCCCAAAAGACGGCTAGAATCCACGCCGAAGACACACTTATGAGGATTAAGCCTAATATTGTAGCGCCTACAGCGAAGGAAAATATGGCAGAGGTGTTTAGGGTGATCCTCTCGCCTAGCTGAATGAGCTGGCAAGTCATCCAGATAAGGCTGCACGATATGGCAAATGTCATGGAAAGCATAAGAAATCGCACGCTGAAAAGTGGCTCCAGCATTCTTTAAGCCCAACGGGAGCTTCTCATACGCGAAAGTACCCCACGGACAAATGAACGTAGTCTTGTGTTGATCCTCAGGTGCAATATTGATCTGATTATACCCTGAGAAACCATCCATCAAGGAATAGATCTCACTTCCAGCACATTCGTCGATATTCTGGTCTATGAACGAAGTGGGATAGTTATCTTTTGGACAGGTGTGATTGATGTCGCGGTAATCAACATAGACCCTAATAGTACCCTACTTTTTATCAACAGAGAAAATGTTAGAAACCCATTCTGTGAGGGGGATAGGATAAATAAAACCCGCGTTCATAATTTTTTCAACTTTTGCCTTAATTGCAGCGGCTTTCCAAGGATGCATGGGGCGTAAGCGTCGGTGCACGGGCTTCGCACCAGGGTAGGTTGAAATCTCATGCACTACGATACTAGGATCAATCCCCGACATTTCCTCGTAGGACTAGGCGAACACATCTCTGAATTCTTTAAAAATGTCAGTATAGACTCGAATCTCATCGGGAGAACAAGTCACTCCCACATGAATATTCTCAACTATCCTCAGTTTAACGGAGATGTTGATCGGGATGGTTTGAGTGATGTTACTCAGGTTACCTTCCGAAAAAACCCCGTGCATCAAGATGGGCGTTTGAAGAGGAGGGGTAGGAACCTGAGATGCATAACGCTCCAGACAATCAGTCATTGCCCCCAAGCTAGGCATAAAAGAGGAGCGATGATGTCCATCGCCCCAAGGAAGCTCCTCAAGAGACATAGTTTCAATGATGGCCTCATCGGAAGGAAAAGTCTCTTTGAGAGGATCAGGTGAATCGGCCTGACCAAGCCAGGGTGATTGAGAGTAAACATCTAGAGCCATGCTCAAAGGAGCATGCTGAGGAGGTGGAGGATCAGATGCGGCAACAATTTCACATTAGTTGATCGCTACTGGAGTCAAGGGCATTGATTCTCCAAACTCAAACACCTGCTCAGGCGTAGGAATAAGCCAGGGGTCATCGGACCTGGAAATCATGTTAACTTGAGCGGTGTGCGGTGGTGGTGTGGGAAAGATACCCATGAGGACAGGGTCTTTGAAGAGACCGGGTCCTACACTGTCAGGGGGATTCGGAATCTGATCCATGTATGGTACATTGTTCTTGGAGGTAGAGGTGGAGAAGGACAAATGATCCACCGTGACGATTTTTCCCTCGTGAGAGAAGTTGAAAGATGGTGGACGGCACGCATAGCATGGCATGGGTCCAGCTGCGGCCAAGAAGTATATTGTAGTTGAGCCTGGCGTCGACTACTTCTACTTCCACGTTGACAGTCTTCCCCTGTAAAGTGATCGCTAGACTCTCGATAACACCCAGGGGTTTGGATTCCTGACCATCAAATGCCTCTAGGGCATTGGGAGATGACGAAAGGGCTGGAGAGCCAATGGCCTTCCAGCAGGTGGAGGACATAATGCAGGTAGAGGCGCCTTCATCCACGACGGCCCTATGAATGTTAAGACCGTTAATCCTGACTTGAATAACAAGATCGATCTGATGTGGGAGCCGGGGAATGCAATTCTCTAAATCGAAGGTGAGAAGACTCGAATCGGTGGGATCTATGCCCCCGATTGCAGACAATAAAGCCTTCCGTTGTGAAGGACAACTTTGAAGAACTTATAGTGTAGACATAGCAGAGGGTGCCTGTGCCAAATCCTCAACAATGCTGTAATGTTGAGCAGCACGAGCATTTGGATTATAAGAAGATCTTCGTAAGACACCTTTAGAAGGTGGCTTCACAACAGGTTCAAGAGTAGGCTTCTCGATTTCCAACGACCCAGAGACAGGTGGGGGAGGCGATCCATCCCCAACTACCTTCTCGGGTGCCTGCCGCGATTCGCTGTAATCCTTCGAACGCGTAGCGACAGAGATAGGTGCAGCACCCTTCATCATGAAAACTTGGGACCCGAATGGTGTAGATGGTGACGGTTGTTCAACCATCTAGGTCTGTTGAGATGGGAATGGCTCTTTTAGAACTGCCGGAGTCCCTTTAGAGCCCTTGAGAAGTTGACTAACCTCGGATCGTCGTGGAAAATCCTTAGTATAATGGTCCCCTTCACAAATGAGGCAAGGGTACTTCGGTTTATGCTGAGAACCATCCTCAGTGCGAGATTTAGATTCTGGCTTTGGGGCATCAGATTTATATTTTCCTTTGCCCTTCTTTTTCCCCTTGGAAGTTTTCTCCGTAGGATTGGCCTGAACGGAATTCACTTCCGCGGTTTTGCCAGAATCGGATGGGGTGGGATTAGCAGGAGCATTGTTGGAAGAATTAGACTTCTGCTTCCTGTTTGAAGATTTCTTCGAATTTTGTGACACAGAACCAATGACACCATCCACTGCAGGGGTAGGTGGGGCCTTAGAGGTTCCGGACCGTGGAGCATCAGGCAAGATATCATAAAGCGTGCCGGACTGAGAATATACAAGATCCAGATATTGGGCACGCGCAATGGCTTGTTCCTCCGTCACACATGCTCCCATCGCAATATTTTGGGTGATTTTATTCACGAAGGAGGTGGTGAACCAGTGAGTTAGTATCTGATCAGGTATATGAAACTTGATTAGTCTACGATGGTGCCGCCACTCATGAATGTGATCGGAGATGTGAGTGGCTTTATCCTGCTTCACAGAAGTGAGGAGGTGCGTCCCGACTTCATAACGAACCGGTAACTGAAAGTGCGTGAGGAAAGCCATGGCTAAAGAATTGAAATCTTGGAAAATGCCATGGGATAACTCTATGTACCACTTAGCAGCAGCTCCAGTTAAAGTACACTGGAAGAGGCGCAGACGAATCGAATCGTTGACCCAAGAGTTAGATGAACACCAAAGATGATACGTCATCACATGCGCCTGGGGGTCCTCTCCAGCTTTTCCTTCAAACTTGGGGCAATCAACTGGTATCTTGGTAGGAACCGTAGGCCAATACGGATTATGTAGAATCAGATCATTGGTCAATTTTGAAACATTCGGCAACTCCAAGGTGGCCAGGAATGGCAATGGCAGATTGACCGGCATGCCGGGCCCGGGATGAGGACCGCTACCCATACTCCACAATGGTTGTGAATATCCTTGCCTCCATGGGTTCTGTCCCATAGGATTCTGACCGTAGGGGGTTTAGGTCGTATAACCAGACTAATTTGGATGCTGGTAACCAGTGTGTGGGGCTTGATAACCAGAGTACGGACCCTGATTATACGTCGGCCGAGTATAAGTAGCATTTAGATTTGGCTGCTGAGTATAAGTGAAACCGGGTGGAGGAGGATAATACTGAGAGCCTCTGGGGTGGTTATAATTTGGTTGAGACTGACCATGAGGATAATAACTGCCCTGAGGATGAGTCGGCTGCTGAAAAGTGGAACCCTGCGGAGCCTGATAATTAGGGCGCAGCTGTTGATTTGGCTGCGGCGTCGAATGAATCGGCTGCTGGGCAGGGTTAATGGAATGAGTGGGCTGCCCTGAGTGAATAGGTTGACCCGACTGAGAGGGCTGACCTGAGTGAATAGGTTGACCCGGCTGAGAGGGCTGACCTGAATGACCAGGTTGACCCGGATAAACAGGCAGCGCCGGTTGCGCAGGTTGACCTGGCTGTAAAGGAGCCCCAGGTTGTGCCGGATGGGCCGGTTGGCCTGGAGGCGGAACACCGGGTTGTGCCGGATGAGCCGGTTGGCCTGGTGGTGGAACAGGGCCAAGTGGTTGTTGGAAACCGGTTTGACCTGAAGCAGAACCATAGGATGGTCCTGGCTGATATGCAACGTTAGAAATAATAGGATACTGCGGTTGCATAGGTGGAGAAGGCTGGGTTTTCCCCCCAGGACCATAGACCGGTCCCGGTTGGTACCCCGGCTAAGGGTGAACAGGTTGACCGGAAGGGCTGTAATACTGTCCTTGCAGACCGTACGATGGCCCTTGCTGGCCCATAGGATAGCCTTGGATGGGCTGACCCTGTGGGTCATAACGATAGCCAGGTTGACCCGAAGGTTGGCCTTGGAAAGGTTGCCCTTGCAGGTTATAAGCCTGGTTATAAGGTAAACCTTGAGCATGGAGGTAAGCCTCAGGAGCGGGGAGATGTAAAATTTCCCCGTGCTCATCATACTGACCTGGAAAAGCATACACGAGTGTACCATCCTATGCATAGTGCGAAAAGTAAGAGCGGTTGGGATCTTGGGAGGATGGTCCAACCTCGGGGTTCAGATGTAGCAGAGACAACCGATACTCCTCCAGAGAGATGTTCTCCGGTATAGCAGTCACTAAATAAACGTCTTTAGGAGACGACATCGCCCTGGCAGAGGGTGTCGTGACCACAGGAGAAGAGGCGGCCACACAAATGGTGGGCCGAACGGGTACAGAAGTAACGGGTGTCTGAGGAGACACCCCGGGTGAAGGAGCAGCTGGCCTCAGAGAAGGAGCTAACACTCCCATAGAGGCTGTGGCAGAAATGATCTGACGCAAAGACCTGTAGCCCGGTGGTAAAGAGGGACAGGCAATCTCCCTGAATGTTGTGTCCGGTGTATCACGGGTATAGGGCAGCAGACTCGGCTTCCTATGGATAAAGGATTGAAACCTAGAGGGGTCTCCCTTTATATACGCGATGGTACGGGGAGCACAAGTCCGTACTAGCGCTGTCTAAATCCAAAAGGTGAATGACAGCTACTAGGTTTAAAGACGCCGAAACACGTCTCTAGCCTAGACCTCCAAATGTGTTTCGTTAGATTTCAATGTTGCCTTAGTGTAAATTGAGTAGATTTTAAAGTTGATCTTCAATTACGTTTCAGTTTTCAGGCCCTAACGAATGTATTGTTTCAAAAATCTCCTAAATGCAAAGTTACATGCCACAGTACATCATTTTGTTCGATGAAAACTAGTTACAGAAGAGTTGAGAGTTTTTACACAAACAAAATGATCGAAAGACAATCAATGGTATCTCTAATGTAACTAATGAAATCAAAAAAATTTCATTCAAATCCACTAATTACTAGTAAAATCGAAAATATTTCAATTGCACTAATCAACCAAAAGCAAAAGAGAATTTTTTTTTTTTTTTAATTTTCAATGTTTGATAGCTAGATGCACTAAACAAACCGAAAACAAACGGAACAATTTGAGAAGCGATATTAGGAGAGAAAAACAAACAAATTTCACTCAATGACATAGACAATCAGATCTCAAATCGACCAAAGTCTCTCAAAACCGAGAAAAAGTCCCAAAGGATCCAATGGACCGTGTGATCTGGGCCCAAAGCAAGACCAAACGAAATTTGAGTGAAGAGAAGAACAATCACCCAAAAATCGCAATAAAACGGTGAACAACTACCAAGAGAATGCGGAGGAGCAATCAAAGAATTGACTGTACTAACAAAACACCAAAACTCCTAAGGAGGGCTCGATACACAAAGCCACTAGATGCCCTAGGGCTTAAAACGTGAAATCGATGGAGAAAAGCAAACAACCAAAGGACGAAGGAAAACTCCCAGTCAAACAGGACTCCAACATACTCAGGTAGATGAAAAACCAAAAAGAAAAACACTGACCAGACCCAGAGAGCTCTAAACTAAGAAAACCCTAATGCCTCACAGGAGTGGCGCGACTGTGAGGTTGTAACTGGCGCCAGAAAGCAATTGGCGCGGGAAATACAAAAGAAACATGCACCAATTGGCGCGACTATCGAGCTAAAAAGCGCGCCAGTCGACTTCCTCAGTCAAAAGTAAAAAAGAACTACTCCAGAAGCAAAAAATAGCAAGATAACCCAGCCCAGAAGGCTAATCAAGCAAGGAAAACCACGAAACAATCAAAACGAGACAATCAAGATGAGACAATCAAAACTAGACGATCCCCAGTGGAATCGCCAAATTGTTGAAGAGGTAAATCCCCTCTGCGGATAGAGGCGATCCCTACTAGCCCATAACGGGTCTAGTAACAATCATCAAATGCTACAGCGCAAGTTCCTAATTGCGAATAAATAGACCAACGATGGAGGCCTACCTGGAGTCCAGTGCTATGATTCGTAGAAGAGACAGCGTTCTCGTTCCTCAGCCTCGGCAGATCACGATCCCCACAATCTCCATGAATGGACACCTGCACATGCAAGAAAAAACACGAATACAAGCATAAAATCTAGGATACGCAACTATATATCAGTCAGAAAGGATATAAATCATCATTATCATAAGTGAAAAACAGAGTGGAACCATAACCAGTAGTCATTCATTAATAAGCAATCAAAAGAGAGTACAACCAATGTTCTGACGACGAGGTCTCCTTCGGAGGGGTCTCCAGTCGTACACGTCTCGCAAAAACCTACAGGGGATGGACAAGCCTCTCTTAGGTCTCTCGGCGGAAGTCTCCTGCTTGGGTATTTGCCAAGGAAAAATGAGGGCTCTTGCAGCATGAAGGCTCTTGGGAATTTGAGAACTTGGAGATTCAAGGCTTAGGCACTTCAAGACTAGCTTGCAATGGCAATGAGCTAGCTTTTATAGATGGAGGAATGGGAGTTGGGATCCCTATAATTGTGGGATTGGCCCTATCTTCAAGGAAGCTTCCATGAGAGGTGGCAAACCACTTCCCTTTCATGGAACTCCCGGAGCCAAATCTCCCAACTCAAGATAGATAGCAATTCCTGAGTCTGTTGAAACGAAACTTTCGCCATCCTTATTTTAAAAACACTCCTTAAATTGAACATGCTTGTTGCGACTGCAGAATGAGAAAACGCAGGTTCATGTGACCTCTTTAATGAGATTTTCTCATTAATGCTTGATGATGAATTTTGGCTACCGCGTAATGCAAGGGATGTTTTTATGGTTTTTTGCAAGGAGATGTCTTCAGGGCAATTGAAGCTCATGTTTAGAGGAATGCAATGATAATGGTTTCAAGGCATGACATTGCTCACAGGTCACAGAATGGTCCCTCCAATGTGCGGGACGGGAAAAGGTAGGGACGGTGACAAATTACTGTGTAACAATGAGCTTGGAAGAAAGTTGATCTGGAACAACTTTGACACTTGAAGTTATTTGGATGAATGACTTATCATCTTGATGGTTCAAAGACTTGGAAGCATCACTCTTCTCTTGCAACTCATTTCTTTGTAGTTGCGACTCTAGTTGAAGAAACTCAATGGTTTCATTTGTATTTGGTAGATGCCATGAAAGACCAGCAAGAATGTCTTTGCTGACTTGCACCATGTCTTAAGCACTTGATAGGATGAATTTGTGAAGAACTTATATCAGCTATATGTGTTGCGTCATTTGAACTTGCTCACTTGAATTTAGGCTCGCTTGTCATAGATGTCGTGCTTTGAACTGTCTCACTTGACTTTGTTACTTTAATGAAAGACTTGCTTGCTATGTTTCTTTAATGGCATGCTCACTCGATTTGTTTCTTATTACGCTTGCTTTAAACACTTGCTAGAGTTGTAGAACTTGCTTGCTTGAACTCTTGAATTTACGCTCGCTTGATAATGATAGATTTTTATGAATGATAGTTTGACTTGCTTGATTACTTCATGCTCACTTGAATGAATAGTCACTCTCACTTGCAGGAGATGTGAACTTGTTTGTTTTTTTTAGAGTTAAAACTCATGGACTCACTTGATTCTACTTAAAGGAAGGGTGTCGAACACTGTCGAAAATGCACCCAAAAATTATTACAATGATTTTAATGACTCACTACAATGAATTCACTTTGACTTAATATGACTCATTTCAAAACGTGGGTGTCAGTTTCAACTGAGAATGCACCCTTATAGTTCAACGCAATTTGAATTTGATTACAAGTTCTTAAATTTATTTGCAAGAATGTTGATGTAGACTGTGCTTTGAAACGCATTAACTTGATTGTATTTAGTGAATTTTCTTATTGAGGTACAATGTTGATGTTGACAAATTTCATTATTTGTTGTAGTGATGCAAATGCATATGTTGAGTTTAATTATCCTTCCTTGCAGCGACTTCGTGACAGGTGTTGTGCTTGCTTGCATTGAACTTTATGTGTGTGTTAAATGATATCTTTTATGTGTCAAACCTAGACAAAAATCATAAGCAACATCATGAAGCCATAAAAACACGTGCCATCACAGACATACACATGGTGTACCTAAGATCCCCTTATTCAATTTCGGGTGGATCTAGGACAGAATCACCAAAAACCAATTTGTTTATTATTCAACTTACAATAAGCTCTTCCATCCAAGAGAAAATTTTTGCAGTTACAATATGTTTCTTGTTCGAACCCTTTTTCAAACAACAATTTACTTCAGTGACAATCTTATCACTCCCACGATTTACAACAAAGGCAATCTTATCACCTCCAAATTACAAAAATAATTTTACCTTATCACTTCAAAAATCTCTATGATCACTTATATCTCCCAAAATTAAATACAAAAATTTTCACACTTATCACTCCAAAAAATTACGAATACTCCTTATCTCTCCATAAATAAAAAAAGTGACACCTTATTTCTCCACACCTTATCTCAAAAAAAAAAAATGCACTTGTATCTCATCGAAAAAATTCTATGATCATTTATCTCCCCCCACAAAAATATTTACAAAATTCTGAACTCCAATGTTAAAAGAAAACAACTTTATAACCCGAAAAAACAAATTATTTCAAAAAAGTATACTACCTCTCCATTACCTTTTACCTCCGTTTCATTAAAAAAATGCCTCCACTTATTTCAAAAAAGGTATACTACCTTTCCACTACATTTTAACTCCCTTGTTTAAACCTTTTTAAAAAATACTTGGTGATGTACCTTTCCACTATGTTTTAACTCCGTTTTTTTAAACCTTTTCTTGTTTTTGAATACTTGGTGATGTAACTTAAGAAAAAGCGAAATTTTGCGTTCACTTAAAAAAGTGAGTGAAAGCACGACCATTTATGATATTCCTATATCCTCTTGTCTTGAATGCGAAAATGACCTTTGTTGTTCTCGCCAGAAATACACACAACTCCTCAATGGGCTTCACTGTGGAAAGTTAAAAATAGGAAGCATGCTTGAAATGAGAAATGGAGTTCAATGCAGATAACAATATTTGGAATAGTTACATTACAAGGATGGAAATCTTCAGGCTTTCAGCCAGTCTAAGGCTGTGATTAACAAGCCTCACCCAAATATGCCATAAAATATAGAAAAACAGATGCGCATACAAGAAGAGTTTGAGAAAATTTAGATCTCAAACAAGCATAAAAAACACAACAGTTTCAAGGAAGGTATTTAAGGAGACAAATGCATCTTTGGTCTGACTATAATCTATATGAAGTCCCAGAGTGGGGAAAATCATTATGTTCATACCATTTGAGCTGTGGGCAGTGAAGAGATGATGACAAGTGCTCTGACTGGAGTTGTATTTGAGCCTTTCTCTGAAGTCTAAAATGAACTTGTGCAAGTTTCTGAATCATGCTCTGATTCTTTGGCCAGACAAAAGTTCTCATATGTCTATGAAGGTGCATTGAATGCAAAATTCAACGTGGAGTACAATGTTTCACATATATATCATTCTCTATTTGTATACATTGGTCTTCCAGGCTTTGCTAAGTACTTCAAGGATGCCAGTGATGAGGAGTAGGGTTCATGTAGAAAATATTATGAAATATCAGAACTTCAGAGGGGGTCTTATGGATATTGAGATGCACAAATGATACCACCACGCTTACTATTTCCTATCGTTTCAAAAATCTAAAATCCAAAAAAACACTAAATGAAGAGCATGCTTTGAATGCCATATTAAATGTTTTGTTTACATCACCTAAATTCAGCGTGCCTCCAAATAATAAAAACACCATATAATCAACGTCTCCATATTAAATTCGGTTTGTGCGGATGGATTTATTGCAGATGATTCTCTAATTCTCGAGTCGACTCAGAAACTGCCTTATATGCAAAAGAACATGCGATGACAAGAGGCAAAGAACATGCGATGACCAGAGGGCCCAAGATGTCTAGATATTCTCCCATGGAAGAGCTGGAATGTCTACAACTACGACAATAGAGATAAGGTTTATCGTAACAAAGAAGTTGTTGCCCAAGAGGAACAACTTAAGCAGGAGGAGGTTTGCAAATCATGCCACCTGTAATGCCCACGCAACAACAATTATACACCTATATTGCATTAGGAAAGCCACAGAGAATGGATGTAGTTGTTGAGCCTCAATATTGTACTTTCTTTCATCTTACTTTACCTCATTTTCCTTTGTCCATTGTTATCCCAGACCCAATTGATCAATGAATTTAGTTAAAATTACTTTTAGAATGATGAACATGGCTAACTTGCTAAGTTTTGTGATTTTTGTCATTGTAATGCATTTTGACTGGAATTAGCTGCAGAATGCAGACATTCCGTAGCTAACCGAAAATTCTGCAGTTGTCTTCACGTTTAGGCATGTTCCAGGTGGCCTCTCAATAAAAACCGAATATGGGTATATTCCACGTCATGTCTACATTGTTCGTTGCTCACCATGAAGGAAAAACCGAATTCTAGATATGGTTTTGGTACGTGGGAATACATTTAAGAAGGCAGACTTCTAATAGGACTGTCTTAGTCTAGATGTCCATTTTCTCTTTACGTTGCCATCTTCAAGAGTCCTAATGTGATTTCGATAAGGAAAGACAATTATCCTCGAATTGTTGCAAGTCTTGTTATGTAAATTTGTTATAAAAACACTTGGGAAACCGAGAGCTAGGCTAGATTTTGTTCCAGATTTTTCTTAGATTTTGTGCTACATTTCTGAAGACGCAGATTTCTCTGTTCAAGTTATTTCTCCTTTAATGAAGAAGACAGTATTGTTTTGAAAGCATTGATTTGATTTGGAGTTAGATTCTGTCCGGTGGTAGAGGGCCCCTGCCTCCTGCACGATTTTACTTGCGTAATTTAGATAAGTATCTTAGTTGCCTTTAGTTTTTTGAAGTTTGAATTCGTAGTTGTTTTCATTAGCCACTATAGTTATACTCGTTTTAAAAACTCTTCCAAAAGAAGAAGCTCTTCCAAAATATCATGATAATGAATGGGAAATGGCTATAGTGTTGTAGGATTTAATTGTAATCTCTTTTGTTCACCATCACAGTTATAGTTATGCTAAGCACTCTTCCAAAAGAAGAAACTCTTCCAAAAAATCCTTATGTTGTCTTAAGCATGATTGTGATCCTGAACGTTTCAGTTGTGTGTTTGCACTAAGTACCATAGCTATTCTTGCTCTTAAAACGCTCTTCCAAAATATCATAATGATGGGTAGAAGATAGCTATGATATCTTAGTTTTTAATTGCTTTCAGTCTTTATGTTTGCATTTGCACTGAATTGTACAGTTAGGATTGTTCTAAGAAACTCTTCCAAAATACCAATCATGATGGACAAACAGACTGTATAATTCCATAGAATAATGCATGATAGCTTAGTTAGGATACTCCGGAGTCTAATTGCATTTAACTCATGCTCAGTTATTTTGTTTTGAGTTTGATAATGACTTGTTAGTTCAGCACTGTTTTAGACTAGTGACATCTTAAGTTCAGTTTTAGCTTAACTCATTGCATTTACACTCCACATTTAGTTGTCATCCACTGCATATTAGATTACTTCAGTTGTTAAACTTAAAAAAACAGCCTTCATTATTTACAAACCTCTTCTTGTTCCAAATCTATAATTGATTCATAACCATAAGAACAGAAGACAATATCATTTCAGGGCCTGAAGTACTTTTGCAACTTCCTTATCATCTGAAAAACACACCTTTCCTCAAAAGACTATTTTAAAAATTTATAACCTTGAGTGAAGTGTAGTGGTATCAAACTAAGTTGCAGAATAGAGTTAGGAACTAGTCTTAAAGTAGAGATCTTATGATGGTATCAATGTTTTATTCGAAATATGCTTCAACAAATCTCTAATCATGGATAGAATGTCGCATCATTGTAAGTTAGTTGTTTAACTGTTTAGTTAGGAGAATTTGCATACTTAGCTGACCATTTCTCAAGCTCTCTCTTTCAAAATACTTTTGGTGAAAGAATTGGACAAGTTGAGTTTATGTTTTGAATCATTTTCTTAAAAGTCATTATCAAGCTTTGTTTCTGCTTAGTGATAGTTTAGATTTGATTCTGTTTCAACATTTGCAATTGCATCTGTCATTTGTCATCACCCAATTAGGCTTCACTCTGTTTTCAACCAGTAGCTTCTTTCCACTAGCTTTCTAGTCATTTTCCTTGTGAACATAAAACTGCCAAAAAGACCAAAAACATCATAAATTATCACAAAAGGCCAAAACATCATAAAAACACTAAACACAACACATTAAGAGACAAACACCTAGGCACATATGGTGCACTTCACTTCAGCAGTTTACCAACCCTGGTTGACAATTAAATGAACTCAATTTAGGAGACTAGATTGAGACCAAACATTTTGGCGTCGTTGCCGGGGAAGTGGAAACTAGGTAACCTTTGTTTCTTGGCATCCAAAAACAATTATATGCGTAGAGAGAGAGATTCAAGGGGAAGATTCATAAGCAGCAGAAGCAGAAGTTTGATTTCTAGAACACCACTTGTTTCATCTAGATCAAGAGCTAGTACACCTTCAACTCAGACCCACATTCCATCCTTTACTGATCCTGGACTTCTAGAAGATCTAAGGTAAACTATTCCATTAGAGAAACCTTCCACTTGATCCACTGAACCTGCCATAGAAGAAGATTTAAAAACTCCTGTTAGGGACACAAACCTTTCCACTTCCACGGGAGAGTCAACCATGGCAGAAGAAGGAGGAGGAGGAGTTGTTAATGGAGAACACACACTATTTGGAGGTAGAGGTAGAGGTAGAGGAGAAGGAGGTAGAGGTGCAGATGGAGGAAGAGGTAGAAGAGAAATAGGAAGCTCTTTTGGGTTCCCTATAATTGATGAAGAAACCAATACAACCATGAAAAACATTTCACCCTCTGTCTTTCCAAACTTCTATGGACTTAAAACTGAAGATCCTGAAACCTTCTTATTTGAATTTGAATTTCTGTGCAGAACTTATGACTACTTACAAGATGCTCAAAAACTGAAATTATTCCCTTCAACCTTGAAAGGAGCAGCATTGAAGTGGTTTATGAGTTTGATTAACAGTTTTATTAGGACATGGGAAGACATGAAACAAGAATTTCTAGAGAGGTATTTGGATTATTGTATGCTGGTTAATCATAAGGAAGAAGTGTTTAAGATGTTACAAAAAGAAGATGAAAACTTGGAAGATCTGTTGGAGAGATTTCATTACAACATCAAAAGAGCGAAAATGGAAAACCTAGATCAAGACACCTTAAAAGCTCTTTTGTTGAAAACAATTAGGGATGAATGGTTGGATATCCTTAACATGATGGGAAAAGGGGATATATCACAGCTCACATTACCTGAAATATCTGAGTTATGTATCAACCTTTCCAGAGGGAAATCTAAAACTATCAAAGGTCCAAGAGATCCTGCTCTTGCAAGGGCAAGTAAATCTGCTTCTGGGACAGTAAGTAGATCAGAAATAGGACACATGCTTGATGATTTTAAATCTGACATATTAGGGAGTCTTAGTGAAAAAATAGACACCCTCAAGATACAAAACAAGCAAAAGGCTGAATCTGATGCCTTGGCAATCTTTTGTCCCAAATGTAGGAAGAAACATGCCTTGAGAGAGTGTCCTTTAGATGTAAAAGTTGTAGAAACATGTGTTATTTGTTCTGAGAAACATGAGACCAAGAATTGTCCTTCTCTTCCTGGTCTCAAGGCTGTTTTTCAAGAAGAAACTCCTACAGACTCCACAGAATCTCTTAACTTTGTATCTAGAAGACCTTGGCAGGGACCCCAGACACAAGGATTCCATGATCAAATGTATAATCAACCTCCACCTTCGAATTCTTGGCAGCAACCTTGGCCCCAATTTCAAAATCAATCTCAAGCTTGGGCACAAGGATCACAAGGTCCCTATGGAAGATACTCTCCATATTATCAGTATCCACCATCCTATCCACTATATCCACATTTTTATCCTCAAAATCCTCAACAAAGAAAGTTTTCTCAAATCTTCAACAAAATCCTCAACAACATCATGAGAACCAACCACATCAAAATCAACCACTTTCATTACCATTCCCTCAAAAATCAAATCAATTGCCTGCTCAACCCATACCAAACCCCAATAATAAAAATCCTCAGAACACATACATGATAGAAGGCCAACAGTTTCCAACTTATTTAATTACTTCTTTAGACCTTAGTGATGTTCAACTTAGGTCTGGAAGAATACTTGAAAAAATGAAACCTTCTGTGATCATACAAGAACAAGATAACTCTGAGGAAGACTCTCTATGGGTGAATAAAAGTCTTGAGGAAGACACATCTTTTCAAGACCCAAACACTGAAAAATTAAAGCAAAAAGATCCAATAAATTCAACTCCTGTATTAGAGCAACCATCTACATCTACTTCTATACCTCCCTTTCCAGAAAGATTACAAATTGATAGAGGTGTAGAAAAACAAATTATGGTGCCTAATTATGATTTCCTAGATGAGCTGAGAAATGTTTGCATTAAAATTCCATTATTACAAGCCATCAAGGAAATTCCAATTTTAGCTAAAACAATAAAGGAGTTGAGTATGAAGAAAACAAGAAAAATAATAAGAGAAACAAAGAAAATTCAACTGGCAGGAAAAATAGCAGACATTATGATGGGCAAGATTTCTATTCCAAAGTATCTTGACCCAGGAAATCCAGTTGTCAAAATTCACATCAATGGAATTGAAATCCAGAACACACTCATTGATTTAGGAGCAGCAATCAATATCATGAATAGACAAATCATGGATAAACTGAAACTTCCTAATCTTCTCTTTACACCCACACTATTACAATTAGCAGACAGATTTGTGATCAAACCATATGGGGTAATAGAAGACATTCTAGTGTCCCTAGATTCTTGGGAGTACCCTGTGGATTTCATGATCCTAACCCCTAAGAATAATCTAGGAGGCCATCATGTTATATTAGGAAGACCTTGGTTGGCTACAGCTGATGCTTTTATTAGTTGTAGATCCGGTGATATGTATATCTCTGATGGTAGTTCAACAAAGAAATTCACTTTATATCCTCCAGCTAGGACAATTACATATTTAGATGACACTCAATGGATAGAGGATGAAGAAGATTTACAACCTCTCTTCAAAATTTCAGAAATTAATGAAGATAATCAAATTATGAATACTCTAGAAAACTTTGAATCCTCTCTAGAAGACAAACATGAATCATTTCAAGAGGGATCCAATATTGAGGTTTTGTCATCAAGGCAGATGTCTCTTCATTCTATGGACAAATTTGGCAGCTCTACAAGTGAGATTTTTCCAGGAAAAACTTTGAACATAAACAAAAACCTAGAAAAATCTCAACAAGAAGAGTTAGTCAAAGTATTACAGAGACATTCTTCTGCATATGCATGGGAGTACACTGACATGAAAGGGATAAGCCCCAAGACTTGCACTCATCACATCTATATAGAGGAAAATTGTAAACCAATCAAACAACCTCAAAGACGGATGAATCCAAATCTTAGGGAGATTGTTAAAGAAGAATTGCAGAAATTGTTGAATGTCAACTTTATCTATCCTATTTCAGATAGTCAGTGGGTTTCTCCTTTGGTAATTGTGCCAAAGAAAAATGTTAAATGGAGGGTATGTATTGACTACCGAGAATTAAACAAAGCTACTCTTAAAGATCATTTTCCCCTACCTTTCATAGATCGGGTGTTAGATACATTAGCTGGCAAAAAGTACTTCTCATTTTTAGATGGGTTCAGTGGTTATAACCAAATTCAAGTAGCACTTGAAGATCAAGACAAAACCACATTTACCTGTCCTTGGGGTACCTATGCTTACCAAGTATTGCCATTTGGATTATGCAATGCACCTGCAACATTCCAAAGGGAAGTATTAGGAATTTTTTCAGATCTAATACATGATTGTGTAGAGGTGTACATGGATGATTTCACAGTTTATGGAAATACATTTGAATAAGCTTTAGAAAATTTGGAGAAAGTCTTAAAGAGATGTCAAGAAGCAAACCTTTTACTTAGTCATGAAAAATGTTTTATGATGTTTACTGAAGGTATTGTTTTAGGGCATCACATTTCAGGGGATGGGATTAGAGTTGATGAGTCTAAAGTTGAAGTCATCTCTAACTTATCCATTCCAAGTTGTCAAAGAGATGTTAGGAGTTTTCTAGGATTTACAGGATATTATCGGAGATTTATAGAAAACTTCACCAAAATAGCATCTCCACTCTTTAAATTACTCACCAAAGATTGTGAATTCAAATGGACTTCTGATTGCCATTTAGCCTTTGAGTCCCTAAAAACAAAAATTTCTGAAGCACCTATATTAAGGGGACCTAACTGGAAATTACTTTTTCATATCTCGACAGATGCTTCCGATACAACTCTAGGAGCAATATTGGGGCAGAAAGACTTGATTCCCTATGCCATCTATTATACCAGTAAAAATTTGACTCCTGTAGAGTTAAAATATATTGTAACTGAAAAAGAGTTTTTAGTTGTTGTTCATGCCATAAACAAATTCAGACACTATATAACAGGCTATGAAACTTTTGTTCACACTGATCATTCTGCAATTAGATACTTAATGAACAAATCAATTACTAATGGCAGAGTCATAAGATGGCTATTGCTCTTACAAGAATTTAACATTACCATTCTAGATAGGCCTGGAAAAAAAAACACAGTAGCTGATTTCCTATCTAGACTCCAAAATATCAAAGATGACACTCCAGTTGAAGATCAATTTCCTGATGAATATCTTTTTGCAATTTCTACTCAAACTCCATGGTTTGTTGATATTGCTAATTATTTAGTTTCAGGAAAATTTCCTTCAATAATGAATGCAAGGGATAAAAGAAAAATCATTTATGACAGTGCAAAATATTCATGGGTTGTTAATGAGTTGTACAAGACAGGTCTAGATTTGATCATTAGGAGATGTGTTCGTGAAGATGAGATGCCCGAGATTCTCAAGGCATGTCATGATGAACCTTGTGGCGGACACTTTGCAGATAAGAGAACAGCCTATAAGATCCTTAATTTAGGATATTATTGGCCATCCTTGTTTAAAGATGCTAAAGAGTATGTCAAAAGGTGTGACAGTTGCCGAAGGGTAGGGAAACCTTCTCCTTCAGGTGAGATGCCATTACAACCTCAGGTACATATTGAACCTTTTGAAAAATGGGCTTTGGATTTTGTAGGACCTATTAGTCCTCCATCAAGAAAGAAGAGGTATATATTAGTTTGCACTGATTATGTTACTAAATGCGTAGAAGCCAAGCCATTACTTGTTGCTAATGAAGCATCTGTAGTTACTTTTCTTTTTGAGGATATTTTTACTCATTTTGGTGTCCCAAGGGAAATTGTTACAGATCAAGGAGCTCAATTTACATCAAGGCTAGTGGAGCAAATGATGGAGAGGTACAAAATCAAGCATAGAAAATCTACTCCTTATCATACACAAGCAAATGGTCAAGTGTAATCTACTAATAAGGTCATTGAAGGAATCCTAACAAAGACTATTCATTTACATAGAAGAGATTGGGTAGATAGGCTTCCAGAAGCCTTGTGGGCCTATAGAACTACATGGAGAAACAGAACAGGCCATACTCCTTATGAGCTTGTTTATGGAAAGAAAGTTTTCTTCCCCATAGAGTTCCAGATTCAGACTTTCAAAATGGCAGTTCAGCTAGGACTTGATTTAACTGAGGCACAAAAGCATAGACTGGAGCAGATTAATGAATTGGATGAGATCAGACAAGATGCAGTTCAGAAAACAAGTCTAGTCCAACAACAAAGGACTAGATGGCATGACAAATACATCAAAGAGAAGAAATTCAAAGAAGGTGACTGGGCTCTCTTGTTTGATTCAAAATTCAAGGATTTTCAAGGTAAATTTCAAACACATTGGCTTGGGCCATATGAAATTGTTAAAATTTTTGACAATGGAGTAGTAAAAATCAGGACAATAGATGAAGAAGAGGTCACTTTTCTTGTGAATGGTCATAGATTGAAGTTGTATCACAAACCACTCTCAAGAGAAGAATTTGTCAAGAAGTTTCAAGAAAGCAGTGATGTGAAGTTAATGAAGAAGAATCTCTCTTCTTCATCAACTTGATTGAATTTTCTGAAGCATTTCTTTTGAAAAAAAAAAGAAGGTATAAACATGAAAACCAATCATTGATTGGCATGTTTATACAGAAAATATAGGGTGAAAATCAGAGTTTTTCTGACACTCTAACTTTTCCATTTTTGTTTTTGCAAGCAACTGTTACAAAATCATAAGTTCAGATCCATTGTACTTCTGATCCATTTCATTTCATTTCATTCCATTCACTTATCCATCCATACTCCATTTCATTCATTCATACTTCACTTCATTCCATATTTCATTCATCTCATTCCATGCTCCATCCATTTCATTTCCAGGTCAAAATTTAAAGTTTGATGTCTTGCTGCAAATGAATAACAAATGTCATGGATTGCAGGGCAGTTCTTATGTTCTTCCACTCCATTTCATAAACTAAATTTATTCCATTTCATCATCCACTTCATACATATCATGACTCATCATCCATCTTCATTCATATAACATCTCACTTATATCCCAAACCACTCCATTCCATGATCAAAATACTCTACAGGTACATTCTGCAGTTTAACAGACATTCTGCAGCTGATCAGACTTTCCGCAGCCAGACAGTCATTCCGCAGCTACAAATCCTGAAGGCACTAATCAGCAGACATTTGAATTGCAACAAGATGATCCAGTATATCTATGAATAAGAAGAATCAAGACGGTTTATGAAGACTCTTCCAAAGGAGAACAAAGAAGACAAAGACCATAAAAAGCAAATGAAAAATAGAGGTAACAAGTTTTGATTATAATGGCATTTCATAAGGTTTAGCATAGTTTTAGTTATGAATCATTCGAAAAAGTTGTTTTGATTATTTTTATTAATCATGACCAATAAACTCTCCACAAACTTTGGATAAAAATCTCCCATTTCAAATTCTATACCCGACATCATTTAAGCGGTTAAAAAGGCCGAAGTGTTTGATTTCCTCACGTCACCCAACCAAATCATTCAATGATGATTTTCTTTTCCGTTGTAAAAATCTCCGCCATATTTTCACTCATTAATTTGTTTCCTCCACCTCACTCCATTTACTCATTTCGTAACTACTTCCATCACTCCATTCTGTAGCCAGCACTTCATTCCGCAAAACAAAGATATCCTTATCACCGTGAGCAGAGAAAAGGGTATATCAGTTTGAATATCAAAGCACTATCACCATGAGCAGAGAGTGAGAATTATCACTGTAAATGCAGAGGTATAGCAGTGTGGAATTTGAAGCCATTTGTCACCGAGAGACAGAGGTACAACAGTGTGGAATTTGAAGCCATTATCACTGCCAACCAGAGGCATATCAGTCCAAAGTTTGAAGCCATTTTCACTGTCAACCAGAGGCATATCAGTCCGAAGTTTGGAGCCATTATCACCGAGAACTAGAGGTATATCAATTCAAAGGTGGAAGTTATTGTTTCCGTGGGCAGAAAGAGTATTAATCTAAACATTGAAGGAGAAAATATGGGCCTTATTGTAAGAACCGAACCAATGGGTACAAAATACCTGGAAGGATACCCTCAATGTAAAGAAATGTTGCAACAGGTAGGATGGCTACAATTTCTTGAGAAATTTAATGGCTTCCACAAAGAAGTCACTAAAACATTTGCAAGGTCATTTCAAGGAGCTGAGGTTGAAGTGGGAGATGTTAAATTCACAGTCACTGAAGTTTTCATTACAGAGGCTACGGGATTGCTTAGAAATGGAGAGAGATGGTTCAAAAACAGAGAATTCCATAATGAATCCTGGAAGAAAATTCTAAAATCACCAGGTATGGATATCACTGTGTTTAAGAAGGGAATTCCAAGTTCTGCATTGAAAAATAAATGGAGAAACATACTGCTTATTCTGCAAAAAATTATTACATGTGAGGGTAGATATGGCACATTTTATGTTTACCACATTATACTGATAATGCATTTTCTGGGGGAAGAGTTAAACCTACCCTATTTCTTGCTTCAAAGTTTGAAAAATATGGCTTCTTGTGTTCAAATAAGGGTCCAATTTTTAGAGACAACTCTATACCATCATGGCTTGGTTAAGATTTTAATTGAACACCATTTAGCCAAAAAAAATGATACTTGGGATAATTTCTTGATAAGAAATCATTTTGAAGAGCCAAAAGAACCCTCACCTGAACAACAGCCTACAAGGAGAAGCAGAAAATGGAGAGCTTCAAAAATTTAAATTGACAAAACAATCCAGGAAAGTAGTGAGGAAATCATCTCAGAGAAGTTGACTCAAATCAAGAGACAACTTAAGAAAGAGAAGGTAATCAGGAAATCTGCCACAGAGAAAGGAGAGGGATCTTCCCAACCAAGAAGAAGCCATAGAATAAAGGGGAAACTAAGTAAAACTCAGATCAAACAAACAGGGGTGATAAATATAGAAGATGAGGAAACATCTATTGAAGAAGATGTTGAAGAGGATTTTAATGAAGGAACCCCTGAAATTGACCCTGCTCAGCAAGAAGTTTATGAATATGTTGAAACTTTGGAAAGGAAAGCTTCAGAGAGTAGAGAGAGAAACCCTAGTCCTCCACTGTCCGAAATAGATGTGTTAAGAAGGGATAGGTATGAGCTGGAAATACTTAATAGACACATCAAAAATGAGAATGACATTCTGAAGGAACAAGTCAAACTCAAAACCAATATGAACTCAACCTTATCTCTACATATAGACAAAGTGGAAAAGGCTAATGAAAAGTTGAAAAAGAGGAACAAGAAGCTAACCAGGACACTTATCAACTTAAGGTTCAAACTTGTCATCAGAAAACCCAGAAGATCTGTAGCTTCCAGGCAAAGGAGAAGGAGAGGATTAGATGTTCTTCCAGAAGCCTCTGAGTTTATGGAATAAGTTGCATGAGGACATGGAAGAAGTCAGTAGTGGGGGTATGTTGAGCCTCAAGATTGTACTTTCTTTCATCTTACTTTACCTCATTTTCCTTTTTCCATTGTTATCCCAGACCCAATTGATCAATGAATTTAGTTAAAATTACTTTTAGAATGATGAACATGGCTAACTTGCTAAGTTTTGTGATTTTTGTCATTGTAATGCATTTTGACCGGAATTAGCTGCAGAATGCAGACATTCCGTAGCTAACCGGAAATTCTGCAGCTATCTTCACGTTTAGGCATGTTCCAGGTGGCCTCTCAAGAAAAACCGCATATGGGTATATTCCACGTCATGTCTACATTGTTCGTTGCTCACCATGAAGGAAAAACCGAATTCTGGATATGGTTTTGGTACGTGGGAATACATTTAAGAAGGTAGACTTCTAATAGGACTGTCTTAGTCCAGATGTCCTTTTTCTCTTTACGTTGCCATCTTCAAGAGTCCTAATGTGATTTCGATAAGGAAAGACAATGATCCTCGAATTGTTGCAAGTCTTGTTATGTAAATTTGTTATAAAAACACTTGGGAAACCGAGAGCTAGGCTAGATTTTCTTCCAGATTTTGCTTAGATTCTGTGCTACATTTCTGAAGACGCAGATTGCTCTGTTCAAGTTATTTCTCCTTTAATGAAGAAGACAGTATTGTTTTGAAAGCGTTGATTTTATTTGGAGTTATATTCTGTTTGGTGGTAGAGGGCCCCTGCCTCCTGCACGGTTTTACTTGCGTAATTTAGATAAGTATCTTAGTTTCCTTTACGTTTTTGAAGTTTGAATTCGTAGTTGTTTTCATTAGCCACTATAGTTATACTCGTTTTAAAAACTCTTCCAAAAGAAGAAGCTCTTCCAAAAGATCATGAAAATGAATGGGAAATGGCTATAGTGTTGTAGGATTTAATTGTAATCTCTTTGTTCACCATCACAGTTATACTTATGCTAAGCACTCTTCCAAAAGAAGAAACTCTTCCAAAAAATCCTTATGTTGTCTTAAGCATGATTGTGATCCTGAACGTTTCAGTTGTGTGTTTGCACTAAGTACCATAGCTATTCTTGCTCTTAAAACGCTCTTCCAAAATATCATAATGATGGGTAGAAGATAGCTATGATATCTTAGTTTTTAATTTCTTTCAGTCTTTATGTTCGCATTTGCACTGAATTGTACAGTTAGGATTGTTCTAAGAAACTCTTCCAAAATACCAATCATGATGGACAAACAGACTATATAATTCCATAGAATAATGCATGATAGCTTAGTTAGGATACTCCGGAGTCTAATTGCATTCAACTCATGCTCTATTTTTTTGTTTTGAGTTTGATAATGACTTGTTAGTTCAGCACTGTTTTAGATTAGTGACATCTTAAGTTCAGTTTTAGCTTAACTCATTTCATTTGCACTCCACATTTAGTTTTCATCCACTGCATATTAGATTACTTCAGTTGTTAAACTTAACAAAACAACCTTCATTATTTACAAACCTCTTCTTGTTCCAAATCTATAATTGATTCATAACCATAAGAACAGAAGACAGTATCATTTCAGGGCCTGAAGTACTTTTGCAACTTCCTTATCATCTCACAAACACACCTTTCCTCAAAAGACTATTTTAAAAATCTATAACCTTGAGTGAAGTGTAGTGGTATCAAACTAAGTTGCAGAATAGAGTTAGGAACTAGTCTTAAAGTAGAGATCTTATGATGGTATCAATGTTTTATTCCAAATATGCTTCAACAAATCTCTAATCACGGATAAAATGTCACATCATTGTAAGTTAGTTTTTTAACTGTTTAGTTAGGAGAATTTGCATACTTAGCTGACCATTTCTCAAGCTCTCTCTTTAAAAATACTTTTGGTGAAAGAATTGGACAAGTTGAGTTTATGCTTTGAATCATTTGCTTAAAAGTCATTATGAAGCTTTGTTTCTGCTTAGTCATAGTTTAGATTTGATTCTGTTTCAACATTTTCAATTTCATCTGTCATTTGTCATCACCCAATTAGGCTTCACTCTGTTTTCAACCAGTAGCTTCTTTCCACTAGCTTTCTAGTCATTTTCCTTGTGAACATAAAACTGCCAAAAAGACCAAAAACATCATAAATTATCACAAAAGACCAAAACATCATAAAAACACTAAACACAACGCATTAAGAGACAAACACCTAGGCACATACGGTGCACTTCACTTCAGCAGTTTACCAACCCTAGTTGACAATTAAATGAACTCAATTTAGGAGACTAGATTGAGACCAAACAGTAGTATGGAGAGAAATTGCAATAGTGGAAGGCTAACTGTGGTTGTTGTATCTCCTTTTATTCATCTTGCAGGTTTTCAAAGCATACATTGGCTTGATTTTGCGTCGGACAACAATTTTTTATGGCATTTTAGAATGGCAGTTGGTTGTATGTGGAACCTATTGGTGATAATGCTTGTGGGAAATTTTCTAAATACCGTGGAAACTCTAATTACAAAGTCAAAAGTAAAGAATCAAGAGAACGCAAACCATATATGCAACGTTACTGAATTCTTCAAGCTCAAGGAAGGATTTGTAGTCCATCAACGCATTCATTTTGGGAAATATAGCTGTGACTCAAGGGACGTAGTCAATCATTTACCTGTTGATTTTTGCTGGTCATTAGACTAAGCTCCTTCAAACAGCTTAGGCTTTGTTCCATGGTTTGGTGCGAAATCCACTAAATTTGTGATATATATATATATCCTACCAACACCAATTGTGTTCTCCATAATCACGCTTATGCAATGTTCCAGGCCACTGACTCCCTAAATCCTTCGGCATAAGCACAGCTCATGGGACAGAAACTAAAAATGACTCCATTTAGCTATGGCTCTCAAACCATAAAAAAAAACACAGATTTCACAACCAGGGCTCTGATACCACATGTTGAAAATAAAATCACCTAGAAAATTCATAAAACACACATAACAAAACATAGAGAAAATATTGGTGGAAAAGGCTTCAGCCTCATGGTTTCCTCACATATTTTCTCATTATTAATAGAATTTAATATTACAATTAAAGAGATGAGGAGACCGTGTCTCAAGATAGTGCGTGATATCTTGGACAACTTGGTTGAGATAATTTCTCAACCAAGCACACACTAATATAGGAGCTACCTAAACTAACTACTATCTTACAGGAACCAGCCAATCTAGAGAGTTTGGCATAAATTTCTAACTTTTAATATTTAATTAATTTATTTTATTTTTGGATTATTATTGTTTTATGAGAGAGGCTAACAAAAACTTGTAGGAAGTCTTATCTACCTGACTACCACTAGACCATAGATCTCATTTTCTGTTGGAATCCTCACCAGGTTTATGCAAAAACCTTGTGAAGGACATTTTTCTGCTGCAAAAAGAGTTCTAAAGTACTTCAAGGGGACTCAAGACTTTGGACTCAAATATACACAGGTAGGCGGTGTCAGCTTGATCGGATACTCTGATTTAGACTTTGATGCGGAAAAAGAAACTGAGGTGTCTACTTCAAGTTATACCATGAATCTTAGATCAGGAGCTCTATCATGGAGATCACGCAAACAATCAGTTTCAGCATATTCCACAGTTGAGGCAGAATATGTGTTATCAGCTAAAGTATCAAAGGAAATTGCGTGGCTCAAGAAAATCCTAGAAGATTTGTAGATGAAAAAAATGCATTCAACACCACTCATGATCAAAAACAATTCTGCAATAATGTTGGCAAAGAACATGAAGTTCCAGGATCAAAAAAATCACATCAATACAAAATATCTTCTGATTCGACATCATTTTGAGGCCAAAACCATCAATCTATGTCATTGTTGCACAAATGAGCAGACCACAGACATCTTCACCAAAGCGTTTGGAAGAGAAAAGTTTGAAAAGTTTAGAACGATGCTTGGACTCATCAACATCCCTTCAGATTAAAGGGGGGAAATGTTGACACCTAATCCTAAGGGATTGGGTGAGATTGTATATTATTGTAATTTGGTAAACAAGGAAGGCCAAGAGACATTGAGAAGTGAATCCAAGTAGCCTCACCTCCATGTATAAGTACACACATAATCTCCATCTAATCCATCTTTAGTTTTTCGGAGTTACCTCCTGGTATGACACAATCAAATAACAACAAATTCACCAAAAAAATAAAAGACCCATGGATTATCTTCAAAATTCACAGTTCACTAAATTTATCAATAAAATATTTTATTCAAATGATGAAAAAGCACGAGAAATAAATAATCAATATGCATACTAAAATTTGCAAGAAACAACAAAAATTATATAAAAGTATTAATTTTTTTCTTCTAGGGATGCAAAAACATTAAACCATTCAAACAATATCGTACCCTCCAAATATGAATCGTAGTATTAATAAACCCAAAAAATTGATAATATAAACGAAGGGATATAAACCGTATGATAAAAAATGATTAATATTATAAACAAAATGCATTAATATAAGAACCAAAAAGCATTAATACTATAAACCTAAGGAATTATAAACCAAAGGGAATTATATTAAACCCAAAGAACAAATATTAAAAATGCAACATATATGAACCCAAAGGTATATGTATGCCTAGAAATCAAAACATTCAATACAAGAACTTTATTAGAAAAAAACAAAACTAACAACTAAATCCTAGTACAAAAAAGGAAATCAACAATACTATTTCCAACCACTCAGGCACAACAATGAGCTCAATTCCTATTAAGAAACCTCAAAATGATATAGACTTTAATCGCTCCTAATTTTTTTTCCTTTGTGTAACATAAGCATTTTTTTTCTTCTTTTTCATAACGTTGATAAGAAAAATGTGGTGAAATCCATAAAAAATTAATCAATCTCTTTCGACATAGCTATAAATGTCAACTTGTCCCTCTCTCAATCTCCAATATTTACTGTGGCTCATTTCAAAATTCATCCCTCGTGATTTGTGTATAGTGAATCCCCATGCCATTTTTAAAGGAATTTCTCTAAGGTCCCCTCTAACAACACCTGCAATGGAAACAAAATTAGGACAATAATTTTCAATTGGAACACCAATGTAATTCTCAAAAATTATTGTAAAAAACCATGGAAATTGAGGCGGCTTTGTGCCAGGTGGATAAAATATATCTTTAGAAAACCCAATGTTACCATCTACCAACCTAGATTCCACCCACAAATTAGACGTAAGAATGGCACATTGACAACGACACAACAAAATATCACGATCTAACAAATCATCATCACTGTCATCAAACTCAGATCTCCTGCCACATTCCACAACACATCGTACAACTGTGAAATTCAGGGATTTCAACATTTTACAAATGTGTAAATTAACAAGATCATTAGTTGCAAACAAGTGAACTAAAGAATCAAATTAAACCTTTTACTGACAATCCAAGCATCTTTACACTCCTGTCATAAGAAGATCCCAATCATCCAAATAGGGCTCTTCATTTCTTATATTCATTAAAATATTATGAAAATACGGCTTCCTAGGATCATCTTTGTGTTGCCTATAAATTTTATCCAAAGTGACAACAATCTTGAATCTTTCCCACAACAATTTCATAGTCCGTCTTCCTGCATACAAGAGTTTATAGTTAACTAGAGATAGTTGGCCAAGATAACCCACAAGAATCATCAACCTCCCACCAAAAGGAGAATATTTTTTTTCAAGAAATTCTTCTCGCAAATGTGAATCTATTTTCATAAACAACTTTGGCCCAATAAAGCTCATTTCATCAATTAAAATATAATGAGCGTGCCTCATTTCCTCCTAGAAATGTGATGGAGCTTGACCATTTATTGGTTTCATATCTTTAATAGGAATTTTCAAAGAAGAGTGTATTGTTTTTCCATGTATATTAAAAGCAGATAAACCAGTTCAAGAAAGCAATAATATTGGATTTCTTTCACCCAGCGTTGAAGCTGAAAGAACATGAAAAACACAATGAATAAGAGAATTTTTTCAAATTCCATTAGTTCCTTGAATAATAATTAACAAATAATCATCAATCAGAGCATTAACAAAGTGGAAAAACACAATTTCAAATGTTGTACGTTGCTTCTCTGATAAAGATGAAGGAAAGAAAATTGTCTCCCCAACATAATTCATATTAAGAATAGCATAAGACATAGCATCTTCTATAAAATTGATTTCTTTATGAATAATTTCATCTGACAACATCTTTTCCTACAAATTATGGTGAATATCAAAGTCCCTTATACCAAGGTTCTGGAGATATGAAATGTGCATATTATTTTGGGGAATTATTCGAGAAAAAAATTCCCACTCGTGAGGATATTGTTTAACATTTTCATCATGCACAATAGGCTCAACATGTTCTTCATTATTTTCATTCTGAAAAGGAGTGTGATCAACATGCCATGCATTATATATGAAATTCCTCCAATTCTCAATTATTTTCTCTCTTCCGAGTTAGGTATCCAAATCAATGTCATGAAATGGTTTGTACAACAACAACTCCATCAAACAAAATGTTTCACGCTCTTCAGACTCTTGATGATGAACAAAAAAAAAAATGTGGGAAAACACGAACACCAACATGGAAATATTGTGCTTTCCATTGCTAATTTCTACACCCAACATAAAAACTTCATGATCTCGATGTTTCAATCCAGAAAAAATGGCCCCAAAAATTAGGCCTTATTTCATACACCTCGACAAAATTGTTCCGACACGAAATGTCATTAGAATTTACTATAAGCCTTTGGTAAAACAATTTCCCAAAGTTCAAGGGCAATAATTTACTACAACAAACAACAAGAGGAAACATTAACAATATATGGAAACTTCCATGTGCTTCAATGTCACTCTCAACAAGATTTTCAACAAAGAACCTTCTATATGCAGAAAAAGTAGGAGCATCAGAGGCACTTCCAAAAGAAACTCTTGTAAACATATCATGATAAATTTCAATTCTTCTTTCTACATTTGAATCATACATCACAATATATTTAAAAATAACGTGAAGAGAAACCATAGGTTTACAATCAAAATTTTCTCGCCACATACTCAAAAGATCTACATTTTGAAAAATTAAATGGTCATCGTTCCGAGCAGGTTCATATATATTTTTCCCTCTGTCATACACATATAGTATTGACACTACACGAGCCTCCCATTGAGCTTCATACCAAGCATAAATGACCAACCCATTATTCCTCAAACAAGAATCTACATTGCATTTCATGTGTCTCTACAGTCAGTTGACCAAATGCTCATAATATTCTTCAATGTTGCATGAAATAATTTTAGAGGTATTTAAGAGGTATGGATCATCGTTGAAATTTCTAGGGGTCATCACATTTTGACAATGTATGTCACATGGTTTCCAAGATTTCACATATTTGTCATAAAATTTCTTTGCTACATCAAGATTCATACAATTAGACCAATCCATTCTCTCCACATCAGGAGCTCAGGGAAACCAAATGAACTCGTGGATGTGTGAATATCCTCTATATTTAAACTCATATAAGACAACTATAAACATGAAATTAAGAAATATAAAAATAAAAAAATTTCCAAACTTTCTTTTTAAAAGTGAGCACGACATAACAAAAACAAACAAGAACAAACTTCTACCAAAAATCACTCACTCCAAGATATTTCTGTAGAACAAGGTCATAAAAAATAGTGAATATTCTGTGCATATAATTAGAAACAATATCTGGATGCTTAATAACATTATAAACATTTCTCATATGCTCATTTAGATGTCTAAATTTTCTATTCAAAGGAATAGAAGAATGCATGTTTGGACACTTCATGTTAGTTGCAGTTAACATAAAAAAAAAAGTAGGGAAACCAAATTGGGTGATTAAGTTAGCGATCTGAGACCAAAACTTTGTCCAATATTCACTAGTACCCCTAAGATACAAACCAAAATGCATGATTTTTTCAGAAAATTTATTGTTTGGAAAATCGCAAAGTTGGTGACGCAATTCACCAACAGTTGAAGGTGCATTTTCATGTAAACCCTTCTTAAAAAAAAAAAGTGTTTTTTGCTGGCTGTGATGTCGCATAATCATATTCAAAATTGAGTAGGAAAATCTTGGATGCCTTCCCAACATTTGATCATAATACCTTCCGCATTTTCGATAAATATTCTTATTCTGTCAATCGCCCTGCAATAATTAGGCAAGCATGATAGAAGTGATGATTTATGGAACCTCAAAGAATTACCACACCCTATTTCAACATCCACTTTATCCATACTTTCTTCATCTATATTGATATCGACATGTTGCATCATCCTAGAGACATCAATATGTCTTTCTAGGAGAGCTGCAACAAAATCCATGTCAATTTCAACATCCCTATAATATTTATCCATTTGGATTTTGTAAAGCAACGCATACATAACATGTTTCCTCTTCACATAATATTCATAATATTTGGATTTGACACCACATATTCGAAAAATAAAATAATCAACTTGTTCAACATGCCGAGTAAGTTTATCTTCAATCATAGATATATCTTGCATAAATGTTATTGTATGACCACTATATTTACATTGACTGATGCTAGAATGTGACAATTATAATATTGGATTCACCCTTTCTATTAATATTTCTTCCACTTGTGTGAAAACTATTAGAACTTGTGGTTTCTCACCTAGATCATTGTTGTTAAAATGAGAAAAAATGATGTGAGCATTTGTACCCTCTACACCTTTTACAAATTGTCCCTGCATGTCATCTTAACCCTTGTATACCCAAATAACACTCATTACACACTTGGAAAATCTGTACAACAGATAAATCATCAACCCTAGAATGAAATTTTTAATGTTATTTAAGCATATCAATTCTGAAACGAAATGAACCAGCTCCATCCCCCTTAGATAAATGAATTTGAACCTATCAATGATTACAAATTGTTGGGGTGGTTGCAACATGAGCTACACCATTTCTTCCCATGATATCACAAACAACTTCATTCTACAAAACATAATATAAAAATAATTAGGGGAAAAAAATAACATTAATAATGAGAACACAATTTTTCCAATAAAGCAACAAATACTTTTAAAAATAGAGAATAGACATTTTGGTCATTATTGAATTCTCTAACCACATTTTTAAGAATGGACATAGAATTCTCTACCTGCAAATATGGTCATTGTCCCATATTGAATTCAGAATATTTAGAAACAACATACAACAATTAATAAACATGAAAAAAAAAATTATTTATTGAAATATTCAAAAGGAAAAAAATCAGAGAAAGCACCTGCACATTTTCCAAAGGACAATTTTAGAAAGTTTCGCGGTGGAAAAAAATTCATAGTAAATTTACATGGAGGGAAAATATAAAAAAAATACCCCTCATATTGTTGCAAATTATCCATAGCAAGCATGCTACTAGGAGCAAAAAAATCAACCCAATGAGTTGTTCAAAGGCTAAATTTCGGCCAGCTTCCATTATAGTAATTCTTCCCTCGTTTTAAGAATTATCACGATTTACACAACCTTCGTAAATAAAATTCACTTCGTAAAAAAAACAAAAAAACAAAAAGAAAAACATCACAAAACTTCCAAAAAATAATCAAATGAAACATGCAGTAAAATGAATATTTCAAACCATTATTCCTACCAAAGAGTAATAGAGCTTCCATACTCAAAATGTTCAACAACAAAGGCCTCATCATTGGCTCCTATTTCATAGTAAAATTCACAAGATTCAACTCTAACAGATGATGTCCACTTCGCAAGACCGAACAAGAAATAATAAAAAAATATGTCGGGAAAACATTAAAAAATAAGAAATTCATTCGAAAAAAAAAACGACCGAGAACATTTTTTTTCCAATTGACATTGTATAAGAGTTCAAAGTAAAAATCTTAGAGTACTTCTACTACATCAATAGAGGCTACAAAAATAGATTCCAGAAAAATGACAAATTTTACTATATAACTACTACTTGGAACACCGTAAGCAACAATTGCAGTAGATCGATTGTTGGATTGGAGGGGTTAGATCCAATTTCAGAGTTAGCTGCGTGACCAACAAAATCCTCTATTACTGGCCATTTCAACAATGATATGCAGTGTAGATCACTATCTCACCTGAGGAAATATTAGGGGATGTAATAACTAGGTTTCTGCATCGAGAGGGATAATATGACGTGGATCTATTGCTAAAATTTCCTCTTATGCTTTCCTGAGATACAAGGATGTAATCATCTAATTTCAGAGTCTATGCCCTATTCATCACTTAATATTATTGTGCACTATGAATTTATCAAGCTTATGCAATATTCAACACAATATTGAGGATGTAAACCATATAAAATACTTCGTGATCAATATAAATAGCTTCAAGTGTAAATAATAACAAAAGCACACATATATACACAAATATGCTCAAAAATGTCTTCTTCTTGTATTAAGATATGTCTTTTAAGTAAAATACTTCTCTAAACCACGTAGACAGTTGTAGGTGGTCTGCAAACACAGCTACAAACTCTTCAAGGCCTCCATGCACACAACTATGGAGCCTTCTCCTAAGACCCAAAATATAATAAAACACAAATATTCCATAGTTTTCGATCATGCAATCATTACTTTATTTTTCGACTTTACATCTCATTGCTTTATATAGCCTTTACATAAAAAAAATACCATGGTCCACATACCATGGGGGGACCCAAAAGTAACAACTTAAACCTGATCCCTTTACAAAAAGAGGCGCTTTGACCTACCTCAAAGCCCCTAAACTCTTCGTAGTTGATTTATCTTCATTGGACTATGCACTCCATTCCTTGAGTTGCAGGTATTTTAACCGAAATGGACTACATTGGGCCATGCCCAACAGGCCCCCAACACTCACATGTGACTCATCTCGAGTCACTCAACTCGTGCACCCTGAACCTTCCTTGCAATTCTAGAGTAGGTTGTTCTTAAAGGCCGAATAATTTATTTAAACTTCTTCTCTTCTTGGCACACTTTCTCTAACATCTTCTCTAATATTTACTCGATGATGTTTCGAAGCACATATTTCTTCTTGTTTCACATCTCTTTCAGCTTCTCCTCAACTGCATGAGATAGTTCAATGGCTTCATTCTGCCACAGCTAAGTCCTTTCTATAATCAATTTTTCTTCTCTATGAATATCCTCAATTTGGCTCTCCACATTTTTCCCTTTGGTAATGTGGGTCAGACGTTGCATGGGTGCTAAAGTCCTCACAGTGGCCTTGATCTCATACAACTACTTTTGTTTCTGGTGTATCTCCTAGTCAATCTTTTGAATGTTTGGATCCTCCTGCAGCGATGTCCAAATATCCATGGTTTCATCTAGTATTTTTCCACAGTCCTTTATTATGGTGGAGATACCTTCTAATGTGGATTTAAGATCCACTTCCCTCTGCTCGTGTAGCTCGGGTGTTATGGCTGACTATAGCCTCATTTGTGGCTCAGTGATCTACATCTCGTAGTCAAAATTTAATTTTTCCATATTTTTCTTATTCTCCTTAATTGCGAGTGTGAGCTATGAAACCTTCTCTATCGGGGCTTCCTCTGCGCAGATATTTATTTCCAGAAAATCACTGCAAATCTATCTTATGACATCCTTCAGTTGTGTGTGTTTTAAATCACTTCAAATCTAGCTTATGATTCCAATTCATTTGCGATATCATGTTTGTTTTATCTTTTCTCATGTCTTTGGTTATCTGCAAGGCATGTTGTTCTCGCACCTTCAATTCATCCGTGACACCCTAGTGGAAGTCATGGAGTGTCTGTATGGACAACGAAACAAGATTTAGATTAATTTTGTCCCATTTCTTTGCTTTCTCTCGATCCTATGCAATTTAAAACTGCAGTGCTCCTCCAAGTACCTGAAAATATCTAACATCAAAAGTTATTACTAATCAATACTCTAGTTGTGCTTGCTAGCTCGCTTGTGTTGTTTGAGTGGCTGGTTGTTCTTATGGTCTAGTATATGTGCCAAAACCTTAAAGTATAGCATGCCCTACTGCATATCTATTAATACAACCATGTATTGATCCTTTATTTTTCCCCATACATCTTCATCGATGTGCTACACCTTATCACTGATCTCATCGATGCCCCTTTAGCGAGGATCATCGGATCCGTGCCCGTTGATCTATCTGAGTTATGATTTTTCCATGCACTTGATGTTTGCGATATCCTTCTCTTCACAATGAATAGTGAATAAATATGTTATGTATTAGTAAACAAGTCTTCGGCACCCTGCTATTGCTCTATGCCTTCAGCCTCTTTGCCATTGTTTTTTATCTCCTTCTCTATTTGTTTCTTGGTGTATTTTCCTGCAGCTTTCCCTGTTGCTTTTCCTAATTGTCTATTTTTTTCTGTGGCCTTCTCTACTATGATTCCTTTCCTATTTTTCCCTACATTTTTGGTTTTAGTGTCTTCAATTGATGGGGCTAGCCGGTTTATCATCCAGGTCTTTGTGACTTGCATAATGTCAAATTCAGTAAGCAGTTTTGGAAATGAGTACCATAATTCATCGATATCCTTCTGCGCCTTGATGTATGCAATTACCTGTTAATATTAAAATAAATTTGGTGACATCCTGGAATGTTGACTCACCACTATCTGCAGATCCATCTCCATTAACAACAAAAAAAGTTTGTTCTCCATCGCGCGCTTCAAGTCATTAGTAAAACAGAGTGAGGCGCACCTCATAGCTTTACAAAAACTCCAGTCCACAGTAGAGAACTCTAACTCTTCTGGCTCCTTACATGCCATTAATGTAATTATTAGTAACAACCATGCATAGTGGAATTGTTTCCCTTCCTCCTATGCTTCGCAACAATCATCTATAAACTCTTTGCACATGTAACCAACCAAGTTATATTGTACCGCTTGCCTCACTGCACAACCAAAGAGACCACAAGTTCTACTACGTCATTTCCATGACATTTATGCATCATATTTCTAACAAGAATATCTGTGACGAAGAACACAACTCGATCAATGATGGAGCTAATTTCATACCCTACAAAATCTTCACCAAGTCGTATTTTTTCTTCATTTCCTTGGCAACTTCCTTATACTAACTCTTCCCCATGAACTCCTCAGTGGGGTTATTTCCTTGACAGGGAAGCGATGTGATCCTCCTGATTAACATATCGTATATGGGTATTCTTTCTCCCAACCAAAGGGACCCGTCATGCACTAACACCGATAGCAGTCAGAAACATATGGTATTCATATTACTTCACCAAAAATGTGGAACATACAACATGTTGAGCAACCGTACTTGTTGTATCCATGTAGCCCACTTGTGTGGCTCTAATTGGGTGACATCGTTTACTAGGTAATGCACTGGTGGAAGGTATCTACTGGGTTTAAATTGGGGATATTTTCTTCGATCGTTGAAATCCTATTCCTTCATCGTTAGGTGTAACACTTTTGCCAATGGTTCACCCTAAAACTGTACAACATCAGGTAGCAACGGTATGAATGCTATGGACATCACAACATCAGGGTCCTTCACTGACTCACACCTGGCTTCCTACATGGTACATATGGTGGTATCCTTTAAATAGGCTCTACCTCTTCTGCTACAACATCTTCTGCAACATCTGCCGCAATCTCCTCTTCATGATTTTCCTTGACCTCCATAGAGCTCTTTTGTTTTTGTACTTGTTTCTTAGACCTCTTCTCCTTATTTTTTTTCTAATGTGGTGATGATCTTACACTAGGCCCCACACTTTGCCTTTTGACCTTATTTTTCTTTGGCTTTGCTACATCTCCTGTAGTATGTTTCTTCCTTGGTGATCTCAGCTCTGTCATGCTCGACAGTGATGTAGTGGTCATGGTTTTTTCTAATCCTCTATTGAGAAAATGCCTAGAAATATCTTCAAAAATCTTCTCAGACATACAACTCAAAACATTTCTCACACTTATGCACAATTTCAAGATTCTAATTCTTAGGAGGAAAAGTGGTCAAATGTGGAGCATGGTGTGATATTTGTAAGAAATTTGAATCTTACACCCCATGATAGTGTTCATATTCAGCTCATTAATGCAGATTTGGTGGTATTTTTCCCATCTATGCCTGATAAATGTGTTTCCCCTGCTCCTTTTAATGAAAACATCCCTTTCGAATCAAAATTTTCACTTCAAATGGTCATATTTCTGGTTGAATTTGATGAATCCTCTATTATGTCATAGAAATTCATCCATCATCTTAGTTCCATAAAAAATCAACATCGTCCCGAGTTTCATTCCATAATCGATCTTCAACAAAGTCATTATTTGGAAAAATAATTTATAGTCTTGTGTTCACTTTCAACTACATGTGACACTAAAACTATTCTTATTTCATATAGTTAGTGTGAAGTTCTAGGGATAGAGACGTCCTTATATATTCAATCTACTCCCACTCACTCGTCCTCACATCGACTCACCATATAGCTCCATCAGCTGAATTGATCCTTCCTCATAGATGTGCCTTATGATATATGGACCGAACCAATGTGTTTGGGAGTTTCCTGGGAACTTCGCAAACTTGCTATCATACAATAGTACAAGGTATCCCTCCTTGAAAGTTTTTTTGCTTGATGTGCTTATCATGCCAAGAGTTTTCTTTTTCTTTTTTTACTTGCTGATGATAACCTGAAATAAACCTATCTTCCTCAAGAGCAAGAAACTTTTCCATCCTTTCCTTCAATGTGTCTTAGTCCTCCATGTATATGAATGAAGTGATTCTTAAACTAGGAACAATATATTCCATAGGCATAATTGCTTCTTTCCAATAGACAAACCTAAATGGAGTTTGTCATGTCAGCTTCTTTCATGTGGTCTTGTATGCCCATAACAGTTTGGGAATCCATAGATCCCCATCATTCCTATTAAAACTACATACTTTGGTTAGAAAATTCTCCAAAATATTGTTAAAAGCTTCGACTATTCCATTTTCGTGAGGATGATAAAGTGTACTCTTCTGATGATGCACTTGGAATTCTTGAGTTAGTGCTTCAATGGTTCTCTACAAGAAATTTGACCCTCTGTAACTCATCAAGATATTCAGGCACCCAAATATAGACAGATTATACTCAAAGATAAACTTCACAGCAGTGTCTACATCGCAATCATTCACTAGTTGTGCTTCGACCAACCTGGTCAAATAATTAGTTGCACTGATTATATACCTTGCGTCGGTTTTCATCCCTGGTGGATTGATAATTCAAACAAATTATATTTCCCACTTATCAAATTCCTGCAATGTCACTTGCGGATTAAAGGAAATTTCATCCCTCCTAAATGGTCTTCCTATACTTTGGCATGCATCACAAGATCTACAATACTCCTTTGCATCCTTGTGCACTATGGACCACCATAATCCATATCTCAACATATTCTGTGCAGTGGATTTACCTCCATAAAGTCCTCTTTCTACACCAAGGTGATATTATTCTAAAATGGTCTTCCTTTCATTCTCAGAGACATATATCTGCATTATTTCCTCTAGCCATATTTTATAAAAATTTCCTAAAATCAATGAAAAATCAACTGCCTTGACTACCAGTTCCTTTTTATTTTATCTAGTTTACTCTGTGGGTTCCATCCATGTGGTAAAAAACCAAATAATGTCTCTGAATTAATCATCTAAAACCCTTATTGTGAATAAATGTGCACCTGGCAGGCTGTCCCAATATTCGTGGGTTCTTCACTTGTCTCTATCCTTGACAAATTATTAGTCCTAGCCTTCAATATTCATGGCTTAGCTATGAATTCCAAATCATACTCCTAAAAAATTAAAGGCCATCTACAAATATTCCCTCCTAGAATAGGCTTGTTCACCAAATACTTCAACACGGAGTGATTAGTGAACCTCTTGAAGTGCACTCCCAAAAAATGATTCCTAAACTTCTGTAATGCATAAACCATGGCCAACCCCTCTCTTTCTATTTTGGAGTAGTTTGTCTCTGCATTGGAAAATTTATTTCTTGCAAAATCTATGCGGTGATCAATGTCTCCATCACCTAGCTTTGCTAGTGCTTAACCCAACGCTATGCAATAAGTATCGATATGTATGTGAAACTTCTTATTCTAGTTTGGGAAAACTAGAATTGGTGTAGTTACCATATTCTCCTTCAGTATGTTGAAGCTCTTTTGGAATTCTTCATCCCAACAAAAAGTAACATCTTTCTTCAATAGCTTGTCCATCAGCGCAATTATCTACACTTATGCCTTTATCAACTTCCTGGAGTAGCCAGTATGTCCAAGTTTTGTGTGCAGTTTCTCTACTATCTTAAGTGGATCCATGTTCACAATAGCGACAATCTTTGAGGGGTCTACCATCAATCGTTTTCTACAAACAAGATGCCCTAATAGTACACCAAAAGGTACACAAAAGTGAGACTTCTTGAAATTCAGTGATATCTAATACTTCCTACGTGTATCCATAATCAATGTCTAGCTTGAAACATGCTTATTCAATATTTGAAAGACTGTCAAATCATCAAGAAAAACCTCCAAAAATTTGTGTATATACTGCTTGAAAGCTACAACTACATCTCTAGAGAAAATCGCACGAAAATTATTCAGTCTAAAAGGAATGATTGTATAATAAAAAGATACCCAATTAGTGGAAAAAGTTGTCTTACTCCTACCTTCTGCTGCAATTATAAAATGATGGTAACCTGAAAAACCATCTGTAAAATTTTATGCCTCCTTGCCTCCAAAATTATCCCATAATTCATTTGTGAAGGGTGTAGGGAATGGGTCATGCACACATGCATCATTCATCTTCCTCAAATAGATAAAAATTTATGATTTCGCCCTTTGTCTTCTTCTCCTAATCTATCATAGGACTAACCCATTCAGATTCCTCCATAGGTTCAATTATTCCAGCCTTAATCATCTTCACTAGTTCTTCCTTCACTTTTTCGAAGTACTTCAGGTTCAATCTATATGGTTGTTGTTTCACTAGATTTATGTTAGTTTTCAGAGTAATCCTCATAACTCCTATATCTCCGACTATCCCATTTAGTTCATAAAAATTATGGGAACAAGCTATTGATATTCATGCAATATATTGAAAACTTTACTAACTGTGTCTTCATCTTGATAATATCAAATCAATAGAAACTTTGGCTCTTCATCAGATGGTATATTCACCTTCTTTGTCTTTAAGAGTTGCATTATGTTAAGTATCTTAGGTTCTTGTACAAAAACCTCACGATTTCCTTCTAATTTTGGGATATTAATATTGCACGGATCTTCCTCATCATCCTCTTCCACTGTCACATTATACCATTCTACTGTGTGTTGCAACTGCATGTTCCAATCAAGCTAGATCCAAGTTTGAGCATTTTTGTTCTTAAAAGTCCATGGTATGATAGCTTGAAGGGCTTCATATATGTATGGAGAGTCATATTCAAATCTAAATTACACTAAAAAGACTTCAATCAAATTATGCCAGTTCAATGTTGCATGTCGTAGCTCTATCTCAAGATACCACTTCGTAGGAATCACATTCAATGTGTGAAAAATTATATTTACCCACTGTAGTACTGGGTACTCACCCAAGACTGAATTAGAGTGGAACATATTCTCTCAGAGGTCATATTTTATATCATATTTAGTTGTGATTCTGGTATTTACTTCACCAAACTTTACCTTCATCAACTTGCGATACCCTTTCCAACTCCCTATATTTTCTTTATGAGTATCCCACCATCTAGCAGGTGTATATCTCACAGCTTCATCCAAATCTTCGAAACTTTGTTATTTTTGTACTTCTCTCTAAAATTCATCATGAAAAATACTAACATATCATATCCCATCATAGTAAGGAAAATTACGTACCTCTGAATTGATGCAACGATGCGATATTTTGATTATGTTACATCGCCTAGTAGACACTTTTTGCAACATGTTCTACCAATTCTCAGGTTCTTCATCAGAGTTTGAAATATAGGAATTTTCCATTTCCCATATTAGCCTTCCATATGCAGTGGGATTGATCCACTCTTCTTTCTTAGATGTTATCTTATAGATATTATAAATATTTGCATGATAGTATTCATCAGGGACAAGGTCTATATATCACACTCCTTCTGATGGGTCTAGAGGAAAAAAGACCCTCATATCGCCTTGTTCAAACACCATATTTCTCTTATTCAAATTTATTATTCCATCAGTATCAAAATCCCAATCCAATCCAAGAAATGATAGATATGGATTGTTTTCATATACGATTTCAATTACTTCAAAATCTGCAATAGTGTGTACTCCTTCAATATCTACTATCACACTAGGTAACCTTTCAATAGAATTAATCTTCTATTGGTTATCCACTCTCAACTGGATCGATGACCATTGAAACTATGGTGTTCTGATGCGATCCCCTGCTTTCTTAGGAATCACATTGGCATTAGACCACAAGTATAGGATTACCTGATCCATGTCAGAGTCCCTAATCTATGCATTTAATCTCATTTCTCTTGCTATCTTCTTCTTATGCTGATGCAACTTATTTACCGCTCATGGTTCGCTATGTGGTTCTTCCTTTCTAGCACAAGAGTCTTTCAAATGCTGAGGTCCTTCAACAACCTTCTGATCTCTCAGTGACTTCATGCAGGTCTGTAAAAATGAATTGAATATAGTTTGATCAAACTCCTTCATTGCAATAATCACCTTGGTGTTTTCCTTCGGTATTAGCTTCTATAGTGGATTCATACTGGATGTGGAAGCTCCAGGATCCATGAATCTTTTCTTCATGTCTATAAATATCTCTTTTTATCTCTATAAGTTGAATCTCGAGGCATTTTCTCCCATCTTCTTAACCCACATGTCTTCCATCGGCTTTTTTCCTTTGGCTTTATCATCTCTTGTAACTGTGCCAATTCTCATTACCATGTTAATGCATGGATCATCTTCCATTGGCTCAACATTCATTAATTTGCAAGCTATGCCTAGGCTATTGGTTTCTTTTCTCCTGCATATTCACTATCAGAACACGATAATCTTTGAATACATGATCAAAATCTCTACAATACCTACAAGAGGCGGTAGTGGGGTTCTGAGAATCGCTCATGAAGTCTCTTTCTTCACCACAGTTGTATGATATTAATTGACCACATCCTCGACTGGTGCCTCCTCCTCATCTGCATCCTCACCCTTGAAATACTCTGCGCCTTGCAGGCTACCATATTACTAAGGCGCGCACCCTTCAACTTGAATTTTGTACACGCCTCTATTTTTTTCCATCATGAAATAATAGTTGCGAAAGTTATATTAATAATTACGTATTGATATAAATAAGTTAGAAAACAACTAATTAAGGGTCTTCACATACTTCTGTAATAAATAGAACTCTTCTATGTGATGCTAGCCTGCAACCTCACATATGTTACACCATACACTTGATGCTAGGTTCAATGGATTACGTACCCCACTATTGATGTAATATATGTACATAGGGAATTGGTCTCTGTAATGGAATCTCGCTTTGAATTTTATACACCATACTATTGGCTAAATCTCTAACAAGAATTCCTTACCCTTCTTTAGATCTTGCATCTCAAAATGCATCATTGTTAGTTGTCTTTGAATCTCATGTGCCCTGACATGTGTATCTGTCACCGATGAAGATTCCATCTTCATCGTAATTTCCAGAGCCTCGACCTGTGTTTATTTTTTGTGTTATGTCAAAGGTAGCCTGATATGTGGTAATAGCGTAGCTATAAAAAATCCCTTATGTTGTTCATCTAGACTTGGAAGTTAACTTGTCCCATTAGTAGTTTGATCATTTGATCTAATTCCCACACAGAATCATTGGTTACTTGTTTGATCTCCTTTAACTTAATAATACATTGCGACTACGACCTTAGTTTCTTAAATTCTGCATTCAATGATTTATTTATCTCATCCAATATTGGTGCCTAATGTGTTATAGAATAATTCATATACCACGTCAACACTCTTTCTTGCAACACTGTGAGAAGTTGTTCCTTATTTATGCCATCATCAATTAATTTTCATTGTTTCCATACTACTTCAATGAGAAACCAAAATTGTACAGGATCCTCTAATCACTAACCTCTAAAAAAAAGAATCTTGACCTTGTTAGCTATTTCTCTTGGGGGAGGGGGATATGGAGGGAAAGTATGTTGAGGGTGATGGGAGTAGCGGGATGGGGAATCTCATAGGCCCCATTATTTTCTCCAAATCCTAACTATGACACACCTCTAGGGTTTCTGGGGTTACTTTCTTCTTCTTCACCTTGAAATTCTCTTAACAAGGGACTGTAATCAATTTCAATGAATTTCTCACGATCTACTATGTAACACTTTCCACTCTGCATAGACCCATAATTACTTCTTCCAAACATCAATTTGATTGCATTCGCAACACACACTTTTCACATAAAAGTATATTAATCCACAAATTTAAAGAATTCAATTACTTACCTCGCGGACCCTTGAAAAATATTTTTTCGGCTTCATTATAGGATATAGATGTATCTACGGACAGCTCAGTGATAAATCCTCTTAAAATTTTGTTGATCAAAAAATGAAAAACTCTTGAAATCTTGTTATTAGTCTCCTTAAGTCACTGTAAAAATTGAGGGCTCCACGTAGTAGGCTCGTCGTGCTTAAAACAAGTCTTATTCTTAGTCAAATTTGATAAAAATTCGTGTAATTAATTAGCAAACGATGACAAGAAAATCATGTGCTGATCTATAAAAAGATACCTCTGCAACCAAGCTTTAGTAACGAGTCATGGATTTTTATTTTCTTGAACTGTGAACTCCCATTCTCTCAGATCTACCCAATGTTGGATTTCCTTTCTTATCAGGTGCCACATCAACATATCTCACAATCATATCTCAGTTCGGGAAATGGAAACATTTTTTGGCTTGGAGGGGTTAGACCGATGTTTAGAGTTAGTTGCACGAACAACCAAACCATCTATTATTGTTCGTTTTGGCAGACCTGTAGCGCAGATCGCAGTCCCACCCATGGAAATATTGGGGGATGTTAGAACCAGGTTTCTCCATCCAGATGGAGAATAGGACGTGGATCTACTGTTAACATTCTTTCTTATGAGTTTTTCTATTGTGTAGATGAAATTATCTATTTTCACATTCTATGCCCTATTCATCACTTAATAATATTGTGCACCACACCTTTATCAATCTTATACAATATTCAACAGACTATCGAGCATATAAAAAATATGTAATACTTCGAGATGCATAAAAAAAACTTCGAGTATAGATAATAAGAAAATTAAACATATATACACAAAGATACTCCCAAATGTCTTCTTATTGTATTAAGATATGTATTTTTCATACAATACTTCTCTCACTCGCGGACACAACTATGGGTGTTCTATGCATAAAGCTGTAGAATTTTCAAGGCCTTTTCCCACACAGCTGTGGAGCATTTTCCTAAGTCCCAAAATGGACCAAAACATAGATTGTCCACAAATTTCACTCATTCAATAATTACATTATTTTTTGCCTTTACATCTCATTGATTTATATATCATTTACATACATAAAATACCATGGTCCACAGACCATGGGGGGACTCAAAACTAACAACATAAACCTGATCCCTTTACAAAAAGAGGGGCTTTGACCAAGCCCAAAGCCCTTAAACTCTGCACAGTTTATTTATCTTCATTGGACCACACACTCTATTCCTTGAGTTGCAAAGTGTTTTAACCCAAAATGGAACAATTTGGGCCATGCCCAACAACGATCGAAATCATTGAAAATTCCAGGAGACATATCACTGTCAACAAACAGATTAGAGCCTGCAAAATGTCCATTTTCAATGATTGTTCTTCTTGAAAACATGAATTTCCTCGATTGTATTTTGATGATGCTTCATTAATCATTGTTTAGCCACTCTCTTAGACAATACGAAGGTGCAAAATGAATTAAAATTTATAAACAATTATAAATACAATAATTTTAACAATCAACATAACTGAAAGAAACATCAAAACAAATTATCACTCCAAACAAAATTTTTCTATTCTGATACAAACAAATATCAGCTCCAACATCTCAATTTTTTTATGAAGCTATTTTCCTTCTTTGGTAGGCAACCCTTTTGTGAGAATTTATAGATTATTTATTCTGTTGATACCACTGCCTCTAATATTCATTTGTTCTCCCATCATATGTAGGTGAGAGAAATATTTTACCTGCACACTTCCTTGTTTCTTCACTTGACATTTCTAAAATAATTTTAAACTATGTTTTATGAAAAAAAAATTAAACCCCCAACAATAGAAAACAAACCGATATTCAAAACATTATGAACCCCCAATAGTATCTTGGACAGAGTTAGAAAATAAAATAAACACTTTCCTTTCCAAACAACTATTGCCCAAAAATATCTTTTGCTATGACAACTTTGAGAGAGATTGTAGAACATGTCAAATAAAAAAAAAAGGTAATATTTATGTCAAAAATAAATAAATTCAATGTCAACATAAATATATGTCCACTAAAACATCATAATTCAAAAGACAATGATTTCAAATTGAAAATAGAGAATATTGGACAAACTCCACATTTCCAACAATATGTAAAAAACATCTCCAATGCTAAAACACTATATAGCAACACCCATAATTACTGGTGGTATGTATAGAATAGAATAAACATCTTGAACAACTGATAATGCATTCCCATTTTCAATGTATTCATCGATTGATCAATAGTTGGAAGATGGAACCCTAATGTTTCCAACATGGAGACACCATCAAAAATTTCTTATGTTAAAACCTCACTCACCAAATCATATAACTTTAACTTCACCTCCATGGAACCCAAAAGAAGCACTTTTTCCTGCACAACACGAAAAATAAGGCACCTCAGGAATTTATTGTTTATATCGATAGACATATCTTAAATAAATGTTAGCTAAAATGATCCTTAAACTATCATGGATATTCCACTGGACAATTTTCCGCAACATATTTGATAATTTTATATTAAAAAATCTAATATTCTACAGTATTACAGTTTTATTAAACTTTCAGATATGTAAATTTATAAATAATTAGTGCATGTTTGAAAATATAAATTATGCATAAAAATAGAGAACAAAAAAATAAGATCACACACACATAAGACACAAGATATTCTCTCTAGGAAACCCTTTTAGCAGAAAACCCAGATGGAACGGGAGGCTGCTTCACTCTCTTTCTTTTTCTTGAAATATGGCTATGGGTACAAAGAAGTAACTTATGTGGCTAGTGGGTTGCTATATTGCACAAATAATATATGTGTGGTTTACCTCCTATATCTGATTTATCTCTTTACTCAGCTATGGAACAAAATTCCCTTGAAAAAATGGAATTCCTATTCCTCCTAGTGCAGCCATGTTGTAACATAGCCTGATAAACTACTAGTGGTTGATTTTGTCTACATTAACTCTTAACGAGAGTTATAAAATATACCCTTCTAGATTATTTTCCATCAAACACACGTGGCTAGCCCCTTTTCCATAGATAATGGGAGATGATGCGACATCCTCCCAAACTGTAGGTGTGAAAACAAGAAGGTAAACTTCTGAGTGGCATAACATTTTCATACAGACTCTGATTGAAATGATTCTTGTGTTGTTGGAAAGAATTTTTGTGTAGAATAGAATGAAAAGGTACATAATTAAGTGGAAAAATTTAACCCCCCCCCCCCCCAAAAAAAATAAAAATCATTTGATACCTCAAAAACACTCCTGGCATGTTTTAGACCCCAATTTTCCAAACCAGGTCCCACTAGTAAAAATGGTCCTATGAGATTATTCTTCCACTTTTTCCACTCCAAATGCATTGAGATGGATGAAAAATAATATAAATGCACCTGCATGGAACCCAAAAGAGGCACCTTTTCCTGCACAACACGAAAATGGAATTACCTTGAGAATTTTTTTTTTATATCCACAAACATCTCTTCAAGAAATGTTTAGCTAAATCCCCAATAATATTAAAAATATTCATAATTTAATTCCTCAAAAGGCTTCCCTATTTCAAAATTGTCTATTTCAACAAGTGGCCATATTGACGTTGCACCATTATTCACAAAAAAAATAAGTCGATTCATGTAATGACGTATTTGCATACAACAGATGTCTGAAATATGCACAAACATAAAACCCTAACTATTGCTTTGAAGGTGTATCCAATATATAGTGTACCCATACATAGGATAAGCATCATAATATAGCTCCAAATACAACCATTTTTTTTCCTTTGTATAAGATAACCTCCTTCGGTGATGGCATGCCACCATAAGGAAGTATTTTTATCCTCCAAACCATGCCATCATTGCTATAGAGTAAAAAATGTGAATCCATCTTAGAGGACACAAGTTTCAAAAGAACCCAAATATATTTCGGAGGGCCACATTTTTGAAAAGTAGATAAGAATCCCTACTTGCCAAGATGCAGAAAACCAATGTTTCTTAACTTCTGTGTAAAAGGGTTGACAACAATTATTTCAATACGAAATCCAAATTAAGGAAAAAGGAAAAAAAATGAAGATATTGCTCACTTATCACTAAGGTAAGACCCAATGAAACAAGCAGCGATCGAATGAACTGCTAAAGAAATAAATATAAACTCATTCAAAACACAACCAGTACAGCCAATAAGAGAGGTTGGGTCATGCAAACAAAGACACCATTATTTGCAAACAAACTTGAATCCCATCAAAATAGAAAAAGGAAGCCAATGTAAAACATGAAAAATAATTTCGAATGGTAAAAACACCCAAATACTTGCATCCATGATTACACGAAGGACTTTGTTGAAAGAAAACAACATGCTGCAATTTTCGGCCATAGAAAAATAAAAACAGTGTCAACAAAATGCATACAATATACAGTATGGAAACATATAAAACCAATGTAGCAACATATTCAAAAACACAACATATAGAAAAGCTCCAATATACATACCGCCCTATCAAAATTAAAGCTCCAATATTGACACTGAAATATTTTTTTGATGTTTAATTTTCAATATTTATTTGTAATGTTTCATTGCTTCAAATCACTCGAAAATTTCAGTCTTTGTGAGGTCACTCTCATAGAGTACCCTTTATCTGTAGGTTAAATCTAATTAATTTGTCTCTACACTTACAACCATAATTAAATATCAAACATGAATCCCTTCCATCTCAATTCAACTACTACATAGGGTAGGCAACTTCACGAAGGTCGTTTTATCAAAGATTATGGTATATCCAAGGAAACTTTAATCTTCCTAGTCTCAAAATTGAATGAAGGAACCAAAAGTTGGGGTGAAGCCTCTTCCTCTTAGTTATAATCCTTTAAGAATGCTCTAAACCTGGGGATATAAAAAATGACTCCCAAATTTCTCTTAGGCCTAGCCTTCATAATATAATAAGGAAAAGATATTCTAGATCTAGTGGTGGAGGACTCCAAATTCAATCATTTTTTTCTTAGCCTATGAGCATATTGCCATAATTTTTCATTTTAGTGGGCTTTGGTGATCAAATTTCATAATTTGGGAATGTGTGCATCAAACATGGTCCCTGAATACAAATTTGTATTTTTATTTTAATGGTTCCTTTATGGTTTATTTCAAAAACAGAGAGGATAGTCAAGGGGATTTTGATCAAGGACCTTGCTTTTGGTGTTGCTGTTAGCTCTCCTTTAAACCATGGTTTCTTGAATTCAACCCTCTATCCATGAGATCTATGGCCATTCTGATTTGGGTAAGTCTTCATAATATTTCCATTCATTTTTTAACTCCATATATCTTAGATTTTGTAGCAATATCACTAGGTTATTTTATTAATATAGATACAAGTAGTATTTTGAGGGGTATTGTAACTATTTCATGCACATGTGTCAAAATAGATGTTATAAAAGGGATTACTAACATGATCCCAATTGATTGGAATGGAATGACCTTTCCACAACTGGTGGATTACAAAAACATAGCTTTGCATTGTAGGTTTTGTTAACAACCAATTCATATTTTGAATGATTGCCCTTCTTCTAAAAGGAATTCTCACCCCCTGATGAAAAGAAAAATATTTGAGGACGGAAAAACCTAAAATAACTAAAAGGATCTAAGAGTTCCTCATACTAGAAGAAATAAAACATGCTACAACAAAAATAATTTGTAGCCAAATCTAGTCCTTTGGCCTTAGCTTAGCCCCATGCAACACCATCCCATCCCATAGATTTTTGGGTCTCTCCTCCTCTGCCATATCACCGCTCTCATCCAGATCCATACAACCATGATATTTCCTTCACCAATGAGAAAGAATAAATGGGTTCATGAATCATATTACTCAAATAATGATAACGAATAAGCCACTATTGCAGATCCTCCGAAAATGTAAATGATTTTTTATAAAATCCTTGAAACCTTGCAACTACTAATGAGATCAAAATTATAACAAAAGACACAATATTTCTCCACCAAAATTCTTTGGAAAGAAAAAAACTAATAGAAACACAATCACACATAGAACACAATAATTTATCTGGGGAACCCAACTCGGAAAACCCCTTTTTCTTGTATTAAATCAACTCAAGAGATTTGATCTATTACAAAGAATCTGCTTAAAGCTTGAAGCCCTTGCAATAATGACCAAATATCCATAAGAATTGTGAAAAAATTAGGCAAATAAGGCTTGCTAGGAGATCCTATTTCCTAGAGAAAATTTTCCCCTAAAAAATAGGAATTTCTCGTATTTCCTTGCACAATTCCCAAGAGAAATTTCTCGTTTTCATCCTCAAGCCTCTACACAAAAACTTGTGTACAATGAATAAATGGATTTGTTCCTTCATTCAATCTTAATAAGAAGCCGAATTGCGTGACCTACTAGGGCTAAATTTAGTAGTTGCAAGTAGGTAACTGAGGGTCACTTGAGTTAACAAAAGTCAAAATACTCAACTAAACTGAAGAACTAAAGTATATCTCTATTCTATAACTAGATACCAGTTAACAGATAGACACCAGAGTTTAAATCCACTAGATAACTCAATTTTAGCTATAAAATAGTACAAAACTAACTGAAAAACATCAAACATGAATTGAATTACAATAACTCAGTGATAGGTGACATCACACGTGTTAACTAACAACTAAATCAAATATCTATGAGACTTAATTCAAATTAGAATATTTGACTAAGGCAAAAGTCAAAGAAGACATTCCTTGCGAAAATTTCAACACTCCCTCTTAGCGAGGAAGGGATTCTTCAAGGAACCTCATCCACCTTGATCTGCCTTCATCTCTACTAAGTTTTATGGTACTGCAACTTCTCCCTTTGAACTAGAAAGATACATGTACCATGTGTATCTAGGTGTCTGCTTCTTGGTGCTAGGGGATTCAACTATATTCTTAGCTCCCTTAACTAAATCATTTTCCCACATGGATCAAAATCTCCCTGATATGCTTGAAGTCTCTGAGTGAGTCGCTGTCACTACTCACCTTGGGCTATGGTCCTCATCATCATCCTACTGGCTAACCCAACTTCCAACTAGCTTAGACTAAAAATGAGATACTGGCTAAGGTTCCAACTTGGGATATTTATCCTGCTCTCATTAAAATACCATATATCTACTCTAAGAACTATTTTCCTAGCTTCTCAAGGCTATAGATGCATCAACCTCGAGTTTGCAGAGGTTCTAAATCATAACACCAAGTTTCTTGACTTGTTGTAAAGAAGAATGCTTGAGGTAGGCCTCCCCTTTGCTAAAGACTACATTATACCATTTTTCTTCAAGAACTGCTACTGAGACAAGGTTTTTCTACAAATCTAGGACATACATCACATTATTGAGATGGAAAAGGGAACCAAACTCCCTCTTAAATCTCAATGTACCAACTCCTTTGGTAATGTATTGTTTATCATCTCCAAGCTCAATATGGAGTTGTTGTCTTTCTCCTCCAAAGTGTTGAAGAATTATCTATTCCTTGTCATGTGGAATGAAGCCCCTGAGTCAATATACCACCCACTACCTCGAACTAATATTTCCATGCAAGCTATCAAAGATATATATAATTCGAACTAATAAAGGAGTGCTTCTCCTCTTGTTGTTGTTGCAACATGTTTTCTAGATTTACTCTTTGGACATTTTGTAGCATAATGTCGAAACTCATGAAAATGAAAACAATTGATATTTATAATATATTTCTTTTCCTTACCACCATTATGAATAACTTTGTTTTGGACTTGGACCTTCTTGCCTTTATATTTCTTCCCTTTGTGAGCTAAAGAAAATTCTTCCTCCTCTTCTATCCCAAATGATATTCCATCCCTTTTGTTCCTCCTTATCTCTTCCTACATAAGGTCTGACCACAATCTCTCATAATCAGGGAGCTTATCTTTGACATTCACAACATCCTAAGAACTATGCCAATATTTTGGAAGCTTGAGAAGAGAAAGGCTCACAAGCTCTAATGATGCAACTATCTCTCCAACACCTCCAAGTTCATCCCTCAGTTGAGATAACCTATAGAGATATGTAACAATGGGATCATCCCTTCCCATTCGAATGCTCCTTTATTTTTTCTTCAAAGAAAGTTTTCTCGCATCACTACTACTATTGAAAACATTATTAACGGCCTCCCACATATAGAACGTTGTCTCCTTCCCATGAAAATTTGCAACAATATGGTCTCTAACTCTTAGGATCATGGTCCAAGATTTCAAAATATCCTTCCACCATTTAGTTAGATGTTATGAATCTGATGTAGGAGGTTTAGGAATATCAATCTCAATGTATTCCAAAACTCCATTATCATCTAACCCAACCTCTATTATGTCCTTCCATGCACGAAAATTTGAATTTCCTTCTAGGGCATGCTCTCTCATCAAACCATAAACTGACATGATTATGCAGTTGTATAATTCATACACCAAATGATATCCTCTTCAATGTGCTTTTAATGTGATCAAGAAACTTTGTCTCTATCTTTTTTTCAGATCTGATACCATGTAGAAAATCCTTCAAACCTTGAAATTGCTAATGAGATAAAACTATTAAAAAAATACCCAAGATTTATCTACCAAAATTCCAAAGAATAAAACAATGAATATAAGGCAAAAACACATAGAACATGATAATGTATCTGGTAAACCCTATTGGGAAAACACCCTCTTTCTTGTATTAAATCAATTGAGAAATATGATCTGTTACAAATAATATTCTTCAATCCTGAAGCCCATGTAATATTGATGAACTCTCCACAATACTTTCCCAAAATTTAGAGAAATAAGGTTTGCTAGGAGCTCCTATTTCCTAGTGCAATTCTTCCCCTAAAAAAAAGGAATTTCTCCTATTTCCTTGCACAATTCCCAAGAAAAATTTCTCTACTTGATCCTCAAGCCTCTAAAAAAAACACGTGTACAATGAATAAATAGATTTATGCCTCCATTCAATCTCAATAGGAAATTCGAATTACATGACCTACTAAGGATAAATTTAGTAGCTACATCTAGTTAATTGAGAGTTAGTCGAGATAACAAAAGTCACACTACTTAGCTAAACTCAAGAACTTCAGTCTATATCTATTGTATAGCTATATATAGACTTAAGTTTAACTCCACTAGATAGCTAATATATAAATTTATTTAAATAAATTTTTAAATTTTTTTTTTTTAAATAATTAATTGTTGCTACTAATATAATGATTAATTAATTGAAGTAATAACACATTATGATATCCTCTTACATTTTTTAATTTTATCTTTATATTAAAATTAAAAATCCTTTAAATGAAAAAAAAAATATTGTCAAAATTAAAACCAATAACCATGATATATACACTCAACTTTAGGTAAAAACAAAGATAAATTACTTAAACAAAAAATAGAAATATCTTCTTCTTTATTTCAGAGTAAAAACTGTATTACCTAATTTTGAACAGGATATTACATGAAAATATGAGTAGCTCAAATTGACCTCTCGCTGCGGAAACTCGATCAAATCCAAAAAAGAAGAAAAGATAAACATAGATTGAAAAAACAAAATACATATACCAATATTCATGTCTTTGAGGCCCAAAGTGATCATTAGGGAAGGTATTTTTTTCCCTTTTATTACGAACATCAATCCACCCCAAAAGAATTTATTGCAAGCATATGATGCTTAAGAAATGGATTCATTTCCTTAAGGTTGTTGAAATGGTAGCAAGGAACAACTTCTTGGACTTGTTCCTTAGTCGAATATGCGAGTTTGAATTCAGTCTCATAGATATTTGAGTTAGTTGTCAATTAACATGTGTTATGTGGCCTATCACTGAGTTATTGTCAGTGAATTTGAGTTTGATGGCTTTCTGTGAGTTGTCTACTAGTTGATAGCTAAAATTTATCTATGTAGTGGAGTTAAAGTATATAAAGGAGGATCCATCTTCTAGATAATGCTCATTCATGATATCAACACCATTGCATAGGCGATTCGATGGAAAGTAGGGGATGACTCAAAAGTTTTAATAGGGAAATGCCCCTGGATTGGCTATAGAAAAACCATCTCCTCCCTCCAAATATTTTTTAAGCTCAAAATGATCAAAATATTTTCTTCCTCATTCAAGCCGCCTAGAACATGGTACCTCTAGGCCACACAATATATAAATCTAGAATGGAGTTGATCTTATTTGAAGACCAATGAATCCTCTGGAATAAATACACTAATAACATCAATGCTTCCTTCATCAATCTTATAGAGGGTCATGATAACCTTATTTGGGAAGCATCTAAATCTAGAGAATATTCTCTAAGGGAGGACTACATTTTTCTCTCCTCTCAGCTACAGAGTAGTCCTCCACCATGATGGGGATAAAAATTATGGAAAGAAAAATCCTCCCAAAGTAAAAAAATTTCATGTGGTTAATTCTTAGGAATAGAGATCCCACTTTTGATAGCCTTCAAAATAAAAGATTCCATGGGACTAGAAAATGTTACCTCTGTAGTTAAGATTGAAAATTAGATTTCAAATTTTCATCTCATGCTCCTTTTCCCAAGAAATATGGATCAAATCAAGGAAATAAAAAATAATTTAGGTCATTTGAGATGACCTATTATTGGAGGATACCCTTAGAAAATTGACACGAATATATTTTAAACAAAATTTCAAAAGGTTCTACCTTTCAGTATTGTCTGGGGCATATGGTTGGAAATAAATCAAACCTTTATTTGAAAACAAGCTTGCTTCCTCTATTAGAATTGTTGCTAATAACTTTTATGTTTTCTCATCTCAGTTAGTGGAGCCCTCCATAGTAATGAATAATAGCCAAGTAACAACAATCAAAAAGGACTCTCCTTGGTCTTATTTAGATGGAGCATCCAAAGGTTCTCTTACAAAGGTTGACATATGGGGCATTCTCTATCTTCCCAAGGGAAACTCCCTTTCTTTTTCTGCTAGAATTGGAGAAGCAATAAATAATTATGCATAAATTCTAAACCTTTATTACTATCCACTCTGGCTCGTGAGATAAGTCTTTCTCATATCCATATCTATGGTGATTCTATTCTTATTATCAATTGGATGAAGGGAATATATCACTCACAACATCACCATATTTTCCACCTTTTTCAAATTGCCTCTGAATTGGATCTTTATTTAACCTCCTTCTCTTTTGATCATGTTTACAAGAATCAAAAGCCTACTAAATAATAATAAAAGTGCTTTACTAAGCCCAAGGCAAGAAATTTGTAGTTTATCAAATCCTTTTTGCAAGAACTTGGGTCCCTCAGCCTAACAATTGTCTATCAACCTAACAAATTACCAGTGGTATATCAACGACAGTAAAATCCAAAACTCAATTGGTTTCTTAATAAGAAAGCCCTTATAGTTTTATCAACTCAATAGTAATTGAGTATCGAAACTCCACTAAACAATCTTTGGAAAAACAACACATGAAATATGTAATATCCCTTTTTCCAGGATATCTCAAAGACACACCAAGCTCCAGCCAGAGATTGACTGGGAGGGAATTTACCAGATATGTCACCTCTAAGAGAGTATGAGATCCAAAGGCTATCTGGCCCTTTCCAGACTCTGTCTAGGAGTGATAGAAGAACACACCAAGTGGTATAGAACTATAGTGCTAAAACACAACAACAGAAATAGAAAGAGAATACAGCGACTATGGCAACCATGGAAACTACGAAAATTTAACCAGTAAACATATAAGGAAAATGCTGAGCCATTTTATTAATCTGAGAAATGAAATGAAGTACAAGAGGAAATCTTGCACAAGGAAAGTCAGAAAACACCCTAAAATATAACAAGAAATGGCTGATCCAATAACTGCGTCCCAACTGCTGGGAGAATACTGTGTAGCTACTACTGCTGGAAGTGACAGAAAACTAGGGGCTGATCCCCTTGCCGAAATGAGCTGAAGATCAGAAAACCTCCTCTCCCCAACAACCCAGACAAGATCTGCAAACCATTGCAAGAATGGCCAACCCCCGAACACACAAAAAAATGCCTCCCCAGTGAATTACGCTGGCCTCCAAGGGAAAACACAGTAGCTGGATAGGAACAGCTGCAAAACTGCCAGAAACTCTGCCAAAACCTCCGACAGGAAAAGGCTGACCCTCTGCTCGAAATCCCGGCAAAATCTCCTGTAGAAACACCCACCGAAGCTCCGCCACAAGTGACTGCTTCCTCTCTCCTAGGGACTGCGCAGTCTCTCCAAGCTACAGCTCCGCAACAAACCCAAATGACAAAATAACTTGCAAAATGCAAGCAAAAAAACCTTGCTTGAACAGGCACTCGAAGTCCCCTGGGGCTAAGGGCGAGATCTCCGCACGAAGACACTCAGTGCACTAAATAGTGCTGCAGACAGGCTAAACAGCCGGCGTGTGAAAGAAGACCTAAGTCTCACTCCAAAATCAACAAATCCAGAATGATCCAAATGAGGAGGCTCCTTCATCTTTTATAGCATTGGTTTCCCTCCAAAACCAACGTACTCTCTCTCTCCTCCACATCCTCATCCTTATCTGCACATAAGCTTCTAGAGTGCATGAAGGCCCCCTCCTTCACGTTGTGTGTGGCCCCCCTTGGCTCCCCCCTTAATTCACAATGTTGTACTACTAGGAAGGTGTTTTATTCCACTAAAGTGAGTTAGACCCCCTCTACTCACTTTTTTATTTATCTACAACCCACATACGGAAAAATTATACAAAGTCGAATATTCCAATTAGTTGTCGCTAATTAGGAATATTACAGCCCCCCCCCACCCCCGGGGAAAAATGTTGCTTGCCCTCAAGCAACTGAAGTGATGGATGCTGCAGAATTTTCTCGCTCTCCCAAGTGACATCCTCATCCGGGAAATTTTTCCACCTCACCAAGAATTCCCGAACCATCCTGCTCCATAACCGCCTCTCCCTGGTATTAATAATGGCCTCCGGATGCAACACCAAGTTCCCCTCATCATCTGTATGTGCTAGCTCCTCCGTCACTGTCACCTGCTGCCCCAACGCCTTCTTCAGGCATGATACATGGAAAATGTTGTGGATCTTGCTGCCTTGGGGCAGCTCCAACTGGTATGCAGCCTGCCCAATCCTGCGTATAACCCTGTATGGCCCGTAGAAATGCGGCTTGAGCTTTTCAACTCCCTTCTACTTCAGCGATAACTGTCGGTATGGCTGTAAGCATAGGTAGACCAAGTCCCCTACCTCGAACTGTCGCTCCACCCGACCTCTATCAACATATAGCTTTTGCTGGTTCTGTGCCGTAGCCATGTTGTCCTTGAGAGCTCGGAGGATATCTTGAATCTCTTGGATCCACATCTTGGCTCTAGGAGCCTTACTCGCACCGAACATCACATCAGAAAATGATAGAGGATGGTACCCATACAAAGCGTAAAATGGTGACATCCCAATAGACATGTGATGCATCGAGTTGTAGCAATACTCCCCCAAATGCAACCATATCATCCATGCTCGCTGCTGCCCACTGACATAGTTATGCAAGTAGCCCTCCAGCCACTTGTAAACTATCTCCGTTTGTCCATCCTTCTGTGGGTGGTAACTCGTGCTCTGTGTCAACTCCGTCCCCACTAGCCGGAAAATCTCCTGCCAAAATCCACCCATGAAGCGGCTGTCCCTGTCACTGATGATGGTCTTGGGAAGACCATGCAATCTGAAAACCTCCCGAAAGAACAACTCGGCCACCTGTGCTGATGTGTAATGTGCGGATATGGTGAAGAAGTGCGCATACTTTGTCAATCGATCAGCGACGAAAAATATACAATCCTTGCCCTGCACCATGGGCAATCCTGTGATGAAGTCCATCGATATGCTCTCCCATTTTCCCTTCAGAATTGGAAGAGGCTGCAACAACCCTGCGGGATGGCTCATCTCACCCTTGTTCCTCCGACAAACATTGTACTCAGTGATGTGTTGGAGTACGTCCTCCTTGAGGCCCTTCCATGAGAACCTCTCTCTAATGGCCCTATAGGTTTTGGTAAACCCCTGATGGCCTGCCAATGGAGAATCATGTGATGCCTGGAGTATCTTCTTCTTAAGCTGAGATCCCTCAGTCAAGAAGATCCTGTCTCTATAATAGATGATCTCATCGACCACCCTGTATCGATCATCCGCTACCTGCCCGTCCAACACTTCACATGCAAACCTGTCCTTGGAGTACTCAACTAAAAGTCGAGCCCTCCAATCTGTGTTCAAACTCATAAGCGATAACGTGGCTGGTCTACGTGAAAGAGCATATGCTACCACTTTATTCTTACCCTTGACATACTCAATGTCAAAATCATATGCTTGGATCTTACTGATCCACTTCTGCTGCCTCTCCTGTAGCTGCTTCTGCTCTAAAAAAAATCTGAGGCTATTGCAGTGGTCAGTCCTCACCCTGAATCTGTTCCCCACCAGATACTGTTGGAATTTGGCCAACGCATGCATGATGGCAAACATCTCCTTGTCGTAAATAGGATACAACCTCTCATGCAGAAGGAGTTTCCGGCTCTCAAAAAGTATAAGGTGTCCCCCCTGCATCAATACTGTGCCGATCCCCTCTCCCGACGCATCACACTCCAAGACAAATGGCTGTGTAAAATCTAGCAACACAAGCACTAGGCAGCTACTCATCACCTCCTTAAGCCTATCAAATGCTTGCAACGTTGTATCTATCCAACTGAATTCCCCCTTCTTCGTCAAATCTGTAAGGGGTGCAACAAGCTGTGAGAACCCTTTGACGAACTTCTTGTAATAGGCACATATCCCAATGAACCCTCGAAGTTTCGTCACATTTTTTGGCTCCGGCCAATCTCTGATGGCTCTAATATTCTTCTCATGGACCCCCACTCGGTCCACTCCAATGATGTGACCCAAATATAGCATCTCTGTCATCCCAAACTCACACTTGGAGAGCTTAGCATAAAACTGTTGCTCTTCCAAGATGCGTAGTACTACCTCGATATGCTGGAGGTGCTCCTCCCACGTGCTGCTGTATATGAGTATGTCATCAAAGAAGACCAAGAAAAACGTCCTCAGATGACTGCAGAAGATATGGTTCATACAGGACTGAAAGGTGGTTGGTGCATTGCTCAGCCCAAAAGGCATAACCAAAAACCCAAAGTGCCCATAATGGCACCTAAAGGTGGTCTTGGGAATGTCCTGTTCCCTCACGCAAATCTGGTGGTACCCTGATCTCAAATCAATCTTTGAGAAGAACTTAGCTCCTCTCAACTCATCCATCAGCTCAACGATCCTGGGTATAGGGTACCTATTCTTCAGAGTCTTCTTATTCAAGGCCTTGTAGTCGATGCACATCCTCAAAGTGCTGTCCTTCTTCTTCACCAGCACTACAGAAGAAGCAAACGGACTCGTGCTCGGTCTGATGTGTCCAAGAGCCAACAACTCCTGGATGGCCTGCTCAATCTCATCCTGATAGGCTTTGGGATTCCTATAGGGTGTAGTGATCACCGCCTGGATTCCCTGCTCCAGCTCGATGGTATGCTCAAACCCTTTATCTGGTGGCCGGCCTGGCGGTATAGCCCCAAACACCACCTCATGTCTGTCAAGGATGGCCTGTATCTCTGGATGAACTGCTCGACCGGCGGTCTCTGCCTCGGATGCCTGCAATTCAACTGCCCACTCTATGTCCCCCTTCAAGAAGACTACCTCCATTCGGTGTGCTGACACTATCTAAGGTGGGTAAGTATGCATCCCGCGGATCTTCTCATGCTTCCCAGTCTTCTTGTCATCCCACTCCATCTCTAAGGCCTCCCAATATGTGGTGACCTTCGCCAGCGTAATCAGCCACTGAACACCCAGTACCACATTGGTATCTGGTATGTTGACCACGAAAAAATTATCAGTCATGGTGTAAGTACCCATCGTCACTGCTAACTCTGGAACATACTGGGCACATTGTCTGGGCTCCTGGGACTAATACTGAAAATCCATCAAAACTCTCAGTCGGTATACCCCATCGCTCAACCATCCGCACATCAATAAAATTGTGGGTTGCCCCGATGTCGACCAAGACTGATACTCATTGGCCACGTACTGTCCCACATACGCACAACGTCAAATACTTAGAAACTCCTCGCAAAGCTGCAAGGGCCCCTCCTGTAGGTGCAAAGGCTGCACCTCTCGTCCCTGTAGGTAGAGGTGGAAAGTGATCCTGGGCCACGTGACTATCTCCTGCCTCCTCATCATCCTCCTCATCCTCTTCCCCGCTCTCATCGGAGAAGACCTCAATAAAGTGTGCTTTGCCAGCAGCACACCTATGCCCTGGTGCCCACGGCTCCTAACATGTGAAGCATAGCCGCTTCTTCCAAAACTCCCTTTTAGCCCCATCATCGACCTGTGCCCGTCTTGGATTCCCCTTTGGAAGAGGAACCTTCAAATCCTTCCCCTTGGGCTGGGTACCCTGTCTCTGGGGGTAAGGTGTCCGCGTCCTAGGCAATCCATCCTGCAAATCCCTGGTCTTCCTGATAGCATCCTGGAGTGTAGCTAGACCTCGAAGTGGCTCTGCCAATCCCTCCACAAACATATAGATCATTCGTGTCACGGATAGATCTGGCACCATCACTAAAACCCTCAAGAAATCCGCAATGTAGGTCTCAGGGCTCCTTGTCTGTCTGAGCTTCGTCAGCTCAACAAAGTGTTGTTCCGGATCCCTCCGGTTAAAACTCTCTATCAATCTTCTGGTGAACTCGGCATATGTCGTCACCGCGGAATGCCCAAGTGTCACCATCCCATGGAACCACCAGTCCCGGGCCTCACCATCCAAATTTAATGTTGCCACCTTGATGGCCTCCGTCTCTGGCATCTGGTTGAGCTGGAAATAGATGTCCAGCATCTCCACCCAAGACTTTGCCGAACTATTTGACGATCCGTCAAACGTAGGAAAATGAAATCTACTAGAGGCACGGTGGGAATCTCCATCATGGTAATGTCGGTGCCCTCTATGATGGTCGCGGGGTCTACCGTCCTGCTTGAGCTGCACAAAATTTCTGAATGTTAGAGCGTCCCTCAACTCCTGCCTATAGGACTGATACTATGCAAAGTAGTCATCCAAGCGCCCGGGCTCTGGCTCCTGCTGGGCTTCTGCCCCTGTATCAGCTCCCAAGAAAGTGGGCATAGTAGAGCAGGTAGGTGCACAAGAAGCCGATGGCTGAGGTATATCACGCTGAGCAGCACCCTTCTCTGGAAAATGGTGGGATGCACCTAATCCTTCTCCGACCTCAAAATTCCATGGAGTCTCATGCTACCTAGCCTCCACAGCTGTGAACCTCTGGCCCATCACCCCAATCTGTCGAGCCAAATCCTGCACCGACTTGAGGAGTGCCTCTCCAAACTGCTTGGCCTCTGTGTCATCTGTCATGGGCGCGTTCTGCTTCAAATCTACCACAAGCTCTACCTCCTCTGCGTCCTTTTCAAGCTCTCTCTCCTGATCTGCATTTTCTACCTGAGCACAGTCTTCCTCTTCGTAGGTGGCTTCCAACCTACGCTCGCGATCTCTATTCTTCCTGCCTCTTTAGGGTCTCTTTCCTAATGTCATAGATGACATGCTGAGCCAGAAATATGCTCTTATACCACTGTAATATCCCTTTTTCTAGGATATCTCAAAGACACACCAAGCTCCAACCAGAGATTGACTCGGAGGGCGTTTACCGGATATGTCGCCTCTAAGAGAGTACGAGATCTGGAGGCTATCTGGGCCTTTCCAAACTCTGTCTAGGAGTGATAGAAGAACACACCAAGTGGTATAGAACTATAGTGCTAAAACACATCAATAGAAATAGAAAGAGAATACAGCGAGTATGGCAACCATGGCAACTACGACAATTTAACCAGTAAACATATAAAGAAAATGATGAGCCATTTTATTAATCTGAGAAATGCAATGAAGTACAAGAGGCAATCTTGCACAAGGCAAGTGAGAAAACACCCTCAGAAATAACAAGAAATGGTTGATCCAATAATTGCATCCCAACTGCTGGGAGAATTCCGTGTAGCTGCTACTGCTGGAAGCGACAGAAAACTAGGGGCTGATCCCCTTGCTAGAATGAGTTGAAGATCAGAAAACCTCCTCTGCCCAACAACCCGAACAAGATTTGCAAACCATTCCAAGAATGGCCAACCCCCGAACACACCAAAAACTGCCTCCCCAGTGAATTACGCTGGCCTCCAAGGGACAGCACAGTAGCTAGATAGGAACAGCTGCAAAACTGCCAGAAACTCTGCCAAAACCTTCGACAGGCAAAGGCTGACCCTCTGCTCGAAATCCTAGCAAAATCTCCTACAAAAACACCCACCGAAGCTCCGCCACAAGTGACTATGTCCTCTCTCCTAGGGACTGTGCATTCTCTCCAAGCTACAACTCCACAACAAACCCAAACGATAAAACAACTTGCAAAATGCAAGCAAACAAACCTCGCCTGAGAAGGCACTCGAAGTCCCCCATGGCTAAGTGTGAGATCTCCGCACGGAGACACTCGGTGCAGTAAACAGTGCTGCAGATAGGCTAAACAACCGGCGTGCGAAAGAAGACCTAAGTCTCACTCCAAAATCAACAAATCTAGAATGATCCAAATGAGGAGGCTCCTTCATCTTTTATAGCATTTGTTTCCCTCCAAAACCAACGTACTCTCTCTCTCCTCCACATCCTCATCCTTATCTGTGCAGAAGCTTCTAGAGTGCATGTAGGCCCCCTCCTTCACGTGGTGTGTGGCCCCCCTTGGCTCCCCCTTTAAGTCACAACGTTGTGCTACTAGGAAGGTGTTTTATTCCACTAAAGTGAGTTAGAACCCCTCTACTCACTTTTTTATTTATCTACAACCCACATACGACAAAAATATACAAAGTCTAATATTCCAATTAGTTGTCGCTAATTAGGAATATTACAAAATATGCCCAAGTCTGAGTAAAAAAACACATAGGAACAACACAAGGCTTAGAAAAAACACATGAAATCTATCCCATGGGTAGAGAACATAGATTTTGGGAGGGTTTGAGCCTTCTAGGAAGCTTACAATATATGCCATACTCCCCTCTACATCCCTTGATATCCAGTCCAACGAAATGAAAAAAAACCCTCTCTCTCGTGTAATTCTTGTGACGATGAAAAAAATCTAATTCCCACTCGTATCTGTGCCGAGATTTTTTTCTTCCCCAAATTTTCTCTTACATGATGACCTAATCGACCTGATTCTTGAGAGAATTTTTTCTAACTTTTACTCCACCGAAGAGATCCATATCCCCCATTAAATTAATATAAAACTATGTCATTAAACCAATAGGGATTTAGGTGATGGAATAAATGCAAGGATTGGGTTTAGAATTAATCTCCTCCTCCTGTAAACCTATCAACCCGTATCCCATCTTAGGGAATAAATATTTTATAGGTCCACGTAATTTACATGAATTACAAGTCATAACGATATTTACAAGGGTTTTATCTAGGAGGATTGTCACAATCCCCACCCCTTAAGATGAACATTATCCTGAGTGTTTTATACCTAAACATAGAATATATAAGAGATTTGTATACATAGCCCTTTAAAATAATTTATATTTACATTTATAGTTGCTCATCCAACAAAAAAATGGGTATGCTACCCTCATCTAATCAACTATCTCCTAGTTGGATTCATGTGGTCGAAAGTTCCTCCAGTGTACCTTCACATATTCAATGCTTCAATTCTATAGCACAATCTACCTTTGCTACAATATGCATAATGGCTTTCTATATAAGTCTCCCTCAGATTCCACATATACGATAAGCCAATAAAAACATGATTAGCATCATGTTCATGCTTTTTAAGAAGAGAAATGTGAAAGATATAATTTTCCTTCACCATTGGTGGAAATGCCATTCTATAGGCTACTAGCCCCACTCTTTCCAAAATTTGGAATGGCCAAAAAAATTGTGGTGCCAAGTTAGCACAAGACCGAATTATTAAAGATATTTTCTTTGTTCTAATGCATAGGTAAACATGATCTCCCTATTTAAATTCCTATTGCACTCTATGTTGCTTTTCATAGCTCATTATCCTATCATGAGTGTTACACATTATTTTTTTGTTGCATTCATGTAAAGTCATGTTATATATATATATATATATATATATATATATATATATATATGTTACAAATAACTTTTCTAAATTTTTCTAATTCTAAGTATAATTATTTATAATTTTAAAAATGATTTTATTCACTTTATAGAATTCTTTCTGTAGTAATCACATGCAATGGAACATTGTCGATGCGTTTTGAACCAACCAGTGTGGTTCATGATCTGATCTCTCACATAGTCTTGATGATGAACCATAGTGGTTGGGTTGGTTCATCATCAGGACTATGTGAGAGATCAGATGATTTCATCTGATCATCTGATCTCTCACATAGCCATGATGATGAACCACACTGGTTGAACTCGACAATGTTTCATTGCATGTGATTACTACCCAAAAAAATCTATAACTAATACCTAATTAATTTAATTATAATTTATATAGAATCATTGTTAATATAATTTAAAAGTTTATATATGAGTTAAATATATCAAATATGGTGCAAATCATTGTCGATGTAACTTTAAAAATTGTACGTCAGGTTTGAAAGTAATATACAAATGCTATATCAGAGGGTCGGCCTAATAATAAAGGAGTGGCAAACGCTTTATAATAGCGTCTAGTTGAATATACAATGTGGGAACAGATATATAAATGATGTTGTTGTTTGGACAACACAAAAACAAGAAAGCACGGCTCCTAGTGTCACGTTATAATATTTTCTGCTGCTGCTTTCGCTCAATCACCCTTATCTCTTCCGAACAAGCGACACTGAAGTACTTGACAGAGGCTGTTGTTTCTTGGTTCTGCAAGGTTGGCTGGAATTATTAACTCTAGTTTGTGATTGATTCCGTTATTGTCGCTGTGCAGCCGGTCCAATTCCAATGGGAAGTAATAATGTTGACGTGAAAGTCACATTGGTAAGTGCTGATGGGCACACCATTTCGGTGGATAAACAGTTGGCATTTGAATCGAGGGTGTTAAAAAATATAATAGAAATTGTAGGGAAGACCAATTACCTCATTAGGTGATGCCTTTAAGTACTGCATCAAAACAAACCCTGGAAAAAATGTTTAAATACATAGACTATCATCTCCGCAACTCTTCTCAACCTGCCAACTTTATCAGGATATGGGATCTGAATTTCATCGCGCAGGTCGATATTGACACATTATTGAATCTAATAAAGGTAAGTATTTGTCTTCTCTTCTTTGTTATCGATAAAGTATAATTTTCCCAAAGTTATCTGACTTTTAAGATAAATTGTTTGTGTGTTGATATGTGTCTGAATTCTTTGTAACATAGATTTCAATATATGTATCTGCGTTGCAGGCAGCAGATTGGCTGGGTGTGAATAGTCTTTTGGATTTGGTAGTTGAACAATTGACAAGGGATTCTTGTCCTGGCCAATGGTGTGTTGAAGAAAACCGCATCATAGAGGAAGGGCGCTGATCGATATGCTACTAATCTAATAATTAATTATTCATTCACATTCCCAATTTAGTTCCTAGATATCTCAATGGCTTATAACATACAATCACACATTCAGAGTGCATGATTACAATCTTAATTGTAAATCAATCACAAAGTGTATGCATTTATATATTGTTATGTGAATCGTTCGTTCTATTATTTATTGCTGGTGTACCAATTAATTTATTTCGTTTGAGTGAATATTATTTTTTCCCTATATTACTTTCATTCTAACTTTTCCATCAATGAAATAGTGGTTTAATTGTACTTCTCTCATGTGTCAAGGTTAGCCTATAACCTCTGTGTAATCACTTTAGATCTTCGTTGTTTATTTGTACTTCTCTCATATTTCAAGGTTCGTCTATAACCTCACTATAGTCACTTAAAAATCATGCCTTTATGTTTGGAAAAAAGTTTAACAGAAATTAATTTCTAAGGTCGGAAATCACAGTTCACATATATGATTTATTAAAATTTGAATCGTCATATTTTAATAATTTAGTTTTATTTCTTATAAAAAAATTAATGCATAAATAGAATTTTGGAAAATAAAAAATTAAATATTTTATCGAAAATATTTATTTAATATAAATGGAAAAGGATGAATTGAAAATTTTATATACATACAAAATATAATTAATATAAATTGAAATGTATATAAACTCTAAAGAGTATTGATTATGTGAAACACTATAAGATTCCATATCTATTACTTTCCTTTGACATTCAAAGACAAATCATCTATTTTTTATCTTGAATCTCATCTATTCCTTGATTTTTAATTTTCATATTTAATATGATGATGGTAAGATCACTACAAATATGTAATTCAATGAAAATATTTTCTATCTTGACTCAAATCTATTCCTTGATATTTAATTTTCATAATTAATATGGTCATGGTAAGATCACTACAAATATGTGATTCCAATTTTACAGTGCAATTTCATTATATTTTTTCATGTTCATATAATGTTCACTATCATAGCATCAACATTATAGGTTTGGTTAATCTCATCAAAAACCTTTTCTGTCTCACAAAATCTTAAGACAATATCATATATATATAGCAATCAAGCTTGAAGCTCCTCTCACATAACACTTCATTTTTACTCATAATTTAAGTTTCAAATATTTCAGAATGTTCCATACATCTCTTTCCCCATACCTTAATGCAAACACAAGAGCAATGAGATGTATTCTTTGTAACCTTTGTATGATATGGAAAAGGTAACAAAATTAATTTTACTACTAGATCTAGATCTATGCAATAAGGATTATTTTCTAAATCCACTATTTCATGCAATAAGACTATCTTCATGCTTCATAATAGTTTGATAGAATTACAATAAACATGACTTTTATGAATAGGAATGATTGAGATATAATTGATATAATCCATAATATGAATTTATTTTTTAAATCCAGACCCTCCACCTAATAATTATTCATAATTACATTAAAATTTTGAAAGTCCTATTTTCCTATCATCATATGGTTACAAAAAACAAATCCTCTTTGATATGAGTGTCACAAGAGTTTGACCTTGTGTCTATACTTTGAAATACTACTAAAAATATTTCTTGGAGGTTAAATCCATACCATCTAACTTAATTATTATTTACCATTAAATTAAAATTATTTTGTGGAGGTTAGATCCACATCATCCACCTCATAAATATTGATAGTTAAATCAAAATTTTGGAAGCCCTATTTTCCTATCATCATATGGATACAAAAAAAATGTTTAATATGATTGCTACAAAAAAATGAATTTGGTTTTTAAGTGTACTTAAGCCGGAGTATACTTTCGAATATGATTCCTTAATGATTTTATTACTTTTCATTTATTTTTTAAATTATAAAAATTGAGAAAACTATATTTTATTTTGAATAGTTTTGTTTTTGAAAGTGTATTTAAATGAGAATAGTTGTTCAAATTTCCTAAAAGGGATGTTTGGTTATGACCTCTGAAATTTCTTTAAAAAATAAGTATAGCTTAACATTAATGATTTTCATTCTTATTCATTTATTTTTAAAATTAATTTGGTTTTTAGGTGTACTTAAGCCAGAGTATACTTTCGAATTTGATTCCTTATCTTAATACTTTTTATTAGTTTTTATTTATTTTTAAAATTATAAAAAATGACAAAACTATATTTTATTTTTGAATGTGTACTTAAATGAGAATAGCCCTTCAATTTTGATTCATTATCTTGACTTTTCTATGCAATGGCTAATGAAACAAAATTTCTTTGAGTATAACAGTTTTGGAAGTTTAGATTGTTCATCTTTGCGACAATGTTTCAAATGACTACCATGGGAATCCTAGTCACGAATCCAAGCTCATTGGACAACCCAAGTATCTCTCTTGGAACTTGATGACAAGAGTGCAACAAAAATGTGGCAATCATTATTCACTTATTAATCCCTTCATTCGGCATAACATCAATTTGCAAGGTGGGCATCATTTTCGTGTGTCATAATAAAGATAAAAAAAATGTATTTATGGGACATCATTTCCAAATATATAAAGATAAACATGTAAAGAAAGCACACATGAATATAAGGAATCAAGATTATTACATTGTCCACCACAAGGCCGAACCTAATGCGGGAGAAGTGTATATTTCCATCTAAAAGTAGCATCCCATGGTTGGACAAAGTGTTTTCTCAGTGCTTTTCTCTCAGTAGATGTGACCCAAACAACAAGAGTGGAATTTTTGAATAGGATGATTTGTCCTCCTGCACCAATATCTAAGATGTCGTGGGTCAAAGTTTGTGGAAACCATCAAGCCTTGCACAATAGTCTTTGAATCCCCATAGAAATATATATGACACATAACATTCCTCCTAGCAAACCATAACAATCCCCATAGTGGTAGCAGTTCAGCTTTGGTGTTTGAGTTGTCACCCCGTCCCCATGATAAAGTGTATTTGTCATTTAAGTCCATGAAAATAATAACGCTGCATCCACACTTCCCATATTTTGCAGCCGCATAAAAACCATCTTGATTTTAGTCCTCTCAGACCGATAAGACAAGTCTCGGACACTATGAGGGAAACAGGTCACGTCAAGCAGCTATTAAAGGATCTTAGATGTACTGTAGTGGTTTTGTAGATTTACCTAAGAAAAAACCCTGTTCCTCATTTTCTAGTTTTCCTAGATAAGGTAAATTGGAATTTAGGATAGAGCACCCCTTCCTTTCCTGGCCTGCTCTAAGCAATTATTGATAGAAAATATAAGCCATTGAAAAATGTGAATTCTATGGAGGTACTTCACATAAATGACATCACTCAATATACAATTATAAAACATAGCCCTCAATAGAGATTGAATAAGAAAATAGCACCCAAATGTACGAGTATCCAGAATACCCCATCCCTTATTGTATTTCGGTTTTGACAATTCCTCCCATGAAGCGAGGTGAAACTTGCCCCCCGATTATGCATCTGCCCACAAATAACGTGACATCTTGGATCGGATATTGGAAATAATATGAGCGGGGATAGAAAAAGGCACGTCTAGTAGGTTTTCATCTATTGTAACACTGAGGTAATGAGGGTGATCTGCATGCCCAGAGATAAAAGATATATTGGCCTAGGATAGAAGTTTACGGTCAACCCGGGAGAAGAGTCATTCCCAATCATCATATTTATAGGATGTCCACTTTAATATCTATCTGAGATCTGAGATATGAGAAAACGTCCCAATATCTCTGATTTAAATCTGAAACAAGTCAACAATATATCTGTAAAATTCAAGGTCTCCACGAGAGTGATAGAGAAATGTATTATGTTCTTTTATGGAGAGGCCATAAGTGTCTCCATATCTCTTGAAAATATAGTGAACCACCACCTGTTGTTCCCCATCACATTCCCCAAAATTGAGAATGCCATAAACAAATAATAAGTGAGTTACACATACCAATGGTGTAAAATGGAAACCACGAAAGAGATCAAGGTCCCTGGAAAAAGAAATATTTTTATTTATACCATCCATAACCAAAACAAAGAGTAGTGGAGATAGTGAGCATCCCTGACATAGTCCCCATTGGCCCTAAGAAAATTCAGTGAGGAGACCATTTATGAGCACCACATACTAGATCTCCATGACACATGCCATAATCTGGTCCATTTTCCTGTGGTCAATGCCAATATTAACAAGGATAAGGTGGAGGAGTCTCTAATCAACACAATCATATGATTTCTTCAAATCAACCTTCATTACAATCGTGCCATTTTTTCCAATGTGTTTCAAATATATGCATTATTAAGAAATAGTTATTGCATCATGAATCGATCTGTGTTGTAAGAATCCAAAATTATCTAGGGTAATATGAGTTGATAGGGGATCCCTTAGCGTTTTAGCAATGATTTTCTAAATAAACTTGTATAAAACGTTGCATAAAGATATAGGGCTAAAATCCCCCAAAAATTTTGGATCCCTGACCATAGGAATCAACGCAGTGAAGGTATATTTCAGGGCTCCAAAAATAGGTCCATTTAAATGAGATTCCTCAACCATGGTGCAAATGTCATTGTCCATTAAGTGAAACAAATGAAGAAAAAATTCAACCGTATAGCTATCATGATTGAGACACTTGTCCCTCTAAAATGTTGTCCATATAGAATGAATTTCCTCCATTGTAAATGAGAGGTATAGTAGGGATTTTTTTGTGCATCAAGCATAGTCAGATATTCCTGAATAGCCCATAGCTAATCCTCAACATTTTTTGCTTCAAAATCCCTATAACTCTTATAAAAATATGTTAATGCCAATGCTTGGAACTCCTACTAGTATATTTATATGTACCATCCTCACCTTTAATGTGCCAAATCACATTCTTCTTCCTCCTCTGGTTGGATTTTTTTTGAAAAAAGTTAGTATTCTGATCTCCCTCCTTACTCGAGGTCACACGACTCTTTAGTTGCTAGTTATTCTCTTGAATGACCATAATTTGTTTCATGATAATTTCGAGTTCCTTGATTTTTTCCAGTGTAGCATGTCAGGGAAATTGTCAGTGAAATAGTGACATAGATCTATAATCTCAATAGTGATGGAATTTAGTTCTTTCAATAGATCTTCCTTTTTATTTCTCTCCCTAACCCATACCTTACTCTTGAGTCCAACCAGCCTCTTTGTGAAAATTTCCATAGTCTGCGTCTCATTTCCAACCATCCTTGTCTCACAACATTTAGTCACCAAGGTGTTGAAAGACATATCCTCCAACCATGTTGAATTGAATTTGAAGGGGATACCCCGCATGAGCACCTCCTGATGCCATATTAACATTTATTGGGAAATGATCTAATAAATGAGTCTAGATCACACTTGAGCAATAGTTCCTAAGAACTTCATATAAACTTTGGTGGATGATAAATCTATCCAAACTTTTCCCCACATTTTAATGTCTGCTTCTGCCATTATTCCAGGTAGGAAAAGGGGGATATAGTTGGAAATCGTACAAATTATGATCATCATATAGCCCAAGGATATATTTAGATAGGATACCTGAGTGATGAGGCACCCCAGTGCTCTGTGGGATATAAGATAGCATTAAAATCACTTGAAATAATAAGAGAGTCGATAATAAGGATACCATTCTTTCGAACGTAGTCCCAATAGCGTCTCCGGTCTTAATATGGTGCGTAAATATTCCAAATGTGGATCTTAACACTCAAAACCTAGATGTGTCTGGAAATAAATATGCCCACTAAAAACCTGTAAGGATGGAATTTTTCAATGTGAGGATCCCATATATAAATGAGACCCGAGATTGTCCATTTGAGTCAAGAGTGAACATGGACCAATGAGGAAGGAGGAGACAAAAAATGTTGAAGGCGTTTTGGACTAGAGACATGGTTTCCTATATAAGGATGATGGAGGGCTGGAGGGATAGGAATAGGTGGTTGAGGGAAAGTATTTTAGTGGCATTCCACAAGGCACGAATATTGTAGGAGAGGATAGAATTCAAGAGGAATATGTATGGGCCAAATTTTCTCTAAGGGCCCCAGGAAGGGAGGATTCAATAATAGGGATATAATGTAGACCTCTAGAGTAGAAAAGAAATTATTTTCCATGGCTATGACCATGGAAATGTCGACTGGCCCTTTCATTTTTCTATGGGTGGTGATATTTTTGTCGGATGTCAGGTTGACGGAAGCATGAGGTGTCAAAAGTGTTGTATGCACCACAAGGGCGTTGATGTTCTTATAAGGGTAGATAATAACTTCAGGTCATTGTCAACATAATTTTTATGAGAGGATAGGTTCGAAGGATCGGAAGGCGGGCGGGGAGTCTCATGAGGGGTCGGGTGGATCCATGAAATGCAAGTATGCCATTTGATCAAGAAGGGTAACCGGTGGAGGATCAACATCAATAGAAAGGGAATTAGTATTTACAACAACCACGGAAGATATAGGGTTGACCCTTGAGCAAGGAATCCCCTGGGATGTGGAATGCAGAAAAAATGGGATTCGGGCATCTCAAATTTAGTATCCATTGTTTCATCATAAGTATTCAGAGTACTAGATTCTGAATCCATGTCGTGATGTGTTGAATCTCTTCCATGTGATCCTGATCATCCAGTATGTCATCCAGTCCCCCACTGTGATACCTGAACATGAATTTGTCATAGACAGTAACCTAGAAGGTGTCGAGTATGATGAAATAATGAACATCAGAAAGGAACATTCCACTAGTCAACCTGTTTTGGATGCGAAGAGTTCCCCATTGTAAGATAATACGCTTAGACGACCCACCAGAAAAATCGATCTCCATTAATAACCATGCAAGACACACTTATCACATGCACCCAAAATCCTTGGTTCCATATAGACATAGGATCCCAAATCATTTCCAATGTCAATAAGAGCATGTTTCGACCATAATTCAAGGGGAAGACCTTGTAATTTGACCCACCCCCACCAATTCCTCAGAGTGTTTGAGATTCGATTAAAATCCACTTGTTTAAGATGGGGTTTAGTTGACCAATCATGTATCCAATGTTTTAACCAAAATCTTAAAAAAAATATTCTCTCAAACAAAATCATATCCAAAGTTTCAATTTGGACCTCTTATTGCATGTAAGATTTATTGTTATTTTCTTTAAAACATAGGATAACAAACAATAAATCCTTCGAAAATTCCTCCTTTGGTCTACAATAGTGATTCTTCCATGAATTCTTGGAGATAATCACTTGTTTGATGAATGAATTCACTTCACAAAAAAATACTATTGGATAAGGTGACAAGGCACAATATCATAACAATGAAATGCTAAGGCTCATAAAATTTCCAAGATTTTAGTATAATTTTTATTTTTTAAGTTCAGCTTTCATAACATTTATCATGAAAAATCTGTCACTATGAAATGATAAGTTAACGTATGCTACTTGAATTCTCATTATTATTTTTAAAAAGATTATAAAATGAAAATGTAATTTGGTGTTATATAAATTTTATTATAAATAAGTTTGTTTTTTTTATTTTTTAGTTTATTTATTTATGCTTCTATAAACTAAAGTACCAATTACCAACTGAACTACGCCTCAAAAACTTAAAAGAATACATTTCATTTTAACAATAAATAATATATTTTAATTAATTATAATAGGAAAATATTTGTAATAGTTCATAATATATTGTTGAAACTCTCACAGAAACTCAGATTGATTCAAGTAGTCAATTGGAATAGATTGATTATTTCTACTCTTTGATATAAAATTGGAGTCCCTGTATTTTTTGGTGTCCCATCTAGCTTAAATGGACTGCAATATCTATCCAATAATTTTACGATTGGGCCATTGGAATCTATCTTGTGCATCTCTTTATCAACATGGTTGAGCTTTACGTCATCCTTTTTGTAGGGAATTGTCCTATTGCATGTTCTTCCAAGTTACAGTAAACAGACGTATTCATGTCCTCACAATCACATGTTTTTCTAGACAATTTCTAATATTTACATGATTAGCACATGGCTTTTAGCCTTTTGATATTTCATTAGCGGGATTATGTGCAGGTCCCGCATGGTTGTGGTTAAAATTTATATTAGCATATTTTTGGGGTGTTGCACTCTCAATCCTTAAATTTGGGATGCGTTGAATTGACATATTTTGGTGATAATTCATTAAGGATGTTGTATGCATAACCAAAAGAAAAAATTTCTACTTGAAGAACAACAATGAAAGACAAATCTTCCCAAATCTTGACGATATGAACTACCTTCAGTGTATCTTTGCACCTTTAGGGGAAACTGCTAGTTTTATATACATTATTATGTCTTCATCTGCCATGTCACCTCAACACTTGCATCGCCACCTACCACCTGCCACCTCAACACTTCCTCCTCCACATGTCTTCACTTCACTTCACATGGTTTCTTTCCTCAACAGCTAAGATGCCAAGGCTATGAGACTTGTTGGTAAACCAGACAGAGGAAAGCGTAGAGTCTAATTCACTAAATTTATAACTAGGTCCAGATATGCAGCTTCCAAGTGATGAGCGCAAGCTCCTAACCCACTTTGTTAGTTTACATTAAAAGAACTACGACCCACGAGAGTTAAGAACATGAATCCTCATGGAATTATTTATTCTTCCTTCACTCCTAAGAAATCCACGACGTGTCATCTGAATTGGTAGATGTATTCGAAGATATTAGTATAAAATCTTCATAACTGGATTTCGTGGTAGGAAATTAAATGAATATACGTAGTACGATCTCCTTCACTTACTTGTGAAAGCTAGTTCAGGATGATGAAAGAATGGAAGAAATGGAGGGTTTGTTGTGGGAAAATTATTTTGTAATGTGATCCCTTCATAACTAGTGTGTAGTAAGATCTAATCGTGGGATCCTTATCCTCATTTATTATTGTTGCTATTTTTTCATCCTCTGTGTTCATGTTGCATGCTAGGTATGGAGGCAACATCCAAAAAAATGTATTGTAAACATGGAATTTAGGAAAATCTATGGAATAGTGAATTAATGCTAATTTTATAGATCTAACGATGGTATCCACTATGTCAAGAGTATTAAACCCCATTGCATATCTGAAGTCTGCTATACATAATGCGTGCGCCACCTCACCTGCCACTATGGCAGGTCTAAAACTGTGGGAAATCGTATGCTCCAGAAAGATTTTACAGGATAAAATGATTTTCAGTTGCACACCAATAGAATCAAACGTTAATAACCTGAAATTATAGGATTTCGAAGTAAGATTTAACTATGGAATAATTGTGTTAATGGAATTACTTGTACCGATGGAGAATAGTCTGCATAGATCGAATCCTCGTTCCCATTATCCATGCAGAGCACATTCTCTAGGGGTTTCCCATCTCCATTGGATACACATTCAAATTAATTTTTGTTGCTTGATTTAGCAATTATTTCACAAAGATGTGAAATTAGAACTGAATTATTAACAAAATTGTTTGAGCACACTCTAAAAGGTGAGAATTGAATGCAAGGTATGACATGGTGAGTGGATTTAAACCATGAGTATTTGTAGGAGGCACAACCTAGGCTAGGATACCTGCTGGTAAACAAGATGGAGGCAAACACAAAGTCTTATTCATGCACATAATAATAGTTTTGCTACAACTGAGAAACCCAGACTATGAGACCTGCTACTAAATGAGACATAGGCTCAAAATAGGTGACCTTTTGGTAAATGGGACACATAACCTCCAAAATTGGTTCATCTTCAACAGTAGTAATTGCAGAGGTAACCTAAACAATTGTTAAGTATCATGCCCAAAATTGGTTTACGTTTAATAATACTAATGACAGATATAACTCTATCTCTTCCACAAATGCTAAATATTTATTTTTTTCACATTTTCAATTGTTACCACTATATAAATCTACATTTCTAGAAATTTCTACTTTTATGTAAATCTACTTTTCTAAAAATTTCTATTTTTAAATCTTTCATGATAGGGTTACTTGCCTAAAGAGATGGTACATACCTCCTAGCCCATGGTAGACAAAACAACATATTGCAGACTTAGCATATAAAAGATAAACAAAAAGAAGGTTAATTGAAAGCTTGCCAATTTACAAAATAAATTCTACTCACAAACAAAGAAACACTCAAGAGGTGGTTGATGTACAAATTTAGCTAATTCAATGGAAAGGGATTGAATAGGCTACCTATACAAACAAGATAGTTTCCTCCCTTTGAGGTGGGTGCAACTACCTATAATACACTTGAGATCCCACAAACGCTAACTAGTCACCTACTAACCCATACAATATATACAAAATATAGTTAGTTTCTCTCTATGGCCACTCGTTCAAATATACGAATAGAGAACTTAACTTAGCTTCAAATTTTTGGGTTCGAGTCACAACTACTCTCTCTCGGGTATAAAATCCAACTTGCTGAAAGAATATAGTCAAGCTCATCAAATGTTACATGCACATCATTGGACTCTATTTTCTAACATTTTTCACTTGTTTTTCTTGTAGATCCATGAATATATGGGTAGAATATGCATGGAAATTATTGCAGAGTCAAGACAGGCTCATCAAATGTTACATGCACATCATTAGACTATGTTTTCTAACACTTTTCACTTGTTTTCCTTGTAGATCCATAAATATATGGATAGAATATGCATGAAAATGATTGCAGAGTCAAAACAGATAGATTGCATCAATATTAGGGCATTAATTACATGTGAGTGCATTGCAAAATATTTGTAAACCAAAGTTGCACTTTCTTTAAGAACTATGTTTTTAAAATAATAAATTAAATTTTACTTTAACCTTTAGCACGTGAATGGATCTTTAGTGAATTAAATATTTTAGAAATCTTTATATTCATTAGTTGATTAAATGCTTTAGGTTAACAATGATTTTAGTTAAATGCATTTAAAGAATGATATATATTTAATCGAAAATATATTTTTGAAAATACATTCAAACTGTTCTACTAAATTGAAAAATTCACATTCATCAACACTATATTGAACTGTCTTTTACCTAGTTAGTTGGACGGCTTTGTTGATGACGAGACAATAAAAATCTTCTTTTAACCATAACTATATTGAACAACACTATATTGAACTGTCTTTTACCTAGTTAGTTGAACAACACTATGAACTGTCTTTTACCTAGTTAGTTGGATGGCTTTGTTGGTGGGAGACAATGAAGATCTTCTTTTAACCATTGTTATGATTAGCATATGTTCCTTTAACACAGGTAAAAGTATAGGCTGATTTGCATTTTCTTTAGCGAAGTGTTATGTTTCAATCCTTCTTTATGAATCAAGTACACTCAAGTCTAAATTGATTCCATACTCTATGATTTTGCTTACTGTGGTTGCATTTTAAAATTATTTTTATCAAACAACTATTCTTTTAACATTTTGGTGAATGTTTACTTTACCGACAGGGACTACCGTTGCGGGTAGCTCTTGTTATAGATGGTTGTAGTACAAGTATTTATTGTATACGGATTTCATGGATAAGTTGAAGTTAAAATTCCTATTATAGCCTAAGAATTTATGTATAGTTGAAAAAGGTGCACCATATGATTTGGAGGAGTGTGTCATAAATTTCCATCTAAAAAATTATTATGACTATGTCTTATATGATGTAATGTATTATATGACTATGTTTTATATGGCGTAATGTATTATTATGGGATGTTTATCATTTTGTTTTGGAAAGGTCTTGGCCATTTGATTTCGAAATTATTATGATTATGTTTTATTTGACGTAATGTATTGTATGACTGTGTATTATATGATGTAATATATTGTTATTGGATGCCTAGCATTTTTTTAAGAACGTTTTGGCTTTTTATTTAGAAATTATTTGGGAAAGAATAAATAATATTTTATTTGTGATGGAATAAATAATATTTTTATCTTTTAAGAGTTAAAATAAATTCAAATTTGTTTGATGAATGAAGAAAATAGAGAAAATACAAATATTAATTATTGTCTTGGATGATATTAAACATAGTTAAGGAGTTCATGAAACTAAATTACACTCTCAAATTATAAACAATTGTATTAAAATTTGAATAGCACACATTCATCATCACAATTTTGTATTTTTTATTTTATATTTTTAATAATAAAAATAAAGGATTTTAAAATCTATAAAACTTATTATAAAGTTGAAAATGTCAATTTGGTTACTATTTTGTTTTCAAAGTGTAAAATTATTCGAATAGCACACATTCACAATAACAATTTTGTATTAGCACATATTCATTCATTTACTGTATCTAACAAAATGGAATTTGGGTAACCTCCATAGAAAAATGAATTTCCTGCCAAATCATTACAAATGGTTTATTAGCATAGAACATTTACAATATTAACTGTTAGCGAACTTACCATATGTAAAACCCTATTACAATTTTCTTACAATTTGTTTTTTATACTTGTGTACCAAATGAAATCATTGGATATAGGAATGTAAAATTCAAAAATGTTCTTACGAATGTTATTTGGAATTAAAAAAAATTAAAGATGGATGAAGAAGTTGGCATTTAATATTTTTCTAATATTTTATAAGAATATAAATAAAAAATTAATATTTTTGTTTTTTTAAATATGAATCTCAAGAGTATCCTTTATATATCTTTTATTTTGTATATATTACACATAATGTTATTTTTTACATTAATAGATAATCTTATTTTGTATATATTACACTCATAATGTTATTTTTAATATAAAAAATAATTCTTTACATGGTATCAGGAGTAGATCAGCACGTCCAAATTTGACAACCTTTTTCCACTCTAACTCCTGTCCTCGGAGTTGTACTGCAAACAAACAAAAATTGTTGAGAGAAGGCACACAATCATTCTCTGTGCGTTTGTTTCGGGTATACTCTTTGCACGTTTGTTTCTCCAAAGCTCTGTACGCTGCTTCATATGCTAAATATGTATGTCTTGTATTCATATCTGCGCTTTGTATTAGTATTTTGAAATCCACGCTAAATTCTCTACGTTGTCCCTTGGATTATTCTCGTTGAAGGTCGGTCAGTTGGTTCATATGCGTTGGTTTGTGCATTTGGTTTGTTATAAGCTGGTTTATGCGCTTGTTATGAACTCTGGTTTTATAAATGATCCATTGAATGTGTATGTGTCTCTGTGCGTGCTTCATTATTTGTCTGTTTCATATCCATGTCTTTGTGCATGGTATGTGCATTGTGTATTGCGTTAGCCGTGCATGCGAATTGATACATGCGAGTTGGTGGCTGCGTTGTATGTTTTTTGTTGTTCGTACTTGGTAGCACTTGGTTGGTTGATAATATGATGTGTATAGATTATGCTATGATTGTCGTTCTACTTATATTGCTAAACCATTGATATTTATGTATGTTGAACTATTCATATATGAGTTGGATTATATACCATTACAATTATATTAACAAATATTGATAAATATGTAATTATATTAATAAATATGGTTAATAAATGCTTATAAGTGTATATCAATCATATTTATAAATACATGTTAATATACAATATTCACTATATAAATTTAACTATATACAATGTATATCAATTTATTGAAATATTCAATCTATATTAAATATACTCAAGTACATATAGATATTGTAAATCAAGGCAATAATATTAATCCAAGGGATACTAAACCCAAGATATTGATACTCAAAATCTGAGGGTTTATACTCCCTTGCATTTTTAGTATTAATCTTTTGGGTTTATAAAATCAATTTCTTGGGTATTATTAATCTTTTGGGTATATTAATCTAAGGATTCATATTCCTAGAGTATAATACTATTCGTGGATTTATAATATTAATCTTTTAGGTTCATTATAAATCATGGTCATCGAAGGCTATATAATATTAGTCTCTTGGGTTCAATAATATTAGTCCATTAGACTTATAATACCTTGGGGTTTATATTAACCATTTGGTTTATAATATCAATCCCTTGGATTGAAGGTAAGGGTTAATATTTCTAAGGTTATAATACTAAAACCCGAAGGGATTATAAACCGAAGAAAATATAAAATAATAAAACCCAATGGATTAATACTAAAAACCCACGGAACTATAAACCCAAGAGAAAAATATCTAAAGTTAGAGAATAATATTTTACACCCAAGCTATAAAAACCCTAGGGAAAAAACATCGTTGACCATGCTTGACCAAGGTCCTATGTCTAAGGACAAGGTACATTAGAGAACTACAAGAAACATAATAAATACATCAATGGCATTGATATAAGGTTTTAAAGCAGGGTTTGAGTATTATCGAAATGTAACACTACAAATATTTTCGAAAGAGTATCCTATTATTTTTTCGATTCACAAATAATTAATTGTACAACCCTTACAATTTGTTAACCCAAGTTATTAACATTATGAAATGTTAATAGTGTAACCAACCATTAACCAACCAAGTTATGTTGTACCCCTTGCCTCACTGCACAACCAAAGAGACCACAAGTGTTGCTACCTCATTTCCATGACATTTATGCAAGATATTTCTAACAAGAATGTGCGCGACGAAGCACACAACTCGATCATTGATGGAGCTAATTTCATACCCCGCGATATATTCACCAGGTTGTATTGTTTCTTAATTTCCTTGGCGACTTCCTTATACTCACTCTTCCCCATGAACTCCTCTGTGGGGTTCTTTCCTTGATAGGGCGGTGATGTGATCCTCCTGATTAACATATCGTCTATGGCTATCCTTTCTCCCTACCAGAGGGACCGATCATGCACTAACACGAATAGCAGTCGGAAACATATGATATTCATATTACTTCACCAAAAATGTGGAACATACAACATGTTAAGCAACCATACTTGTTGTATCCCTGCAGCCCACCGATGTGGCTCTAATCGGGTGACAACGCTCACTAGGTAATGCACTGGCCACAGGTATCTACTGGGTTCAAGCTAGGGATATTTTCTTTGGTCGTTGAAACCCTAGTCCTCCATCCTTAGGCGCAACACTTTTTCCAATGGTTCACCCTCAAACGATACAACATAATGTAGCAACGGTGTGAATGCTACGGACATCACAACATCAGGGTTCTTCATTGACTCACACACGGCTTCCTACGTGGTACATATGGCGGTATCCTATAAATAGGCTCTACCTCTTCTGCTACAACATATTCTGTAACATCTATCGCAATCTCCTCTTCATCGTTGTCCTCGACCTCCATAGAGCTCTTTTGTTTTTCTAATCATTGCTTAGACCTATTCTCCTTAGTTCTTTTCTTCCGTGGTGATGATCTTACACTAGGCCCCACACTTGGCTTCTTGACCTTATTTTGATTTGGCTTCGCTGCATCTCCTGCAGTCAATTGCTTCCTTGGCGATCTCAGCTCTGTTATGGTCGACGATGATTTAGTGGTCATGGTTTTTTCTAATCCTTTATTGAGAAGCTCCCTAGCAATATCTTCAAAAATATTATCAGACATACAACTCAATAAATTTCTGACACTTATGCACAATTTCAGGTTTCTAATTCTCAGGAAGGAAAGTGGTCAAATGTGGAGCAAGGTGTGATATTTATAGGAAATTTGAATTTTAGACCCCATGATAGTGTTCATATTAAGCTCATTAATGTAGATTTGGTGGTATATTTTCCCATATATTTATGATAAATGTGTTTCCCCTGCTAGTTTTAATGAAAACATCCCTTTCGAATCAAATTTTTCACTTCCAATGGTCATATTTCTGGTGGAATTTGATGAATCCTCTCTTATGTCATAGAAATCCGTCCATCATCGTAGTTCCATCAAACATCGACATCGTCCTCAGTGTCACGCAGTAATCGATCTTCGGCAAAGTCGTTCTTTGGAAAAATAATTTATAGTCTTGTGCTCACTTTCAACTACATGTGACACTAAAAATGTTCTTCTCGCATATAGTCAGTGCAAATTTCCAGGGATAGAGACGTCCTTATATCTTCAATCTACTCCCATTCACCCGCCCTCATAGGAACTCACCATCTAGCTTCATGAACTGAAGTGATCCTTCCTTATAGATGTGCCTGATGATATATGGACCCAACTAATGTGTTTGGAACTTGCCTGGGAGCTTCGCAAACTTGCTATCATACAATAGTACAAGGTATCCCTCCTTGAAAGTTTTTTTATTTGCTGATGATAACCTGCAATAAACTTTTCTTCCTCGAGAGAAAGAAATTATTCCATCATTTCCTCCATTGTGTTGTGGTCCTCCATGTCTATGAATGATGTGATTCTTAAACTAGGCACAATATATTCCATAGGCATAACTTCTTCTTGTCCATAGACAAACCTAAATGGATTTTGTCATGTCAGCTTCTTTCATGTGGTCTTGCATGTTCATAATACTTTAGAAATCCATAGATCCCCATCATTCCTATTAAAACTGCATACTTTGGTTACAGAATTCTCCAAAATATTGTTAAAAGCTTCGACTGTTCCATTTTTGTGAGGATGATAAAGTGTACTCTCCTGATAATGCACTTGGAATTCTTCAGTTAGTGCTTCAATGGTTCTTTGCAAGAAATGTGACCCTATGTCACTCATCAAGATCTTAAGGCACCCAAATATAAACATATTATACTCAAAGATAAACTTCGTAGCAGTGTCTACGTCGCAATCCTTCACTAGTTGTGCTTAAACCCACCTCGTTAGATAATTAGTTGTAGTGATTATATACCTTGTGCTAGTCTTCATCCTTGGTGGATTGATAAATCCAACAAATTCTATTTCCCACTTATCAAGTTCCGGCAACGTCACTTGTGGATTAAAGGGAATTTCATCCCTCCTAGATGGTCTTCTTGTTCTTTGGCATGCATCACAAGATCTACAATACTCCTTTGCATCCTTGTGCACTATGGACCGCCACAATCCAGATCTCAACTATTCTGTGCCGTGGATTTACCTCCGTAATGTCCCCTTGCAACTCCGACACGATCTTATTCTAAAATTTTCTACCTTTCATGCTCAGATACATATCTCTGCATTATTTCGTCTAGCCCCATTTTATACAAATTTCCTACAATCAATGAAAAATCAATTTCCTTGACTACCAGCTCCTTTTTATGCTCTCTAGTTTAATCTATGGGTGCCATCGATGTGGTAAAAAACCAAATAATGTCTCTGAAGTGATCATCTAAAACCATTATTGCGAATAAATGTGCACCTGGAAGGCTCTCCTCAATGTTCGTGGGTTCTTCAATTGTCTATATCCTTGACAGATGATTAGGCCTAGCCTTCAATCTTCGTGGCTTAGCTATGAATTCAAAATCATACTCCTAAAACATTAACAACCATCTACAAATATTCCCTCCTAGAATAGTCGTGTTCACCAAATACTTCAGGACAAAGTGATCAGTGAACATCTTGAAGTGCACTCCCAACAATTAATGCATGAACTTCTGTAATGCATAAACCATGGCCAAACCCTCTTTTTCTATTTTGGAATAGTTCTTCTCTGCATTAGACAATTTCTTTCTTGCAAAATCTATGGGGTGATCAATGTATCCATCACTTAGCTATGCTAGTACTAAACCCAATGTTATGCAATAAGCATCGATATGTATGTGAAACTCCTTATTCCAGTCCGGGAAAACTAGAATTTGTGTAGTTACCATCTTCTCCTTCAATATGTTGAAGCTCTTTTGGCATCATTCATCCCAACAAAAAGTAGCATCATTCTTCAATAGCTTGTCCATTAGCGCAATTATCTGCACTTGTGCCTTTATCAACTTCCTGTAGTAGCCAGTATGTCCAAGTTTTGTGTGCAGTTTCTTCACTGTCTTAAGTGGATGCATGTTCATAATGGCAACAACCTTTGAGGTGTCTACCATCAATCGTTGTCTACAAACAACATGCCCCAATAGTACACCAAAAGGTACACAAAAGATGCACTTCTTGAAATTTAGTGATATCTGATACTTCCTACGGGTATCCATAATCAATGTCAAGCTTGAAACATGCTTCTTAAATATTCCAAAGACTGTCCAATCATTAAGAAAAACATCCAAAAATTTGTGTATATACTGCTTGAAAGCTACAACTACATCTCTAGATAAAATTGCAGAAACATTCTTCAGTCCAAAAGGAATGATTGTATACTAAAAAGATCCCCAATCAGTGGAAAAAGTTGTCTTATTCCTATCTTCTGTTGCAATTCTAAACTGATGGTAACCTGAAAAACCATATGTAAAAGTGTAGGCCTCCCCTCTAAAATTATCCCATAATTCATCTGTGAAGTGTGTAGGGAATGGGTCATGCACACATGCATCATTCAACTTCCTCAAATAACTAAAAAATTATGATTTCACCGTTTGTATTCTTCTCCTAATCTACCATAGGACTAACCCATTCAGATTCCTTCATAGGTTCAATTATTCCAGCCTTAATCATCTTCTCTAATTCTTCCTTCACCTTTTCTAAGTACTTTGGGTTCAATCTATATGGTCGTTGTTTCACTAGATTCGCGTCAGGTTTCAGAGTCATCCTCTTAACTTCTAGATCTCTGACTATCCCCTTTTGTTCATAAAAATTCATGGGAAAGAGCTATTGATATTTATGAAATAGCTTGAAAACCTTACTGACTGTGTCCTCATCTGGATAATCTCAAATGAGCACAAACTTTGGCTCTTCATCGGATGCTATATTCACCTTCTTTGTCTTTATGATTAGCATTATGTTAAGTATCTTAGGTTCTAGTACAAAAAACTCACGATGTCCTTCTGATTCTAGGATATTAATATTCCACGGATCTTCCTCATCATCCTCTTCCACTGTCACATTATACCATTATACTTTGTGTTGCAACTGCACATTCCAATAAATCTAGATCCAATTTTGAGCAGTTTAATTCTTAAAAATCCCTGGTCTGACAGCCTGAAGGGCTTCATCTATGTATGGAGAGTCATATTCAAATCTAAATGCCAGTAAAAAGACTTCAATAAAATCATACCAGTTCAATTTTTGATGTCGTAGCTCTATCTCAAGATACCAATTCACGGGTATCATGTTCAATGTGTGAAAAAATATATGTACCCACTCTAGTTCTAGATGTTCACCCAAGACTGAATTCGAGTGGAACATATTCTCTCGGGGGTCATATTATCGATCATATTTAACTGTGTTTCTGGTATTTACTTCACCAAATTTTACCTTCATCAACTTGCGATACACCTTCTAGCTCCATATATTTTCTTTATGATTACCCCACCATCTAGTGGGTGTAGATGTCAGAGCTACATCCAAATCTTGGAACCTTTTTTCTTTGGGTACTTATCTCTCAAATTAATCATGAAAAAAAATAACATATCATATCCCATCATCGTAAGGAAAACTACATACCTCTGAAGTGATGCAAAAAAGCGATATTTTGATTCTGTTACATCCCCTGGTAGACACTTTTTGAAACATGTTCTACCAATTCTCAGGTTCTTCATTAGAGTTTGAAATATAGGAATTTTCCTTTTCCCATCTTAGCCTTCCATATGAAGTGGGATTGGTCCAATATTCCTTATTAGATTGTATCTTATATATATTATCAATATTTTCATCGTAGTATCCATCAAGGACAAGGTCTATATATCACACTCCTTCTGATGGGTCTAGAGGAAAAATGATCCTCAGATCGCCTTGTTCAAACACAATCTTTCTCTTCCTCAAAATTATTAATCCATCAGTATCAAAATCCCAATCCAATCCAAGCAGTGACAGATATGGATTTCTTTCATATACGATTTCAATTACTTCAAAATTTGCAATAGTGTGTACTCCTTCAATATCTACTATCACAATAGGTAACCTTTCGATACGATTAATCTGCTACTGGTTATCCATTCTCGACTGGATTGATGACCATTGAAACTATGGTGTTTTGATGCGATCCCATGCTTTCTTAGGAAACACATTGGCATTAGACCCCAAATATAGAATTACCTGATCCATGTCGCAATCCCCAATCTATGCATTTAATCTCATTTCTCTTGCTATCCTCTTCTTATGCCAATGCAACTTATTTACTACTCCTGGTTCCCTACGCGGATCTTCCTTTCTAGCACAAGAGTTTATCAACTCCTGAAGTCCTTCAAAAACCTTTTGATCTCTCAACAGCTTCATGTAGGTCTATAAAAATGAATTTAATATAGTTTGATCAAACTCCTTTATCGCAGTAACCACCTTTGTGTTGTCCTTTGGTATTATCTTCTACAGTGGCTGCCTTCTAGATGTGGAAGCTCCAGGATCCATGAATCTGCACTTCACGTCTATAAATGTCTCTTTTTCGCTCTATAAGTTGAATCCCGAGGAATTTTCTCCCATCTTCTTAACCCACATGTCTTCCATATGCTTCCTTCCCTTGGCTTTATCATCTCTTGTTACTATGCCAGTTCTTGTTACCATGTTAATGCATGGGTCATCTTCCCTTTGGTCAACGTTCATCATTTATAGGTTCTGCATAGGCTGTTGGTTTATTTTCTCCTGCATATTCACTATCAAAACAGGATAATCTTTGAATACATGATCAAAATATCTACAATACCTGGAAGAGGCAGTAGTGGGGTTTTGAAAATCCCTCGTGAAGTTTCTAGCTTCGCCATAGTTGTATCATATGACTTGACCACATCCTCGACTGGTGCCTCCTTCTCATGTGCATCCTTAGCCTTGAAATCCTCTGCGCCCTGCAGGCTACTGTATTACTCAGGTGCATTCCCTTCAGCTTGAATTTTGTACATGCCTCCAGTTTTCTCCATCATGAAATAATAGTTGTGAAAGTTCTCTTAATAATTACCTACTGATATAAATAATTTACAAAAGAACTTCTTAAGGGTCTTCACATACTTCTGCAATAAATAGAACTCTTCTATGTGATGCTAGCCTACAACCTCACATTTGTTACACCATACACTTGATCCTAGGTTCAATGGATTACGTACCACAATATTGATGTAATCTCTCTACACAGGGAATTTTTCTTTGTAATGGGATTTCTCTTTGAATTTTATACACCATACTTCTGGCTGAATCTCTAACCAAAATTCCTTACCCTTCTTCAGATCTTGCATCTCTAAATGTATCTATGCTAGCTGGCTTTGAATCTGATGTACTCCAACATGTGTATCTGTGACCGATGAAGATTCCATCTTCATCCTAATTTCCATAGCCTCGTCCTCTGTTTATTTTTTATGTTATGTCAAAGGTAGCTTGATATGTGGTAATACCGTAGTTAGAAAAAACTCCTTATGTTGTTCATCTAAAACTTGGAAGTTAACTTGTCCCATTAGCATTTTTAACATTTTATCTACTTCCCACACAGACTCATTGGTTCTTATTTGATCTCCTTTAACTCAGTAATGGATTTTGACTGCAACCTCAGTTTCTTAAATTCTGCATTCAATAATTTATTTATCTCATCCAACATTGGTGCCTGATGCATTATAAAATAATTCATATACCACGTCAGCACTCTTTCGTGCAACATTGTGACAAGTTGTTCCTTATTTATGTCATCACTAGTTAACTATCGTTATTTCCTTACCACTTCAACGAGAAACCAAAATTTTACAAGATCCTCTAATCACTAACCACTAAAAATAGGAATCTTGACCTCGTTAGCTATTTCTCTTGGGGGAGGGGGAGGTGGAGGTGGAGGTGGCAGTTGAGGTGGAGATGCGGGGAAATTATGGTGAGGGTGACGTGGGGTGATGGGAGTAGCGGGATGGGGAATCTCATAAGCCCCGTGATTATCTCCAAATCCTAACCGTGACACATATCTAGGGGTTGTGGGGTTACTTTCTTCTTCTTCCCCTTGAAATTCACTTAACAAGGGACTGTAATCAATTTCAATGAAGCTCTCGTGATCTACCCTGTAATGCTTTCCACTCCGCATAGACCCAGACTTAATTCTTCCAAACATCAATTTGATTGCATTCGCAACACACACTTTTCACATAAAATCATATTAATCCATAAATTTAAAGAATTCAATTACTTACCTCTCGGACCCTTGAGAAATATTTTTTTTGGCTTCGTTATGGGATATATATATTTCTATGGAGAACTTAGTAATAAATCCTCCCAAAATATTGTCGATCCAAAAATAAACAATTCTTGAAATCTTGTTATCAATCTCCTTAAGTCGCTGTAACAATTGAGGGCTCCACGTAGTAGGCTCGTCGTGCTTAAAAAAAGTCTTATTCTTAGTCAACCTTGATAAAAATTCATGCAATTAATTACCAAACGATGACAAGAAAATCACGTGCTGATCTATAAAAAGATATCTCTACAACCAAGCTTCACTCGAGAGTCATGAATTTTTGTTTTCTTGAATTGTGAACTCCCATTCTCTCTGATCTACCCAATGTTGGATTTCCTTTCTTATTAGGTTCCACATCAACATATCCCTCAACCATATCTCAGTTCGGGAAATGGAAACATTTGTTGGCTTGGAGGGGTTAGACCGAGGTTTAGAGTTAGCTGCACGAACAACCAAAACCTATATTATTGTCCGTTTCGGCAGACCTGTAGCGCAGATCGCAGTCTCACCCATGGAAATATTGGGGGATTTCAGAACTAGGTTTCTCCATCTAGATGGACAATATGACATGGATCTACATATAACATTCTTTCTTATGAGTTTTTCAATTGTGTAGATGAAATTATCTATTTTCACAGTCTATGCCCTATTCATCACTTAATACTATTGTGCATTGCACCTTTATCAATATTATACAATATTGAATAGAATATCGAGCATATAAAAAATATAAATTACTTGATGATGCATAAAAAAAAATTCAAGTATATATAATACGAAAATTAAATAGATATACATAAAGATGCTCCAAAATGTCTTCTTCCTGTATTAACATATGTCTTTTTCATATAATACTTCTCTCACTTGTGGAGACAAATTTTGGTGGTCTGCGCATAAGGTTGTAGACTCTTCAAGGCCTCTGCCCACATAGCTATTATGCCTTCTCCTAAGACCCAAAATAGACCAAAACATATATGTTCCACAAATTTCGCTCATACAATAATTACATTATTTTTTGCCTTTACATCTCAGTGATTTATATAGCATTTACATACATGAAATACCATGGTCCACAAACTATGGGGGGACTCAAAACTAACAACATAAACCCAATCCCTTCAGAAAAAGAGGGGCTTTGACCCTGCCCAAAGCCCTTAAACTCCGCGCAGTTGATTTATCTTCATTGGACCGCACACTCCAGTCCTTGAGTTGCAAAGTGTTTTAACCCAAAATGGAACAAGTTGGGCAATGCCCAACAACGATCGAAATTTTTGAAAATTCCAGGAGACATATCACTATCAAAAAACATATCAGAGCCCACAAAATGTCCATTTAAATGATTTTTTTTTTTCAAAAGATGAATTTCCTTGAGGGTATTTTGATGATACTTCATTAATCATTGTTTAGCCACTCTCTTAGACAATAGGAAGGTGCAAAAAGAAGTCAAATTTATAAAAATTATAAATACAAAATAATATTAACAATCAAAATAACTGAAATAAACATCAAAACAAATTATCATTCAAAACAAAAATTTTCTATTCTGATACACACAAATACCAACTCCAACATCTCAAATATTTTCTGAAGCTATTTTCCTTCTTTGATAGGCAACCCTTTTATGAGAATTTATATATTATTTGTTATGTTGATACCACTGCCTATAATATTCATTTGTTCTCCCACGATATGTAGGCGAGAGAAATATTTTACCTACACGCTTCCTTGTTTCTTCACTTGACATTTCTAAAATAATTTTAAACCATGTTTTATGACATTTTTAATAAACCCCCAACAATAGAAAACAAACCAATATTCACAACATTATGAACCCCCAATAGTTTCTTGGACAATGTCAGAAAATAAACTAAACACTTTCCTTTCCAAACAAATATTGCCCAAAAATATCTTTTTGCTATGACAACTTTTAGAGAGATTGTAGAACAGGACAAGAAAAAAAAAGGTAATATTTATGTCAAAAAAAATTCAATGTCAACATAAATATATGTCCACTAAAACATCTTAATTTAAAACACAATGATTTCAAATTGAAAATAGAGAATATTGGACAAAATCCACATTTCCAACAATATGTAAGAAACATATCCAACGCTAAAAAACTATATAGAAAAACCCATATTTACTGGTGGTATGTATAGAATAGAATCAACATCTTGAACAACTGATAGTACATTCCTATTTTAGATGTATTCATCGATCGATCAATAGTTGGAAGATGGAACCCTAATGTTTCCAACATGGAGACACCATCAAAAATTTCTTCTGTGAAAACCCCACTCACCAGATCATATAACTTTAACTACACCTCCATGGAACGCAAAAGAAGCACTTTTTCCCGCACAACATGAAAAATAAGGCACCTCAGAAATTTATTGTTTATATCCAGAGACAACTCTTAAAGAAATGTCCAGTTAAAAAAATCTTTAAACTGTCATGGATATTCCACTTGACAGTTTTCCACAACATATTTGATAATTTTATATTGAAAAATCTAAGATTCTACAATATTACATTTTTATTAAACTTTAATATATGTAAATTTATAAATAATTAGTGCATGTTTGCAAATATAAATTATCCAAAAAAGTAAAGAACGAAAAAATAAGATCACACACACACATAAGACACAAGATATTCTCTCCAGGAAAGCCTTTCGGGAGAAAACCAAGATGGAAGGTGAGGCCGCTTCACTCTCTTTCTTTGTCGCTTCACTCTCTTTCATTGTCTCGAAATATGGCTGCTACGGGTACAGAGAAGTAATTTGTGTGGCCAGTGGGTTGCTATAGTGCACAAATAATATATGTGTGGTTTACCTCCTATCTCTCATGGTTCTCTTTACTCAGCTATGGAACAAAATTCCCTTGAAAGAATGGAATTCCTCTTCCTCCTAGTGGCGGCCATGTTGTAACATAGCCTGATAAACTACTAGTAGCTGATTTTGACTACATCAACTCTTAAATAGAGTTACAAAATATAATTTTCTAGAGTCTTTTCCATAAAACACATGTGGCTAGCCCATTTTCCATGGATAATGGGGGTTGACGTGACATCCTCCCAAACTGTAGGCGTAAAAAGAGGAAGGTAAACTCTTGAGTGGCATAACATTTTCATAAAGACTCTGATGGACATGATTCTTGTCTCGTTGGAAATGCCTCTGTGTGTATAATAGAATGAAAAGGTATAGAATTAAGTGGAAAAATTTTACTCCCCCCCAAAAAAATCATTTGTTGCCTCAAAATGCTCCTGGAAGGTTTTAGACCCCTTTTTTTCCAAATTGAGTCCCACTAGTAAAAATTGTCCTATGATATTATTCCTCCACTTTTTCCACTCCAAATTCATTGAGATGGATGAAAAATAATATAAATGCACCTCCATGGAACCCAAAAGAAGCACTTTTCCTGCACAACATGAAAATGGACATATCCCAGGAATTTATTGTTTATATCCACCAACATCTCTTCAAGCAATGTCTAGCTAAATCCCCAATCATATTCAAAATATTCATAATTTAATTCATTCGAAGGCTTCCCTTTTTCAAAATTATCTATTTCATCAAGTGGCCATACTGACGTTGCACCAATATTCACAAAACAAATAACTCGATTCATGTAATGACCTATTTCCATACACTAGATGTCTGAAATATGCACAAACATAAAACCCTAACTATTCCTTTAAAGTTCTAGCCAATATATAGTGTACCCACAGGTAGGATAAGCATCATAATATAGCTCCAAATAGAACCAATTTTTTTCCTTTGTATAAGATAACCTCGTTTGGTGATGGCACACCACCATAAGGTACTATTTTTCTCGTCCAAACCATGTCATCACTGACATAGAGTAAAAAATGTGAATCCATCTTAGAGGACAGATGTTTCAAAAGAACCCAAATATATTTCGGAGGGCAACATTTTTTAAAAATAGATAAGAATCCCAACTTGCCAAGATGGAGAAAACCAATCTTTCTTAATGTCTTTGTAAAAGGGCTGACAACAATTCTTTCAATAGAAAATCCAAATTCAAGAAAAAGGAAAAAAATTTAAGATATTGCTCCCTTATAACTAAGGTAAGACCCAATGAAACAACCAGGGGTCGAATGAACTGCTAAAGAAATAAATCTAAACTCCTTGAAAATAAAACCACTACAACCAATAAGAGAGGTTAGGCCATCCAAAGAAAACACCATTATTTGCAAACAAACTTAAATACCATCAAAACAGACAATGGAAGCCAATGTAAAACATGAAAAATATTTTCGAATGATAAAAACTCCCAAATACTTGCGTCCATGGTTACACGAAGGACTTTGCTGAAAGAAAACAACACACTGCAATTTTATGCCATAGAAAAACAAAAATGGTGTCAACAAAATGCTTACAATATACAATATGGAAACATATAAGAACAATGTAGAAACATATTAAAAAATAAGACATATAGAAAACCTCCAATATACATACTACCCTATCAAAATGAAAGCTCCAATATACACACTGAAATATGTTTTGATGTTTAATTTTCAATATTTATTTGTAATGTTTCATTGCTTCATATCACTCGATAATTTCAGTCTTTGTGAGGTCACTCTCACAGAGTACCCATTGTTTGTAGGTGAAATCTAATGAATTTTTCTCTACACTTACAACCATAATTAAAGATCAAACATGAATCCCTTCCATCTCAATTCAACTCCTACATGGGGTACGAAACTTCACGAAGGTCGTTTTCTCAAATATTATGGTATATCCAAGGAAACCTTAATCTTCCTAATCTCAATATTGAATGAAGGAGGCAAATTTTGGGATGAAGCCTCTTCCTCTTTGTTATAATACTTTAAGAATGCTCTAAACCATGGGATATTGAAAATGAATCCGAAATTTTTCTTAGGGATAGCCTTCATAATAGACTAAGAAAAAGATATTCTACATCTAGGGGTGGAGGGCTCCAAATTCGATCGTTTTTTTCTTAGTCTATGAGCATATTGCCATAATTTTTCATTTTAGTGGGATTTGGCGATCAAATTCTGTAATTTTCGAATGTGTGCATCAAACCTGGTCCTTAAATATAAATTTGTATTTTTATTTTAATGGTTCCTTTATGGTTTATTTCAAAAATAGAGAGGATGTTCAAAGGGATTTTGATCAAGGACCTTGCTTTTGGTTTTGCTGTCGGCTCTCCTTTAAACCATGGTTTCTTGAATTCAACCCTTTATCCATGAGATCTATGGCCATTCTGATTTGGGTAAGTCTTCCTAATATGCCCATTCATATGTTAACTCCATATCTTAGCTTTTGTAGGAATATCACTAGGTTATTTTATTAATATAGATACAAGTAGGCTTCTTAGGGGTATTGTAACTATTGCATGCATATGTGTCAAAATAGATATTATAAAAGGGATTAATAATAGGAGCCTCATTGATTGGAATGGAATGACCTTTTCACAATCGATGGGTTAAAAAAACATAGCTTTCCATTGTAGGTTCTGTTAACAAACAATTCATATTTTGAATGATTCCCCTCCTTCTCAATGGAATTCTCACCCCCTGATGAAAATAAAAATAATTGAGGATTGAAAAACCTAAAATACCTAAAAGGATATAAGGATTCCTCATACCATAAGAAATACAACATGCTACAAAAAAAAAAATTGCAACCAAATCTAGTCCTTTGGCCTCAGCTTAGCCCCATGCAATGCCATCTCATCCCATAGATTTTTGGGTCCCTCCTCCTCTGCCATGTCATCACTCTCATCCATATCCATACAACCATGATATTTTCTTCACCCATGAAGGAGAATAAATGGCTTAATGAATCATGTTACTCAAATAATTATAAGGAATAAGCCACTATTGCAGATCCTCCGAAAATTTAAATTCCTTTTTATAAAATCCTTGAAACCTTGAAACTGCTAATGAGATGAAAATTATAAAAAAAGACACAATATTTCTCAACCAAAATACTTTGGAAAGAAAAAAATGGATAGAAACACAATCACACATAGAACACAATAATTTATCTAGGGAACCCAACTTGGAAAACCCCTCTTTCTTGTATTAAATCGACTCGAGAAATTTGATCTATTACAAAGAATCTGCTAAAATATTGAAGCCCTTGCAATAGCGATAAAATATCCATAATAAATTCCCAAAAATTAGGCAAACAAGGCTTGCTAGGAGATCGTATTTCGTAGAGAAATTTTTCTCCCTAAAAATAGGAACTTCTCGTATTTCCTTGCGCAATTCCTAAGAGAAATTTCCCTTTTTCCTCCTCAAGCCTCTACACAAAAACTTGTGTACAATGAATAAATGGATTTTTTTCTTCATTCAATATTAATAGGAACTTGAATTGCCTGACCTACTATCGCTAAATTTAGTATTTTCAAGTAGTTAACTGAGGGTCACTTGAGTTAACAAAATTCAAACTACTCAACTAAACTCAAGAACTAAAGTATATCTCTATTCTATAACTAGATAGTAGTTAACAGATAGACTCTAGAGTTTAACTCCACTAGATAGCTCAATTTTAGCTATAAACTAGTACAAAACTAACTGAAAAACATCTAACATGAATTCAATTATAATAACCCTGTGACAGGCCACATCACACATGTTAACTGACAACTAAATCAAATATCTATGAGACTTAATTCAACTAAGGCACAAGTCAAAGAAGCCATTCCTTGCGAAAATTTCAACACTCCCTCTTGGCAAAGAAGGGATTCTTGGAGGAACCTCATCCACCTGGATCTGCCTACATCTCTACTAAGTTCTTTGGTACTGCAACTTCACCCTTTGAACTAGAAAGATACATGTACCATGTGTATCTAGGTGTCTGCTTCTTGGTGCTAGGGACTCAACTATATTCTGAGCTCCCTTAACTAAATAATTTTCCCACATGGATAAAAATCTCCCTAATATGCTTGAATTCTCTGTCAGAGTCGCTGTCACTACTCACCCTAGGCTATGGTATTCATCATCATCCTGCTGGCCAACCGAACTGCCAACTAACTTAGACTAAAACTGAGATACTAGCTAAGGCTCCAACTTCAGATATTTATCCTGCTCTCATTAAAATAAAATATATCTACTCTAAGAAATCTTTTCCTTGCTTCTCAAGGCTAGAGATGCATCAACCTCAAATTTTTAGAGGTTCTCAATCCAGACACCAATTTGCTTGACTTGTTGTAAAGAAGAATGCTTGAGGTAGGCCTTCCCTTTGCTAAAGACTACATTATACCATTTTTCTACAAGAAATCCTACTGAGAAAAGGTTTTTATACAATCCTGGGACATACATCAAATTCTTGAGACGGATAAGGGAACAAAACTCCCTCTTAAATCTCAATGTACCAATTCCTTTAGTAATGTATTTTTTATCATCTCCAAGCTCAATATGGAGTTTCATTTCTTTCTCCTCCTAAGTGCTGAAGAATTATCTATTCCTTATCATGTGGAATGAATCCCCTGATTCAATATACTACCCACTAGCTCGAACTGATATTTCCATGAAAGCTATCAAAGATATATATAATTCAAACTAATAAGAGAGTGCTTGTCCTACTGCTGTTGTTGCAACATGATTTCTAGATTTATTTTTTGAACTTTTTGTAGCATAATGGCGAAAATCATGAAAATGAAAACACTTGATATTTCTAATATATTTATTTTCCTTACCACCATTATGAATAGATTTGGTTCTGACTTTGGCCTTCTTGCCTTTATATTTCTTCCCTTTGTGAGCTAAAGAAAATTTATCCTCCTCTTTTATTTCAAATGATATTCCATCCCTTTTGTTCCTCCTTATCTATTCCTACACAAGGTCTGACCAAAATCTCTCCTAATCAGGGAGCTTATCTTTGACATTCACAACATCCTAAGAAATATGCAAATATTTTTGAATCTCGAGAAGAGAAAGGATCACAAGCTCTAATGATGCAACTGTCTCTCCAATACCTCCAAGTTCATCCCTAAGTTTAGATAACCTAGAGAGATATGTAACAATGGGATCATCCTTTCCCATTCGAATGCTCCTCAATTTTTTCTTCAAAGCAAGTTTTCTGGCATCACTAATACTGCTGAAAATATTAGTAAGGGACTCCCACATCTATAATGTTGTCTCCTTCCCATGAAAATTTAGAACAATATGGTATCTAACTCTTAAGATCATGGTCCAATATTTCACAATATCCTCCCACAATTTAGTTATATGTTATGAATCTAGTGTAGGAGTTTTAGGAATATCAATCTTGATGTATTCCAAAACTCCATTATCATCTAACCCAACCTCCATTATGTCCTTCCATGCACGGAAATTTGAATTCCCTTCTACGACAGGCTCTGTCATCAAACCATAAACTGACATGATTATGGAGTTGTAGAATTCCTACACCAACTGATATTCTCTTTAATGTGCTTTTAATATGATCAAGAAACTTGGTCTCTATCTTATTTTTAGCTCTGATACCATGTATAAAATCCTTGAAACCTTGAAACTTCTAATGAGATCAAACTATTAAAAAAGTACTCAAGATTTATCTACCAAAATTCCAAAGAAAAAAACAATGAATATAAGACAACAACACATAGAACACAATAATGTATCTGGTAAACCCTATTGGGAAAACCCCCTCTTGCCTATATTAAATCAATTGAGAAATATCATCTATTACAAATAATATTCTTCAAGCCCGAAGCCCATGTAATATTCATGAACTCACCACAATACTTTCCCAACATTTAGGAAAATAAGGCTTTCTAGGAGCTCCTAATTCCTAGTGCAATTCTTCCCCTAAAAATAGAAATTTCTCATATTTCCTTGCACAATTCCCAAGAGAAATTTCTCTAATTGATCCTCAAGTCTCTACAAAAAAACATGTGTACAATGAATAAATATATTTATGCCTTCATTCAATCTCAATAGGAAATTCGAATTACATGACCTACTAGGGATAAATTTAGTAGCTACATCTAGTTAATTGAGATTTAGTTGAGTTAACAAAATTCACACTGTTATCACTCAGTAATTTCTCAAGGTTAACGAAATAACTCACCAAGGTAGCCACAAACCTACTTTTAAACTCTAGGATCTAGCCTTCCTAGGGTTCAAAGAGGGCTCTCTCTATAAAATTTAACTTTGTTTTAGTTTATAAAATATTAGGCTAGATATGATTATGCAATTTGGCTTTGATTTGGTTTGGTGTGGTGGGAAAAATCGCTTAATGAGATGGATAGTGAGAAATCTGATTGTCCATTGGGCTAAGGAGTCAAAATTCAAGTAGACAGAACTAGGATCAAGGTCAAAAAGTCAAATGTTTTTAGTGCAAGATAGAAAAGTCTTTAAAGATCTTGGAAGGATTTTTGGTGAAGTGGTATGATGGGGATAAAGAGAAATGAAGCATTCTTTGATCCGGAAAAATGAACTAGTAGGAAGAGGTCAAATGAAAGAAGGAGAAATTAAGGGTTCCATCCTCTAGAAATCAAAAGAAAACATAGAAATGATAAAAAGTAAAGACAGGGTGCTTTTAACAAATCTTGAAGTAATAATACTTTTTATTCATCCAAATTTAGGACACATAATTGATGCATGAAACAACTAATATAAATAATGACAAGTAGAAAGCACTTCACTTCAATGGCTCATCACATGAAACCTGAAATATGATGCTAATTGATCTGATCTAGTCTGATACTCAAAATTTACAACACAAAGCCTTCAAGTCCAACACAAATCTCTATAGAAATCTTCAAAAATTCATTCCACAGTAATACTTCAAAGGATGAATTATTTATACAAATTCTAAACTAGAATTTCTTGAAAAAATATCAAGATTGGTTTACAAATATCTCAAACTGTATTACATAAATAGAACCTAGTAAAAGGACACTCAAAACTAATGAATCTATTTAGCACTATACTTATGTATTGATGGTGAAAAAGAAGAGAATTCGAATTTGATATCAACTCTTAGTCGATGACGAGGCTTCCATGTCAGTAACTGTCTCCTTTCTTTGTGCACTCTGCTCTAGAAATTCTAAAAATTTGGGTTCCAATGATACCTTTGTATGTCTCAATCCAAAATATATATGTAAAATTGAAATATTTTTTTTTAGATAAATATGTTACTAAGATAAACCTCTCTCAATTTCCAAAAATTTAGTTCTAGCTGTTCACAATAAACTCTGCAAAAATATGTATAAAACTGGATTTTGCACAATCTGAAAATTAGGCTATGAAGATTTGCATGTATCTCTCATTCTATAATAACTGTGCATAAAGTGAGATAGGTTTCTGTATATGGGTCTCTTAGGAACAAAAAAATCCTTTATTTTTGTAAGATGAAATTATGACTGGCCACAATCTTCTCCGCAAAATGATGACTAAATAGGAATTTTCTAAAAACAATTGCTTTCAAATATTGTTTAATATTTCCAAACCCATAATGGTTGTTAGAAAAGTGAGAGAGGTTTTCTAGGTGGACATCTTAGGAACATAAACCTCCTTCAGTTTTGAAAAAATCATCTTCGATTGGCCACAATAGGTTCTGCAAAATTATGACTTAGACAGGAAATTTCTGCAAAAATGTCCCTTCTTGCTCTTTTTTCATCTTTTAACCTTATTGTTCTTTTAAATGTTTTGAATTTTACTTCAAATAAACTTCATTGTTGTTGGTGAAAGTGTTTTCATCTCTATTTACCATTTACTGCCTCCATATTTTACTTTTATTGTTTTAACTTGATTGCTCTATTTTTACTGATTTGACTTTAACTGTGGCTTTTACTGATACACTTTAACTCTGATGCTCTTTGACTATTCTATTTTCACTGTTACCATTCACTGTGAAAATTTATCTCTTTCTCTGTAAATGACTTCTTTCTGTTCTTCTTTTGTATGAAATCTTCTTCTTTTTTTTAGGAAAACCATTCAACCTCATTTCCTTGTGAATTATTGGAGTAAACAAGTGTTAACTAGTATTAGACTGTTTATTCAAGTTTTGTTCGATCACCTGCAAAAATAAAACATCAATTTAATGAAACCAGCTTTGACATGGATAATGGCTTCCGGAAATGGAGAAATATATGGGACAATCCCATACAATAGAAGGTTTTAAGCATGCGTTTGTCAATGGTCTCGTGGTTTCATTCACTAATCCTTAGAAATAACTCAATTGCGGGGTTTTAAAATAGTGTTTGGCGTTATTCATAGGGCTGAGAGATTTATCGCATAATGTAGGAATCAGGAAAGTGATTTTAGCACAATGCATGCAGCAAATTGGTGGTTTATCGCATAGTTGAAAGGTCGTAAGTGGTTTTGGTTGGATCGAATGTGATCCAGAAAGCTGCTACCGCGTGGAGGACAGGTAAGGGTAAAAAACCATCCATTCACAGAGTTTGAAATGGGTTTAGATTGCGCAATTTAAAATGTGATATGCTTTTGTGGTCATGAGATTAGAGAGTCGGGATGCAAATAGTTGCGATTGAGTTTATAAGTTTCTCGACATTAGGATGTAGGGCTCGGGCTTGGGATATGGAGAGGTTGGTTTTAAACATTTAAAAATATATGTTTATAACGTAGAAAAAAACGTTTTATTTGATTGGCAGGGCAAATACTGTATGGTAAAATAAAACATTAACAAATGTTTTATGTTTATTAGGAGCGGGTTTTTAATATAATATAACATTTAACCTATGGGGTATATGGCGAGGTTTATTTTTGGCACATGGGATATATAAACCATATGTTTAATGCTAAATAAGTGGCTTTATGGGATATTAAAATAAAAATGAATTAATATATCTGGGAGGGGTATTACAAGGGATTTAATACTTTAGTTTAGAAATTAATATGAAATGAGATGAAATGAATCAAAATACATAAAATAAACTAAGTAAAGTGTAAATAGGCATTTTAGCATAAAATTATCCCATTTTGATTTTTACACATAAAATTAGGATAAAATGTATTTTATTGGTCTTTTGAGTGTTTTTTGGATGAAAATGAAATTAATTGAGGGGGATTTTACTTTTTCTAAGAAAAGAGGTTTTTTACTTAGGAGAAGGGTTTGTATTTCTGGAGGGTGAATATGCTTGGGAAATGGATTTTATGAAGGGAATCCAATATTTTTAACCAATCAGCTACTAAGCCTTGGGTTTGTTCCCAACAGAAGTCAGAGAAATGTTCTGAGCCTCTTTAACTAGAGGTTTTGAATACTGGATCATTGTGGGGGAGGGGAAATTAGTAATTTTCCCAATGATGCTTTAGTACATGCCTTTTACAACTTATTTCTACCTACCTATCATTATTCTAACATTTTTTACTTCATTTTCATGGGTGCATTTAAGCTTGCAACCCTAAATCTATTTTTATTTTAAAGCATAAAGCTATCTAATTCTAACCTTATTTCATCCGAGGGCTCAGATTAAACTATTGAGCTCCTAATTTATTTTCTAAGTATCTACTAATTTGTCAAGTTTAAACTGTTTGACAAATATTTATTCTCTATCTAACAACATGAAATTTAAAGTACGAGAGGTCAAGTTTAAGCTCTTTGACACTCATGGATTGTGGCATTTAGGAAAAGCTGCACACAATCTTATTTGCAAAAGTAAACTAATAGTAGTGGCATTTAAACTTGCAACACTTTCATGTTCTATTTTTGATGGAGTTCATATTTAATATTCTTTTGATCTTTGTTTCTTTTTGTCCTTTGATTGTTATTTTAGGACATACCTTGTTTTCATTTTTTAATTTGGGAATACATTTGCAGAAAGAAAAGTTATGTACAATATTTCAAGATTTTAACTTGAAGTCAAATCAAAATTATGAATCCTATATTTATAGGACCCTAACAGTGGCTTCACATGGGGATGGCATCTCCTTTTGAGATATCAAGAACACCGTCGACTATTAGCCTGATCCTTTGAGCCAATCCCAAACATGCATTTCCTTTGTTATAAAATCTCTATGAGTGAAACTCTTGAACTGAAATTTACACCCTTTTATGTTAACTTAAATCTGATCTGAGACTAAAAGGTGTTGCAACCTTCAAACCAAAATACTAAATTATCAATATCTTAGGGCCTTTTCCTTGGCTTCAAATATTAATGAATTAGTTCAGAACTAGCTGGAAACTGAAAACTGAAATAAGCTAAAATCCTACCTACTTACTCTATTTAGTTGTCCAACTACTGGTTAGTTAAAATGAAATAACCAATGTAACCATTCAAACATTATATACATTGAGGTGTTTTGTTGCATGTGCTTGTTGATTGTCAAAACTGTAATTCTGCAACCTATTAGAAACTTGTCAACAAATGAGAGGATAAGGAAATACTTGATTTGCATTGTTGACTCTAGAAATTTTTCAAAACGATCTTCCAAGATATATACACTAATGTTTAATTGATCTAAAGAATTGTACATCTGTTCTGGATGACCTCCATGCCATGAAACTGAAATTTTGTTTCCATCTTTATCTCCCTGCAAACTTTCAGATAAGATTTGTGATGATATTTCTACTGATGAAAATGTTTGTTTGAGGAAACTATTATCATATTGATATTGAAGCTCATAGTCAATAAATGGAGAAAGACTTTGAATGCATTCATTATCCAACATATCTACTATTGGATCATGAAAAACTTGTGAGGATGGATACAATCTATTGGATATAGAATTCCATGGGACTTTATAAACTTCAACAAGTTGTTCATTCTTTTCTTTAATGATGTTATACCACATTTCCTTTAAAAGCTGAAATTATTCAAAACATAGTGGTATGGAAATTTCTTGTGTCATTTGATCGGATGTTTCAATGGAATTTGATAACTGTAATTGTGAAACTGAAAATTCTTGATTACGAGTTTCATTTTCTTCTTTGTTGTCAATAACAACTCCTAAAGCATGTTGATTATTGATGGCATGAAAGTTGTCTCTAATGAACTGAAATGAAGAAAAACGAAGAGGTAAAGAACCTTCACTTATTTCCAAATTTTGTACTCTTTCTTCCTTACTCTCATAGCTAATTTACATTAGCTGATTACTATCTTCAATCTTCTAAAACTGCATTTGTTCATCCTCCAAACTATCTTCTGATTTCTCTGTAAAGTTAGCTTGAGTTTGGATAACATAACTATCATCATAATGATCATACTGAGGTAAATAATTAAATGAAAAATGTCATCAAACATACACATTAAATCGGTAGATTCCTCTTCCACATATTGATCTGTAAATCCATTTTCTGATCTATTATAATTGGAATTAGCATGAATTTTGTCATTGCTATCAACCTCTTATATTTCTTCATGGTGATTTTGAACAAAAAATTCATCTTTCATAGTGATCTTCTATATGATTTCATCTATTTTTCTTACCAAAAGGCTGAGTTTTACTTCTGTAATGTTTTTCTTCTCTTCTTCGGTTTTCAACTTTTCCTTTCTAATTTTCCGATTAACTTCTACATCAAGTACAAATTTCTGCATCTGTACAAGTGTTTCTGGATCTCTTTCTCTTAAATGAAATTCTATTTACGGATCAAAGGCCCTTGGATAATGCAAGAGAGATGAATCCTGAGGAGTTCTTATATTTTATGGCATTGAATAATAAACTTGATTAAATCTGTCAGAAAATTGTTGTTTTGTTTCATTTGGATATCTTTATAACTGATTATATTCTTCTATGATTACAAAAATATTGACTTTAATTATCCATCTTTCAAGAAAAATTTTGACAAACTGCTGAAAATTTGAGATTCTTGCATTAGCCAAATTCTTGAACCAACTCTTTATTCTATTTTGATAAGAAAGAGAAAAAAGTCTGATTTTAAAATCATCTTCATCAATCTCAAATAGGTCCAGATAATTCTCAAAAACTTGAATATTTTTTTGCGTAGTGATGTTATTATTTTCTCCATCAAATCTGGGAAGGTATTTGTAATAGTGATTAGGGAAATCATGGAGTATAAGAGGTAAAATGAGGGGCTTATATCTATCAGGATCTTTACAAGGTACATGAATATGCATAGGGATTGTAAGATCAGTCTTGATTATTTGAGGCTTCTTAATTGGAAAATGATCATCATAAGATTCAGAAGAAATTTGCTCAAAGGGATTAGGATAATTAGTATTTACAATCTTTAAATGAAAATAATTAAAAACTAATCTAAGATCTTCTCTAAAATACAATATACATTGGAAAAATTTATTAATGAGAAAGAACATAATGTCTTGGACATTAATCCAAGTAGAAAGCCTAATCTTTCCATATTGTTCTTTCAGGTTCATTCCTCCAGTGGAGTCTTGATTGTGAAATTTATTTGAAGTCGTCAGGTGTATGAATTTAACCTTTGTGTGTTTGATCATTGTCCACCATCATAGATCAGATATGAACTTGTAAAATATTTCTGAAGAAAATTTTAGATCCCTTGTGGAGTCGCCATTATGTTGTCAAACAATAATTTCTCAAGGTTAAAGAAAGAACACACTGAGGTAACCACAAACCTACTTTTAAAATCTAGGATCTAGCCTTCCTAGGGTTCAAAGAGGGCTCTCTCTATAAAATTTAACTTTGTTTTGGTTTATAAAATTTTAGGCTAGTTTTGATTGTGCAATTTGGTTTTGATTTGGTTTGGTTTGGTGAGAAAAAACACTTAATGAGATGGATACTTAGAAATCTCATTGTCCATTGGGCTAAGGAGTCAAAAGTCAAGAAAACATAACTAGGATTGAGGTCAAAAAGTAAAATGATTTCAGGGCAAGATAGATAATCCTTTGAAAATCTTGGAAGGATATTTGGTGAAGTGGTATGATCGGGATAAAGAGAAATTACGGGTTCTTTGATCCAGAAAAATGAAGTAGTAGGAAGAGGTCAAACAAAAGAGGGAGCAATTAAGGGTTCCCTACTATGGAAATCAGCAAAAAACATAGAAATGATAAACAGTAAAGACAGTGTGCTTTTAACAAATCCTGAAGTAATAATCCTATTTATTCATTCAAATTAAGAACACATAATGGATGCATGAAACAAATAAGATAAAGAATGAGAAGTAGAAAGTGCTTCACTTCAATGGCTCATCACATGAATCCTGAAATATGATGCTAATTGATATGATCCAGTCTACTACTAAAAATTTACAACACAAAGCCTTCAAGTCCAACAAAAATTACTATATAAATCTTTAGAAATTTATTTCACAATAATAATTCAAAAGATGAATTATTTATACAAATTCTAAACTAGAATATCTTGAAAAAATATCAAGATTGGTTTGCAAATATCTCAAACTGTATTACATAAATAGAACTTAATAAAAGGAGAATCAAAACTAATGAATCTGTTTGACACTATACTTATGGATTGATGGTGACAAAGAAGAGAATTCAAATTTGATGTCAACTCTTAGTTGATGATGAGGCTTCCAAGTCAATAATTGTCTCCTTTCTTTGTGCATTCTGCTCCAGAAATTCTAAAAATTTGGGGTCCAATGATACCTTTGTATGTCTCGATACAAAATATATATGTAAAAAATGAAATATTGTTTTTTAGATAAATATGTTACTAAGATAAAAATCTCTCATTTTCCCAAAATTCATTTCCAGTTGTTCACAATAAACTCTGCAAAAATATGTATAAATCTGGATTTTGCACAATCTGAAAATTAGGCTCCGAAGATGTGTATGTATCTCTCATTATATAATAATTGTGCATAAAGTGAGATAGGTTTTTTTAGATGGGTCTCTTGGGAACAAAAACCTCCTTCCGTTTTGTAAGATAAATTTTTTATTGGCCACAATCTTCTCTGCAAAATGATGACTGAACAAGAATTTTTTGAAAAAACGTGCTTTCAAATATTTTTTAATATTTCCGAACACATAATGGTTGTTAGAAAAGTGAGAGAGGTTTTGTAGGTGGACATATTAGGAACGTAAACATGCTTCAGTTTTGAAAAAATCATGTTTTATTAGCCACAATAGTTTCTTCAAAATTATGACTTAGACAGGAAATTTCTACAAAAATGTCCCTTCTTGCTCTTTTTTCATCTTTTAACCTTATTGTTCTTTTAACTGTTTTGAATTTTACTTCAGATAAAATTCATTGTTCTTGGTGAAAGCGTTTTCATCTCTATTTACCATTTATTTCCTCCGTATTTTACTTTTACTATTTTACCTTTCACTGCTCTGTTTTTACTGATTTGACTTTCACTCTGGCTTTTACTGATACACTTTAACTCTGATGCACTTTGACTGTTCTATTTTCACTTTAAATGACTTCCTTTTGTTCTGCTGCTCTATGAAATAATTTTTTTTTTGAGGAAAACCATTCGAACTCATTTCCTTATGAATTCTTGGAGTAAACAACTCTTAACTAGTATTAGACTATTTATTCAAGTTTTGTTTGATCACCTGCAAAAATAAAACATCAATTTAATGAAACCAGCTTTGACATGGATAATGGCTTCAGAAAATGGGGAAAGATGTGGGACAATCCCAGACAACAGAAGGTTCCAATCATGCGTTTGTCAATGGTCTCATGGTTTCATTCACTAATCCTTAGAAATAACTCAATTGCAGGGTTTTAAAACAGTGTTTGGATTTATTCATAGGGCTGAGAGATTTACCGCATAATGTAGGAATCACGAAAGTAGTTTTAGCATAGTGCATGAAGCGAATTGGTGGTTTATCTCCCAGTCGAAAGGTCGTAAGTGGTTTTTCTTGGATCGAATGCGATCCAGTAAGTCATCGTTGCATGGACGAGAGATAATGGTGAAAAACCATCCATTTCGCAGAGTTTGAAATGGGTTCCTATTGCGCAATTTAAAATGCGATATTCTTTTGTGGTCGTTGGATTAGAGGTTTGGGATGCGAACGACTGCGATTGATTTTATAATTTTCTTGGCATAAGGATGTGGGGCACGGGGTTGGTATATGGTGAGGTTGGTTTTAAACGTTTAAAAATATATGTTTATAACATTAAAAAAAAAACGTTTTATTTGATTGGCAGGGCAAATATTATATGGTAAAATAAAACATTAACAAATGTTTTATGTTTATTGGGAGTAGGTTTTTAATATAATATAACATTTAACCTATGGGGTATATGGCAGGGTTTATTTTCGGCACATGGGATATATAAACCATATGTTTAATGTTAAATAGGTGGGTTTATGGGATATTAAAATAAAAATGAATTACTATATCTAGGAGGGGTATTACAAGAAATTTAATACTTTAGGTTAGAAATTAATATGAAATGAGATTAAATGAATCAAAATACATAAAATAAACTAAGTAAAGTGTAAATAGGCATTTTAGCATAAAATTATCCCATTTTGATTTTTACACATAACCTTAGGATAAAATGTATTTTATGGGTTTTTTGAGTGATTTTTGGATGAAAATGAAATTGATTGAGGGGTATTTTACTTTTTCTAAGCAAAAAGGTTTTTTACTTAGGAAAAGTGTTTGTATTTCTGGAGGAGGGTGAATATGCTTGGGAAATGGATTTTATGAAGGGAATCCAATATTTTTAACCAATCAATTACTAAGCCTTGGGTCCGGTCCCAACAGAAGTCAGAGAAATTCTCTGAGCCTCTTTAACTAAAGGTTTTGAATACTGGATCATTGTGGGGGAGGGGAAATTAGTAATTTTCCCGATGATGCTTTATTACATGCCTTGCACAACTGCTTTCTACCTACCCATCATTATTGTAACATTTTTTACTTCATTTTCATGGGTGCATTTAAGCTTGCAACCCTAAATCCATTTTTATTTTAAAGCATAAACCTATCTAATTCTAACCTTATTTCATCCGAGGGCTCAGATTAAACTGTTGAGCTCCTCATTTATTCTCTAACTATATACTGATTTTTCAAGTTTAAATTGTTTGACAAATCTTTATTCTCTATCTAACAACATGAAATTTAAAGCATGAGAGGTCAATTTTAAGTTATTTGACCCTCATGGATTGTGGCATTTAGGACAAGTTGCACACAATATTATTTGAAAAAGTAAACTAATAGTAGTGGCATTTAAACTTGCAACACTTTCATGATTATTTTTGATGGGGTTCATATTTAATATTCTTTTGATATTTGTTTCTTTTTGCATTTTTATTGTTCTTTTATGACATACCCTGTTTTCATTTTTTAATTTGGGAATACATTTGCAGAAATCAAAGGTATGTACAATATTTCACGATTTTAACAAACTCAAATCAAAATTATGAATCCTATATTTATATGACCCTAACACATACTACTTAGCTAAACTTAAGAACTTAAGTCTATATCTATTGTATAGCTATATATAGACTTAAGTTTAACTCCACTAGATAGCTAATATATAAATTTATTTAAATAAATGTTTTTAAATGTTTTTCTAAAATAATTAATTCCTACTAATTAATTGAAGTAATAATACATTATGATACACTCTTAAATATTTTAATTTTATATTTAAATTAAAATTAAAAATCCTTTAAATAATATATATATATATATATATATATATATATATAGTGAAAATTAAAACCAATAACCATGATATTTACCCTCAAGTTTAGGTTAAAAAAAAAGTTAAATTACTTAAACAAAAAATAGAAATATCTTCTTCTTTATTTCAGAGTAAAAGTTGTATTACATAATTTGGAACAAGATATTACATGAAAATGTGAGTAGTTCAAATTGACCTCTCACTGGGGAAACTCGATCAAATCCAAAAAAAGAAGAAAAGCTAACCATAGATAGAAAAAACAAAATACATATACCAATATTCATGTCTTTGAAGCCAAAAGTGATGATTAGGGAAGGTATTTTTTTCCATTTTCTTACAAACGTCAATCCATCCCAGAAGAATTTATTGGGAGTAGATGATGTGCAAACAATGGATGTATTTCCTTAAGGTTGTTGAAATTGTAGCAAGAAACAACTTCTTTGACTTGTTCCTTAGTCGAAGATGCGAGTTCGAATTCAGTCTCATAGATGTTTGAGTTAGTTGTTAATTAACGTTTCTTATGTGGCCTATCACTGAGTTATCGTTAGTGAATTTGAGTTAGATGGTTTTCTGTGAGTTGTGTACTAGTTGATAGCTAGAATTTATCTATGTAGTGCAGTTAAAGTATATAAAGGAGGATCCATCTTCTAGATAATGCTCATTCATTCTTTCAACACCATTACATAGGGGATTCGATGGAAAGTAGGGGATGAATCAAAAGTTTTAATAGCAAAAGGCCCTAGATTGGCTGTAGAAATATCCATCTCCTCCCTCCAAATATTCTTTAAGCTCTAAATGATCAAAATATTTTCTTCCTCATTCAAGCTGCCTAGAACATGGTACCTCTAGGTCTCACAATATAGAAATATAGAATGGAGCTGATCTTATGTGAAGGCCAATGCATCCTTTGGATTAAATACACTAATAACATCAATTCTTCCTTCATCCATCTTATAGAGGGTCATGATAACCTTGTTTTGGAAGCATCTAAATCTAGAGAATATTCTCTAAGGGAGGGCAACATTTTTCTCTCCTCTCAGTTGCAAACTAGTCCTCTACCATGATGGGGATAAAAAGTATGGAAAGAAACCCCACCCCCCCCCCCCCCCCCAAAATCAAAAAATTTCATGTGGTTAATTCTTAGGAATAGAGATACCACTTTTGATAGCCTTCAAAATAAAAGCTTCCATGGGACTAGAAAATGCTACCTCTATAGTTAATTTTAAAAATGAGATTTCAAATTTTCATCTCATGCTCCTTTTCCAAAGAAATGTGGATCAAATCAAGGAAATAAAAAAGAAATCGTCTCATTTGAGATGGCCTATTATTGGAGGATACCCTCAGGAAAAGAACACGAATATATTTTAACCAAAATTTCATAAGGTTATACCATTTAGTATTGGCTAGGGCATATGGTTGGAAATAAATCAATCTTTCTTTGAAAACAAGCTTTCTTCCTCTATTAGAGTTGTTGCTAATAACTTTTATGTTTTCTCATCTCAGTCACTGGAGCCCTCCATATTAATGAATAATAGCCAACTAACAACAATCAACATGGACTCTCCTTGGTCTTATTTATATGGAGCATCCCAAGGTTCTCTTGAAAAGGTTGACATAGGGGGCATTATCTATATTTCCAAAGGAAACTCCCTTTCTTTTTCTGCTAGAATTGGAGAATTAATAAATAATTATGAATAAATTCTGAACCTTTATTACACTCCAATGTGGCTCATGAGATCAATATTTCTCATATCCATATCTATGGTGATTCTGTTCTTATTATTAATTGGATGAAGGGCATATATCACTCACAACATCACCATATTTTCCACCTTTTACAAATTTCCTCTCAATTGGATTTTTATTTAACCGCCATCTCTTTTTATCATGTTTAAATGAATCAAAAGCCTGCTAAATAATAGTACAAGTGATTTAATAACCCCAAGGCAAGAAATTGGTAGTTTATAAAATCCTTTTGGCAAGAACTTGGGTGCCTCAGCCTAACAATTGTCTATCAACCTAAAAAATTCACAGTGGTATATCAGCGTCAGAAAAATCCACAACTCAAGTGGTTTCTTAATAAGCAAGCCCTTACAGTTTTATCAGCTCAATAGTAATTGAGTATCGAAACTCCACTAAAAAATCTTCAGAAAAACAACACATGAAATATTCCCAAGTCTTAGTAAAAAAACACATAGGAACAACACAAGTCTTAGAAAAAACACGTGAAATCCATCCCATGACTAGAGAACATAGTTTTTGGAAGGGTTTAATCCTTCTAGGAAGCCCACAATATCTGCCAGACTCCCATATACATCCCTTGACATCTAGTCCTACGAAATGAAAAAAAAACCCTCTCTCTCTTGTAATTCTCGTGATGATGAACAAAAAATAATTCTCACTCGTATCTGTGCTGAGACTTTTTTATTCCCCAAATTTTCTCTTACATGATGACCCAATCGACATGATTCCTCACATAAATTTTTCTAACTTTTACTCCACCCATGAGACCCATATCCCCCATTAAATTAATACAAAAGGGTGTCATTAAACCAATAGGGATTTAGGTGATGGAATAAATGTAATGATTGGGTTTACAAGAAATATCCTCTTCCTGTAAACCTATGAACCCGTATCCCATATTAGGCAATAAATATATTATAATTCCACGTAATTTACATGAATTACAATTCATAATGATATTTACAAGAGTTTTAGCTAGGAGGGTTGTCACAATCCCCACCCCTTAATATGAACATCGTCCTCAGTGCTTTATACCTAAACATAGAATGTATAAGAGATTTGTATACATAGCCCTTTAAATTAATTTACATTTTCATTTATAGTTGCTCATCCAACAAAAAAAAATGCCTATGCTACCCTCATCTATTCAACTATCCCCTAGATGGATTCATCTGGTCCAAAGTTCCTCCAGTGTACCTTGACCTATTCAATGCTTCAATTCTATAGCACAATCTACCTCTGCTACAATATGCATAGTGGCTTTGTATATAACTTTCCGTCGGTTTCCACATATACGACAAGCTAATAAAAAACATGATTAGCATCATGTACATGCTTTTTAAGAAGAGAAATGTGAAGGATAAAATTTTTCTTCACCATTGGTGGAAATGCCATTCTATAGGCTACTGGCCCCACTCTTTCCAAAATTTGGAATGGCCAAAGAAATTGTGGTGCCAAGTTAGCACAAGAACTAATTATTAAAGATATTTTCTTTGTTCTAATGCATAGGTACACATGATCTCCCTATTTAAATTCCTATTGTGCTCTATGTTTATTTTCATAGCTCTTTATCCTATCATGAGTGTTACACATTATTTTTCGTTGCATTCATGCAAAGTCATGTTGTACGCCCTATATATATATATATATATATATATATATATATATATATATATAGTTACAAATAACTTGTCTAAACTTTTCTAATTCTAAGTATAATTATTTATAATCTTAAGAATGATTTTATTCACTTTATTAGAAATTGTGAGAGAGCATAAACGCACAGCATTCACACACAAATAGTTATTTTCTATATTCAAATAATCAGAGATACATCAAATATATATAGGTGAACTAATCCTAATCTTAGAGAGAGAAGTTGAGAGAATCTCTCAACTTCCTCAACAACCCAATCCAAACTAAGTAAGCCTAATAATGGAGGCATTATCTCAAACACCCCCCTTTAATGCCTACATTACAAAAATGGAGAACACACTAATTTAATACAAACATTTGTCTACCCTAGTCTTCATTAACATTTGTACCCACTCTAAGATCTCATAGGAAACGCTCTTTTCTCCACCATTTTCGAGCTACCATTCAACCCATTTAAAATACATTTGTTTCTGACCAGCAATAATGAACTTTGCAATATCAACAGTATTGACAACTCGGCTCGTCGGGGCTTCCGCGATAGAGTTGACAAGTGATGAACCATCCTATGGACCAATCACCATCTGTCGGATATTTCGCTTTCGGCTATCCATCAGTGTCTAGGAAAATGGTCTGAATACTGAATGTGTTCAAGAGCTAATCTAACAACTTGACCTGCTTCACATCATACTGTAACCTGTAACTGATGCTCCTTGGCCCGTAGCACAACAAGATCAGCATATAACAAATTTACACAATCCAATTAGCCAATTGTTCTCTCGTCCCTGTAGAACGTAGAGAACGACTAATTTAAATAATGCTAATTTGTTCAATAATTGGTTCTCTAATACACAAATCTCACACCCACAGATAAAATTCCCTAATCCAAAACTCCACTCCACGAGATAATCTTTTACTCAAAAATAAATTTACATTAGAATCAGACTCCTATTTAAAAATCCTATCATCCATATCACAAACACACATTAACCTTTACACTATTGTTTAACCATCCGATTTCCTGATGTTTGAAAGCAGCAAATGAATACGGGCCCTTCGGATCCAGCACAGGGTTCAGCTGCCCACTCTCTATGTACGGCTGCAGCTTCTCCAGGTTTTGGGCGTCGGTTGAGACCACAAAATAAATTCAGCTCTGCCTTGAGGTTGAAACGAAGCTATGTCCAGAACTTTGGCGACTTGGGCGAATCCCCTATACTTTCAAACACAAAATCGAATTTCTCAGAGATCTGATCGTAGCTCTGCTTCTTATAATCGATAACATCATCCGCACCTAGGGTTTTCAGGAAGTCGAGCTTTGCAGTGCTATACGTGAAAACGATTCTCGAAGCTCCATAGACATTCCTCACCCGCTGAATGGCCAGACTGTCCAGTGCCCTCTGATGTCTCATGTTTCTGGTCGGAATATTTACGCATTGCACTGCGGGCGGTGTATTCAATAATTGTAAGACGAAATTGTGATTGGCATATCTCAGAAAGCATCCGTTGAGAAGAATGCTTCCAGAACTTGAACGACGATTAATTTTATAAAGATCTTCTTGAGCCGCTGAAGCGCATTTCCCACAAGCAGAGGCATTGAGGTCTAGCCTGCACTGAGCAAGACCGTACACCTTATATGCATTCTCTTCATGAGATGAAATATTGTACCCTGTCTTGTTCACATTCTGAACTAGTGAATTCAGAACCACCTTCAATTTCCCTTCCAGTGAAAAGCCATGCATAATAACTTTGCCAGAGCAACTCGATCCCTGCAATTCATTAAGGATATTCAACTGAGCTAATGCTAATACTGGTAGCAAGAAAAAGAACGAGGGCAATAATTTGGATTCTGCAGTGAAAGTAAATTGAATCATTTTCCGCCCTTCTCTAACTGAAATCATTCTTTCGAATCTGAACTTTAGACACACTCTGCGCTGACTTATTTTCTGAACAACGCCTCTTATAGCAATAACACTTTCGATAATGAGAACTCCACCAAACACATGAAACACCAAAAACACTTTCACTCAGAAAATAAATTAACTAGACTATCTACTATTCTATAGCAGCAGTTTGACTATCATTGCTCTCACATTTTCCTGGCCTTCCCGTGAGGGAATCAATCCAGAACAGGCTCCGATACCATATTAGAAATTGTGAGAGAGCAGAAACGCACAGCATTCACACACAAATAATTATTTTCTATATTCAAATAATCAGAGATACATCAAATATATATAGGTGAACTAATCCTAATCTTAGAGAGAGAAGTTGAGAGAATCTCTCAACTTCCTCAACAACCCAATCCAAACTAAGTAAGCCTAATAATGGAGGCATTATCTCAAACACACTTTTCATTAGTTATATACCAATTTAATAATAGCTAACTATTTTTTGAATTTTGGCTTTTGTGATCCATAGTTACAAGTTATAGAATTCTTTTTGTAATAATCACATGCAATGGAACATTGTTGATGCATTTCGAACAAACCAGTTTGGTTCATGATCTGATCTCTCACAATCGTGATGATGAACCACATTGGTTGGTTCGAACGCGACAATGTTCCATTACTACCGAAAGAATTTTATAACTAATACGTAATTAATTTGATTATAATTTATATAGAATCACTGTTAATATAATTTAAAAATTTATATATGAATTAATATATCTAATATGGTGCGAATCATTGTCGATTAAACTTTAAAAAATTGTGCATCAGGTTTGAAAGTAATATACAAATGCTATATGAGAGGGTCAGCCCAATAATAAAGGAGTGGCAAATGCTTTATAATAGCGTCTAGTTCAATATACAATGTGGGAACAGATATATAAATGATGTTGTTATTTGGCCAGCACAAAAACAAGAAAGCACGGCTCCTAGTGTCACATTATAATATTTTCTGCTGCTGCTTTCGCTCAATCACTCTTCTCTCTTCCGAACAAGCGACACTGAAGCTCTTAGAATTGGTGTTTAACAAGAATTGAAGCAGCCAAGTACTTTACAGAGGCTGCTGTTTCTTGGTTCTGCAAGGTTGGCTGGAATTATAAACTATAGTTGCTGATTGATTCTGTTATTGTCGCCGTGTAGCCAGTCCAATTCCAATGGGAAGTAATAATGATGACGTGAGTGTCACATTGATAAGTGTTGATGGGCACACCATTTCGATGGATAAACAGTTGGCATTTGAATCGAGGGTGTTAAAAAATATAATAGAAATTGTAGGGGCGGACCAATTACCTCATCAGGTGAAGTACTGCATCAAAATAAACCCTAGAAAAAATGTTTTGATGCCTTTAAGTACTGCATCAAAACAAACTCTCAGCGTGCCAACTTTATTAGGATATGGGATCTGAATTTCATCACGAAGGTCGATATTGACACATTATTGAATCTAATAAAGGTAAGTATTTGTGTTTTCTTCTTTGTTATTGATAAAGTAGAATTTGCATTGCAGCTGCCCAAAGTTATCTGACATTCCACACAAATTGTTTGTGTGTTGATATGTATGTGTATTCTTTCTAACATGGATTGCAATATATGTATTTGCATTGCAGGCGGCAGATTGGCTGGGTGTGGATAGTCTTCTGGATTTGGCAGTTGAAGGATTGACAAGGGATTCTTGTCCTGGGCAATGGTGTGTTGAAGAAAACTGCCTCATGGAGGAAGGGTGCTGATTGATATGCTACTAATATAATAATTAATTATTCATTCACATTCCCAATTTAGTTCCTAGATATCTCAATGGCTTATAACATTCAATCACACATTCAGAGTACAATATTACAATCTTAATTGTAAATCAATCACAAATTGTATACATTTTATATTGTAAATCCATCACAAAGTGTATGCATTTATATATTGCTATGTGAATCGTTCGTTCTATTATTTATTGCGGGTGTACCAATTAATTTATTTAGTTAGAGTGAATATTATTTTTTCCCTATATTACTTTCACTCTAACTTTTCCATCGATGAAATGAAATAGTGGTTTAATTGTACTTCTGTCATGTGTCATGGTTAGCCTATAACCTCTGTGTAATCACTTTAGATCTTCGTTGTTTATTTGTACTTCTCTCATATTTCAAGGTTCGTCTATAACCTCACTATAGTCACTTAAAAATCATGCCTTTATGTTTGGAAAAAAGTTTAACAGAAATTAATTTCTAAAGTCGGAAATCACAGTTCACATATATGATTTATTAAATTTTGAATCGTAATATTTTAATAATTTAGTTTTAATTCTTATAAAAAAATTAATGCATAAATAGAATTTTTGAAAATAAAAAATATTTGGAAAATAAAAAATTAAATATTTTATGCAAAATATTTATTTAATATAAATGGAAAAGGATGAACTGAAAATTTTATATACATATAAAATATAATTAATATAAATGGAAATGTATATAAACTCTAAAGGGTGTTGATCATGTGAAACACTATAAGATTCCATACCCATTACTTTCTTTTGACATTCAAAAACAAAACATCTATTCTATATCTTGACTCTCATCTATTCCTTGATATTTAATTTTCATATTTAATATGGTGATAGTAAGATCACTACAAAAATGTGATTCAATGACAATTTTACAGTGCAAATTCATTATATTTTTTCATGTTCATATAACCTTCACTATCATAGCATCAACATTATAATTTTGGTTAATCTCATCAAAAAGCTTTTCTGTGTCATAGAATATTAAGACAATATCATATATATATATATAGAAATCAAGCTTGAAGCTCCTCTCACATAACACTTCATTTTTACTCATAATTTAAGTTTCAAATATTTGAGAATGCTCCATACATCTCTTTCCCTATACCTTAATGTGAACACAAGAGCAATGAGATGTACTCTTTGCAACCTTTGTATGATATGGAAAAGGTAACATAATTATTTTTACTACTAGATCTAGATCATATGATTATTTTCTAAATCCACTATTTCATGCAATAAGGCTATCTTCATGCTTCATAGTAATTCGATAGATTCCATAAAGTCCTCACTCTATCCCAGTGTATTATTTTATAATGAGATTTACAATAAACATGAATTTTATGAATATGAATGATTGAGATATAATTGATATAATCCATAATACAAATTTATTTTTTAAATCCATACCCTTCACCTAATAATTATTCATAATTACATTAAAATTTTGATATGAGTATGGATACATATTATAATTACATTTATTATTCATATTCCTATCATCATTTGGATACAAAAAGTAAAACCTCTTTGATATGAGTGTCACAAGAGTTTGACCTTGTGTCTACATTGAAATACTACTAAAAATATTTCTTGGAGGTTAAATCCATACCATGTAACTTAATTATTATTTACCATTAAATTAAAATTATTTTGTGGAGGTCAGATCGACATCATCCACCTAATAAATTTTGATAGTTAAATCAAAATTTTGGAAGCCCTATTTTCCTATCATCATATGGATACAAAAAAAAAAAATCCTTAATATGATTGCTACAAAAAAATGTTTGGTTATGACCTCTAAAATTTCTTAAAAAATAAGTATAGCTTAACGTTAATGATTTTCATTCTTATTCATTTATTTTTAAAATGAATTTGTTTTTTAAGTGTACTTAAGCTGGAGTATACTTTCAAATACGATTCCTTATCTTAATGATTATTATTAGTTTTAATTTATTTTTTACATTATAAAAATTGAGAAAGCTATATTTTATTTCGAATAATTTTTTTTTATGATTGTATATTTAAATGAGAATAGTCCTTCAAATTTCCTAAAAAAGATGTTTGGTTATGACCTTTGAATTTCTTCGAAAAAATAAGTATGGCTTAACATTAACGATTTTCATTCTTATTCATTTATTTTTAAAATTAATTTGGTTTTTAAGTGTACTTAAGCCAGATTATACATTCAAATTTGATTCCTTATCTTATTGTTTTTTATTAGTTTTTATTTATTTTTAAAATTATAGAAATTGAGAACTCTATTTTATTTTGAATAAATTTTTTTTTGAATGTGTACTTAAATGAGAATAGTCCTTCAATTTTGATTCATTATCTTGACTTTTCTATGCAATGGCTACTGAAGAAAAAGTTCTTTGAGTATAACAGTTTTGGAAGTTTAGATTGTTCATGTTTGCGACAAGGTTTCAAATGACTACCATGGGAATCCTAGTAATGAATCTAAGCTCATTGGACAACCCAAGTATCTCTCTTCGAACATGATGACGTGAAGTGCAAAAAAAATGTGGCAATCATTATTCACTTATTAATCCCTTCATTCGGCATAACATCACTTTGCAATGTGGGCATCATTTTCATGTATCATAATAAAGAAAAAAAATGTATTTATGGGAGATCATTTCCAAATATATAGAGATAAACATGTAAAGAAAGCACACATCCATATAAGGAATAAGTATTCTTACATTGAACACCATAAGGCCAAATCTAATGCGGGAGAACTATATATTTCCATCTAAAAGTAGCAGTCCATTCGTGGAAAAAGTGTTTTCTCAGTGTTTTTCTCTCAATAGATGTGAACCAAAGAACAAGAGTTGAATTGTTGCATAGGATCATTTTTCCTCTTGCACCAATATCTAAGATGTGGTGGGTCAAAGTTTATGGAACCCATCAAACCTTTCACAATAGTCTATGAATCCCCATAGACATATATATGACACACAAATTCCTCCTAGCAAACCATAACAATCACCATAGTGCTAGTAGTTAAGCTTTGGTGTTTGTGTTGTCACCCCCTCCCCATGATAAAGTGTATTTGTCATTTAATTCCATGAAAAGAATAACACCGCATCCACACTTCCCATCTTTTCCAGCCCCATTAAAACCATCTTGATTTTAGTCCTTTGAGAGTGATAAGACAAGTCTCATACCCTATGAGGGAAACGGGTCACATCAACCAACTAATAAAGGATCTTAGATGTACTGTAGTGGTTTTGTAGATGTACCTAAAAAAAAACAATGTTCCTCGTTTTCCAGTTTCCCCAGATAAGGTAAATTGGAATGTAGGATTGAGAAGCCCTTCCTTTCCTGGCCCACTCTAATTAATGATTGATAGATGTAAAATATTGAGCCGATATGTGATATTTTCTAAAGGTAATATCCCATACCTGTAAAGAAAAATGACAGGTAAGAAATAAATGTGCACCAATATCCTCATACTTACCGCACAGTGAGAAAAATCAAGAGGTCTAGTGACGTCTCTCCTGCAGAGGTTATCCCATATGAGAATATTATTTCCCCCTGTGCATGGAGCCATTCTAGGCAATCAAATCGAGTGTCCCATATCCATATAGACCGGCATGTTGAAGGGAGATAATATATTGATTCCATTCATTGGAAGCATCCTTCCATTGAGCGATGTGGTCATCCCATATATTAATGGCATCTTCTAGGAAGCTAATGCCCCTGTGTTGTAAGGCCATAATGGTGTTATGTGAAATATTGTAAAGTTCAGGAATGCCAACCATAACATGATTCCCCCTGCCAAAAGCCCATTTTGTTCTTTTAAGGAAAACTCCTCCAAATGTTTGAGCCCCTTTTGATACCAAACTCAAAAAATATAAGCCATTGAGAAATTTGAATTCTATGGAGGTAGTTCACATAAATTATCTCACTTGATATACCATTATAAAATAGAGCCCTCAATAGAGATTTAATAATAAAATAGCACCCAAATGTACTAGTATCCAGAATACCCCATCCCTTATCGTATTTCGGTTTTGACAATTCCTCCCATGAAGCGAGGTGAAACTTGTGCCCCGATTATGTGTCTACCCACAATAACATGACATCTTGGATCGAACCTTGGAGACAATATAAGAGGGGATAGAAAAAAGGTGCATCTAGTAGGTTGTCATCTATTGCAACACCGAGGTAATGAGGGTGATCTACCTGCCCAGAGATAAAAAAATATATTGCACTAGGATAGAAGTTTACGGTCAACCCAGGAGAGGATTCACTCCCAATAATCATATTTATAGGATGTCAACTTTAATCTATAGCCGAGATATGAGAAAACATCCCAATATCTCTGATTTGAATCTGAAACTGGTCAACAATATATCTGTAAAATTCAGGGTCTCCATCAGAGTGATAGAGAAATGTATTATGTTATTTTATGGAGAGGTCATAAGTGTCCCCATATCTATTGAAAATATAGTGAACCACCTCCCGTTGTTCCTCATCACATTCCCCAAAAGTGAGAATGCTATCAAAAAATAATAAGTGAGTGACACATACCAATGGTGTAAAATGGAAACCATGAAGGAGATCAGGGTCCCTGGAAATAGAAATATTTTAATTTATACCATCCATAACCAAAACAAAGATTAGTGGAGATAGTGAGCATCCCTAACATAGTCCCTGTTGGCCCAGGGAAAATTCAGTGAGGAGACCATTTATGAGCACCACATACTAGATCTCCATAACACATGTGTTACACTAAAAATTGTCACCTTGACATTCTGTTGACTATATGAGCTCATTAATACTCATACATGCCTCCTCTGCAATCCTTACAACCTTTAATCCTCATGTCAAGCCCTAAAGCAGGAGCAAAAACCCTAAAAATCTATGAAACTTTGCGTACGCAGGTAACATGAGGCCTGTCTGCATTCCTAGCTTGGGTACGTAGGTAATACACTTCTTACCTACGTTATAGAACACATTTTTCCTTTGCAATGCCTGCATACCCTCCTCAATGTCAAAAAGGAAAGAAAGTAAAGTCAAAAAAGTGGTTTGAGGTCAATTCTAGAAGGTTCTAGATGAGAATTTTTGGGGATGAGTACGCTTTGATAAGGTGCATGTATCCCACACCTTAAGGAACTAATCCATTGATGTGAGGAGTCTATCCATTTCAAGGAGGATTCTATCCCTTCAAAGGTGGAATCCTAACCTCCTCATATGCTCTATAAAAGGAGACATTGGGTAGCCTCAAATGGTTAGATTTTGGAGATTGAGAATTAGAGTTCAAGCTTTATGTGTGATTGAGTTGAAGCGTTGTTGAGATTTAGACTTCTTTCTGCACTCTAGCAGTTATGCAAAGGGAGTCATCAAACTCACATTTGTCCACACATTGATGAAGCCTCAAAGTTATTGGAAAACCTTACTGTTCCACAGCAAGAATTTCCAAATGGTTACCGTAAAATTTCTCCCAACCTACCATCAACTAACGGAGTGATTGATCTAATTTCAAGTACATTCGATCCCAATCTTCCATTGGAGAGTGAAACTCATATCACTCAGGTTGATGAGCCATTAGTTGATCAAGTGGTCGATTCGTTTTCACATTTGGTCGATCCCATTCTCCCTGTAGAGAATGAACTTCATACCGCTCAGGTTCTTCTTGTTACATCAGATTCTTCTACGCTGGGGGGGCATTTCACCTGTTTCTACAGAACCCCTCCAAGTACTGAGGCCTTTTCCTTTGATTGGAATAGACTGACAGAGCCTCGTCTTCCTTCATCCATCCCTTTCCAAATCATTGTGAAGGTGGGTGGTAGGGACATACACCGCACACAGGTAGACGAAGGTGCTTCTGTTACTATTTTATCCTCAACTGCTTGGAAAGCTTTGGGTTCCCCTCAGCTTATGCCTCTTTCACAGAATCTGAAAGCTTTTAACAGAACCATTAGTGAACCTTTAGGGATTCTTCCTAAGTTCTCTATTACTTTGGAAGGTAAAACTATCTATATTGATCTTATGGTAGTTTGAGGTCCCTTGGATTTCAATTTACTCCTTGGGCGAGACTATGTCTATGCAATGAAAGCTGTCATATCGACACTCTTTCGCATGATGTCTTTCCCTCAAAATGGAAATATTGTGACTGTAGACCATATTTCGTTCCCTAGTCTTGATTTGACTACCAATAATCCGACATCCCTGAATGTTTCTCATACGCAAGTGGTATCTATCCCGCCACGGGTTAATTATGTGGCAACTGGTCCCATATTTTCAGTTACCAATGTAAGCGAGCCTCTCACTGTTTGCTCATCTTCCTTTGACTTAGATCCAGTAATTGACATGGAAAACTATGGGATTAATTGAACGCGATGTTCTTATCCCTTTTGAGTCCCTTGACATGTGTTCCTTCCAGAGAACTATTCTTGCTTCTGATGAAGACCTCTTGGAAGCCATGATCAAGTTCTGAGGATAGTTCCTTTTACTGTGTCAACCTCGTTAAAAAATGAATCAGTGAGTCTGAGGATAGTTCCTTTTACTGTGTCAACCTCGTTAAAAAATGAATCAGTGAGTGTGAGGATAGTTCCTTTTACTGTGCCAACCTCATTAAAAAATGAATCAGTTAGTCGAGAGCATAGTTCCTTTTCTTGTGTCAAGCTCGTTAAGAAAAAAGGAAACAAGCATATGAGGATAGTTCTTTTCCTGTGTCAACCTCATTAAAAAATGAATCAGTAGCTAGATTGTAGAGAGTAGATTAATAGATTAGAAATAATTATTTTCTGAGGATGGTTCCTGTTACTGAGTCAACCTCCTAAAAAAATGAATCAGGTATGAGGAAATTTCCTTTTACTGTGTCAACCTCGTTAAAAATGAATCAGTGTATCAAGAGGAAAGTTCCTTTTACTGTGTCAACCTCGTTAAAAAATGAAACACGTTGCCATGAGCATAGTTCTTTTCCTGTTTCAAGCTCGTTAAAAAATGAAACAAATCCTCCCCTAATTAAGTCGAGTCTTTGACTAGATCTCGTAAATGTTAAGTCATTTTTAGGTTAGTTATTTCAGTTTTGCATAATTTTCTGACAGTTTTAGGTCAGGTCTTTCATATGAACTCGTAAATGAACCTTCAGTCCATCCACCTATTAATTACCCGCAGTGTACTTAGTTGAATGAAATGAATCTGGGGGGGCATGTGCTCTAGTAGTTACGCTTAGGGGGAATCAAGCATAGTTTTTCTCTATTTCAAGATTTTGTAAAAATGAAACCTATCTTGAGTCAATTTCTATTATTTTCAAGACTCGTTAAACTCATGAAAATCCCAACATTATTTTACTATCTTTCATTCTCGTAAAACACATGAAAATGCCGAGTTCTTCCCGTCTTTTCTTGCTCGTAAATGAAATTGAAAGTCAGCCACAGGAGTATATTTTTATCCCTTTTTCGAACTCGTTAAAACTTACGAAAAAGTGAAAATGAAGAGCATACTTTTATCACTTTTTCGGAAATTTTCAAAAATTTACGAAAAAGAGAAACCCTGGAGTCCTCTTTTAAGCCCTTTTCAGACTCTCTAAACATGAAAATATTGCCGAGCACTTGATTATTAGAAATCGTTAAAGTAAATGAATGATCGTCCTTTTAGTATAAGTTTACCCCTTTTTACGGACTGAAATGAACTATTTACGAAAAAGGTATACGTTCACTAATTACGGTCAATAGAATTCTCTCCCGCATTATTTTATCCTTTTTCGGGCTCAAGAGACTAAATTTACAAAAAAGTACACTCACAGATTTTTCTTAATTTTTTCTTTTGACTCCCTAAAATTGAAAAACACCGAGTTTCTCCTATACTTGACTCGTTAAAATGTAACAGTAAAGGACCTATTCAATTTTAAACAAGAACGAACCACTCCTTCTTAGGGTTCGAATATTAAACTAAGTTGGACTCATCCGAAGGATGAGCTTATAAACAAGCAAATGTTATCCTCCTCAAGCTTGTCAAAAATAAAGAGGTACTTGCCAGAAATGATGGGGGAAAAGAGAGAAAAGCGAACCTGTTTGTTACATTTTTATTATTCGGAAAATCATTAACCACTCTTGAATATGACACTTTTGTTCACCTGGGTTGGGAAAATCCTTTACCTAAGAGTTAATCAAACCACATTGAAATTCTTCAGCCGGTTTCTGGGTATTAGCTTTCGGTTAATTGTCACCAAACCATCTGCAGTGTCGTTATGTGTTCAAGAGGATAGTTCAAATAAACCATTCATGTGCAAAATGTCTGTCATCCATTTTGACCATCCCTGAGTCAGTCCTTGCCAACATATTTCTTCAAAACTTGATCTATGATTTCGTGTTGTGGGCTTGCCTACGACGGATCACTTTCTATCGATGACAACTCATTATCTAGGAATTTGATCCAGAAATCATCAGTACCTTGAAATTTGCATTCCTCAATGGCAGGTTTCTCGCCTTCAACGATAGGTTGCATCATTGACCTTCAATCGAATGATTCCGTGATGTGTTCGACTTTAGCTCATTCATTCACATTTTATGGATTGTACTGAGTAATTTGAGAGCCATTGACGTTACTGGTGGTTACTCTCACAATTGTTAACAGTTTACATTATTTACTGGTAATCAAGTGGTTTCTACCATGTTCGACTTCGACACATTCATTCACATGGATAGAATCGTATTGGTTCGAGAAGTGGAAATCAAGACCCTGGATCTAGTTTCCACCATCCAGGCTGTAAGGAATTTTGTTATCATTTATACAGTGGACTATTTATAAACAGATGGCTGCATCCATACTGTGTCTACACATTTCTATACTATAATGTATTCAAAATCATTCCTGTATCAGAATAGTTTCAATTACTTTCGAGTTAGTTTTTATCTAAGTATGGGAATGCCTACCTCAACGATGATATGATTACATATATATATTTTTCATTGAATGTTTTTACAGGTTCCGACTGGGGTGTCCACAGGATTATCCTTGAAATGATAAAGTACTTCACTCTTCATATATGACAGACTTCATCTTCATCTATTCCAGACTTCACACTTTAGGGGGCAATCTGTTACACTAAAAACTGTCACCTTGACATTTTGCTGACTGTATGAGCTCATTAATACTCATACATGCCTCCTATGCAAGCCTTACAACCTTTACTCATCATGTCAAGCCCTAAAACAACAGGAAAGACCCTAAAAATATCTGAAACTTTGGGTACGCAGGTAACATGAGGCCTGCCTGCGTTCCTAGCTTGGGTACGCAGGTAATACACTGCTTACCTACATTCTAGAACACATTTTTCCTTTGCAATTCCTGCATACCCTCCTCAAAGTAAAAAATTCAAGAAAGTAAAGTCAAAAAAGTGGTTTGAGGTCAATTCTAGAAGGTTCTAGATGAGAATTTTTGGGGATGAGTACGCTTTGATAAGGTGCATGTATCCCACACCTTAAGGAACTAATACCTTGATGTGAGGAGTCTATCCCTTTGAAGGAGGATTCTATCCCTTCAAAGGTGGAATCCTAACCTCCTCATATGCTCTATAAAAGGAGGCATTGGGTAGCCTCAAATGGTTAGATTTTGGAGATTGAGAATTAGAGTTCAAGCTTTATGAGTGATTGAGTTGAAGTGTTGTTGAGATTTAGACTTCTTTCTGCTGAGCTTTTGAGAGGAAAGATCACATACCTCTTTATGCTCCTGGAGAAAGAGTGCAAGACTTATCAAAGTAGACAAGACTCCTACTTCAGACCCCGGGAAAGCCTTTTCAAACATAAAGGCTAAGGTTGTAAGGTTCTTCTATTATTTTAATATTAATACAATCAAGTTTTGTTTTTCTCAATAAATTGTCATTCGATTGTTTATTTAAATAAGCTGTCGTTTGATCATTTATTTCATATATTCCTTGGTCACTATGATAGGTATGTTTTATAATTATTTGTTATATAGTGCTATTTAATATTTTCTTGTTTGTGATTTCAGGTCGACAAAGACGACACTTTTGTTGCGACGAAAGATGACACTTTCTTGCGACGAAAGAACTCTTGTTGTGACGGAAGGATTATTGATGTGACGGAAGCACTACGACCGCAAATAAGAATTTGGATCTAAGGTAGGATCGACACCTTCATAGCATTTATTTGTAAAAAAAATATATTTAGAGAAATAAAAACTTAGTTGTTTTTTTGTTGCTAGATTGTCTTCTGACACTAGGGAGATCGATCTTGTCTGCAAGATCGATTTATCCAGCCAACAAATTGGCGAGTCCACTGGGGATTCAACCCAGAATATTTGGTTTCGGCTGAGAATTTGAGAGGAAAGATCACATACCTCTTTATGCTCATCAGAAAGAAGTCTAAATCTCAAGAACACTTCAACTCAATCACACATAAAGCTTGAACTCTAATTCCCAATCTCAAAAATCTAACCATTTGAGGCTACCCAATGCCTCCTTTTATAGATCATATGAGGAGGTTAGGATTCCACCTTTGAAGGGATAGAATCCTCCTTCAAAGGGATATACTCCTCACATCAATGGATTAGTTTTTTAAGGTGTGGGATACATGCACCTTATCAAAGCATATTGATCCCCAAAAATTCTCATCTAGAACCTTCTAGAATTGACCTCAAACCACTTTTTTTACTTTACTTTCTCGCCTTTTCAACTTTGAGGAGGGTACACAGGCATTGCAAAGGAAAAATTCATTCTAGAACGTAGGTAAGAAGTGTATTACCTGCGTACCCAAGCTAGGAACGCAGGTAGGCCTCATGTTACCTGCGTACCCAAAGTTTCAGAGATTTTTAGGTTTTTTCCTCCTATTTTAGGGCTTGACACGAGGAGTAAAGGTTGTAAGGCTTGCAAAGGAGGCATGTATGAGTATTAATGAGCTCATACAGTCAGCAGAATGTCAAGGTGACAGTTTTTAGTGTAACAACATGCCATAATCTTGTCCATTTTCCTGTGGTTAATGCCTATATTAACAAGGATAAGGCGGAGGAGTCTCCAATAAACACAATCATATGATTTATTCAAATCAATATTCATTACAACCATGCTAATTTCTCAAATGTGTATCAAATGTATGCACTATTGAGAAATAGCTACTGCATCCTTAATCGATCTGTGTTGTAAAAATCCAAAATTATCTAGGGTAATATGAGTTGATAGGGGATCCCTTAGCCTTTTAGCAATGATTTTCTAAATTAACTATTATAAAATGTTGCATAAAGATATAGGCCTAAAATCCCCAAACTTTTTTGGATCCCTGACCTTAGGAATCAGCCCAATGAAGGTAGATTTCAGTGCTCAAAAAATAGGTCCATTTAAATGAGATTCCTTGACCATGGCCCAAATGTCATTCTCCATTAAGTGAAACAAATGAATAAAAAATTCAACCGTCTAGCTATCACGACCGAGACACTTGTCCCTCTGAAATGATGTCAATATATAATGAATTTCCTCCAGTGTAAATGGGCGGTATAGTAGGGTTCTTTTGTGTGGATCAAACATAGTCGGATATTCCTCAATAGCCCATAGGTAATCCTCAAGATTTTTCGCTTCAAAATCCCTATAACTCTTATAAAAAAATGTTAATTCCACCGCTTGGAACTCCTTATTAGTATATTTATATGTACCATCCTCACCTTTAATGTGCCAAATCACATTCTTCTTCCTCCCATGGTTGAATTTTTTTTGAAAAAAGTTAGTATTTTGATTTCCCTCCTTAATCGAGGTCACACGACTCTTTAGTCGCTAGGTCTTCTCTTGAATGACCATAATTTGTTTCATGATAATTTCGAGTTCCTTGATTTTTTCCAGTGTATGCATGTTAGGGAAAATATTAGTGAAACAGTGACATAGATCTATAATCTCAACAGTGATGGAATTTAGTTCTTTCAACAGATCTTCCTTTTTATTTCTCTCCCAAATCCATACCTTACTCTTTAGTCCAGCCAACCACTTTGTGAAAATTTCCATAGCCTGTGTCCCATTTCCATCCATCCTTGTGCCCCAACATTCAATCACCAAAGTGTTGAAAAACATATCCTCCAACCATGTTGAATTGAATTTGAAGGGGATACCCCTCCTGAGCCCCTCATAATGCCATAGTAACATTATTATGAAATGATCTGATACATGAGTCTGGATCACACTTGAGCAATAGTTCCTAAGAACTTCATATAAACTCTGGTGGATGATAAATATATCCAAACTTTTCCCCACATATTAATGTCCTCTTCTGCCATTATTCCAGGTAGGAACAAGGGGATATAGTTGGACATCATACACATTATGATCATGATATAGCCCAAGGAGATATTCAGAGAGGATGCCTGAGTGATGTGGCACCCTAGTGCTCTATACGATATAAGATAGCATTAAAATCACTTGAAATAATAAGAGAGTCGATACTAAGGATATTAGTCTTCTGGACGTAGTCCCAAAAGTGTCTTTGGTATGAATATGGAGCGTAAATATTCCAAATGTGGATCTTAAAACTCAAAACCTGGATGTGTCTGGAAATAAATATGCCCGCTAAAAACTTGTAAGCATGGAATTTTTCGATATGACGATCCCACATAAAAATGAGACCCCTAGATTTTTCATTTGAGACAAGGGCGAACATGGACCAATGAAGAAGGAGGAGACGGAAATAGTTGAAGGAATTTTGGACCCGAGACATGGTTTCTTATACAAGGATGATGGAGGGGTGGATGGATAGGAATAGGTGGTTGAGGGAAAGTATTTTAGTGGCATTCCCCAAGCCTCAAATATTGTAGGAGAGGATAGAAATCAAGAGGAATATGTATGGGCCAAATTTTCTCTAAGGGCCCCAAGAAGGGAGGATTCAATAATAGGGATATAACGTAGACCTCTAGAGTAAAATATAAGTTATTTTTTATGGCTACGTCCATGAAAATTTCGACTTCCCCTTTCATTTTTTCTAAGAGTGGTGATATTTCTGCCGGAGGTCAGGTTGATGGAAGGATGGTGTGCCATAAAAAGGTTGTATGCACTGCAAGGGCACTGATGTCCATATAAGGGTAGATAATAATTCCATTTTTTTGTCAACATAATTTTGATGAGAGGATAGGTTCGAAGGATCCGAAGGCAAGCGAGGGGTCTCGTGAGGGGTCGGGCGGATCCATGAAAGGAAATCCCGCCATTTGATTAGGAAGGGTAACTAGTGAAGGATCAACATCAATAGAAAGGGAATTAGTATTCACAACAAGCGGGGAAGATATAGGGTTGACCCCCGAGCAAGGAATCCCCTGGGATGTGGAATGCAGAAAAAAATGGGAGTCAAGCATCTCAAATTCAGTATCCATAGTTTCATCATAAGTATTCAGAGTACTGGATTCTAAATCCATGTCGTGACGTGTTGAATCTCTTCCATGTGATCCTGATCGTCCTATATGTCATCCAGTCCCCCGCTGTGATACCTGAACATGAAGTCGTAGCAGACAGTAATCCAGAAGGTGTCGAGTGCGATGAAATAATAAACATCGGAAAGGAACATTCCACTATTCAACCTATTTTGGAAGCGAAGAGTTACCCATTATAAGATAATACGCTTAGACAACCCACCAGAAAAATTGATCTCCATTAATAACCATGCAAGACGCTTGTCACGCGCACCCAAATTCCTCGGGTATATATAGACATAGGATCCCAAATCATTTCCAATGTTAATAAGAGCATGTTTTGACCATAATTCAAGGGGAAGACCTTGTAATTTGAGCCAACCCCACCAATTCCTAAGAGTGTTTGAGATGGGGTTAAAACCCACTTGTTTAAGATGGGGTTTAGTTGACCAAACATGTATTAAATGTTTTAACCAACATTTTAACAAAAATATTCTCTCAAACAAAATCATATCCGAAGTTTCAATTTGGACCTCTTATTACATGTAAGATTTTTGTTATTTTCTTTAAAACATAGGATAACAAACAATAAATTGAGTTTAACAAATTATAAAATTCAACTAATGTTAGCTTTCAAGTTAGCATTATTTAGAAAACATTTAATGTGGCATATATATAAGATAGCATTAAAATCACTTGAAATAATAAGAGAGTCGATACTAAGGATATTAGTCTTCTGGACGTAGTCCCAGAAGCGTCTTTGGTATGAATATGGAGCGTAAATATTCCAAATGTGGATCTTAACACTCAAAACCTGGATGTGTCTGGAAATAAATATGCCCGCTAAAAACTTGTAAGCATGGAATTTTTCGATATGACGATCCCACATAAAAATGAGACCCCTAGATTGTCCATTTGAGACAAGGGCGAATATGGAACAATGAAGAAGGAGGAGACGGAAATAGTTGAAGGAATTTTGGACCAGAGACATGGTTTCTTATACAAGGATGATGGAGGGGTGGATGGATAGGAATAGGTGGTTGAGGGAAAGTATTTTAGTGGCATTCCCCAAGCCACAAATATTGTAGGAGAGGATAGAAATCAAGAGGAATATGTATGGGCCAAATTTTCTCTAAGGGCCCCAGGAAGGGAGGATTCAATAATAGGGATATAACGTAGACCTCTAGAGTAAAATATAAGTTATTTTTTATGGCTACGACCATGAAAATTTCGACTACCCCTTTCATTTTTTCTACGAGTGGTGATATTTCTGCCGGAGGTCAGGTTGATGGAAGGATGGTGTGCCATAAAAAGGTTGTATGCACTGCGAGGGCACTGATGTCCATATAAGGGTAGATAATAATTCCAGTTTGTTGTCAACATAATTTTGATGAGAGGATAGGTTCGAAGGATCCGAAGGCAAGCGAGGGGTCTCGTGAGGGGTCGGGCAGATCCATGAAAGGAAAGCCCACCATTTGATTAGGAAGGGTAACTAGTGAAGGATCAACATCAATAGAAAGGGAATTATTATTCACAACAAGTGAGGAAGATATAGGGTTGACCCCCGAGCAAGGAATCCCCTGGGATGTGGAATGCAGAAAAAAATGGGAGTCGAGCATCTCAAATTCAGTATCCATAGTTTCATCATAAGTATTCAGTGTATTGGATTCTAAATCCATGTCGCGACGTGTTGAATCTCTTCCATGTGATCCTGATCATCCTATACGTCATCCAGTCCCCCGCTGTGATACCTGAACATGAAGTCGTAGCAGACAGTAATCCAGAATGTGTCGAGTGCGATGAAATAATAAACATCAGAAAGGAACATTCCACTATTCAACCTATTTTGGAAGCGAAGAGTTACCCATTATAAGATAATACGCTTCGACAACCCACCAGAAAAATTGATCTCCATTAATAACCATGCAAGACGCTTGTCACACGCACCCAAATTCCTCGAGTATATATAGACGTAGGATCCCAAATCATTTCCAATGTCAATAAGAGCATGTTTCGACCATAATTCAAGGGGAAGACCTTGTAATTTGAGCCAACCCCACCAATTCCTAAGAGTGTTTGAGATGGGGTTAAAACCCACCTGTTTAAGATGGGGTTTAGTTGACCAAACAAGTATTAAATGTTTTAACCAACGTTTTAACAAAAATATTCTCTCAAACAAAATCATATCCGAAGTTTCAATTTGGACCTCTTATTACATGTAATATTTTTGTTATTTTCTTTAAAACATAGGATAACAAACAATAAATTGAGTTTAACAAATTATAAAATTGAACTAATGTTAGCTTTCAAGTTAGCATTATTTAGAAACATTTAATGTGGCATATATATATATATATTACACCAAAAGTGTTTACTTTTAAATCATTCCACGGCTCACCATAGTCTACCTTTTTATTTTCTTCCATTCATTCAAGTAAATAACTCTCACATTTTCCACAGTTGGATCTATATAATAATGGAGATGGAGAGTCAGGGAATGTCCTATTTTTTCTCACTAAAACAAGAAACTTTACAATTACTCTCTTTGCCATTTATACCATAAACAAATCATGTCATGTTGCAAACTTAGAAATCGGGAAATATCTGCAATCTCCGCACTTACTAAAAATTATCTTACAGCCTCAGGCATTGGACGAAATTGAAATAATTTCTGGATAGATTATCCATTTTCGCCCCTTACTACCTGCTTCAACTTGCAGAGTCCTCATACCAACCTCAAACAAAATCATCAAGAAAGCGCTTTGTCAGTCACGGATGCCTAGCAGCAGGTCACGGGTTTGAGAGTTCTCGCGGTCGAATCTGACAAATCATCAGAAATAGTTTTGGATTGAGCCCAAGCTGAAGACTGCCTAGTCTGTATCTTATAATTTGTTTAATCCAAAATATGGCTTTGTAATTTTACTTGTTGCAGATTTTTGTATATCTCTGCTCTATATTTTCGTTATGGGTACCTTGCCAAAGATGCCAGTTTTTTCTTTCCATTAAATTTTTGGATTTTTATTTTTATTAATATAAATATTTTGGGGGTATTGCAGGTTGTAGTGCATTTTACTGCAGACTGGTGCGTTCCCTCAAAATACATGGTGGGGTTCTTTGAGAATCTGTTGTTGTAGTATCCTAACATCATGTTTTTGTTAGTTGACATGGATGAAGTGAAAGGAGTTAAAGATAAAAGTGATGTGAAGGCCATGCCCACCTTATTATTCATGAAAGATGGTGTGCAGGAGGACAAAATAGTGGGAGCCAACACTGATGAGCTGCGAAAAAGGGTGGCCTCTTTTGCACAGATGGTCCGCCAATCCACTGAAGAAAAAGCATAAAGCCTAAGTCTCTAAACCTATCATTCCCTATGTTATTTTGCAGAAGTAGTGGCTTAGTAATATAAATATGTAGATCTCCTGTAATCTAATGTACTCTCTATTGCTTTCAAATATTTGAGTTCTCTGTATCCCACGTAGAGTTCACTAGAAGATTCTTGAATTGTTTGTTGGCTCTCAGATTTGGTTTTCATGCTTTATATTATCTATGATAGTCATATTCACAAAAAATATCCAGAGTTTGTATATCTCATTCATTTAAGACATGAATCCAGTCTCCTTTGAAAAAAAACATATTTCATAGCTGTAACGACATAATATCCCAAAGTGTTTTTCTGAAAACCTCTAACCATGCCAATAGCAAATTCCTCCTTTGGTCTGTAATAGTGATTCTTCTGTGAATTCTCTAAGATAATCACTCGTTTCATGAAGGAATTCACTTGAGAACAAAATACTATTAGATAAGGTGACAAGGCACAGTAGCATAATGATGAAATGCTAAGGCTCATAAAAATTCCAAGATATTAGTATAAGTTTTCTTTTTTAAGTTCACCTTTGATAACATTTATCATGAAAAATCTAACTTTCACTATGAAATAATAAGTTAACATACGCTACTCAGACTTCTCATTATTATTTTTAAAAAGATTATAAAATTATAATGTAATTTGAAGTTATAGAAATTTTATTATAAATATATATTTTTTTTAATTTTTAGTTTATTTATTTATGCTTCTCTATAAACTAAAGTACTAATTACCAACTTAACTACACCTCAAAAACTTAAAAGAATACATTTCATTTTAACAATAAATAATATATTTTAATTAATTATAATAGGAAAATACTTTTAATAGTTCATAATAAATTTTTGAAACTCTCATAGAAACTTAGATTGATCTAGGTAGTCGATTGGAACAGATTGATTACTTCTGCTCTTTGATATAAAATCGGAGTCCCTGTATTTTTTGGTGTCCCATCTAGCTTAAGTAGGCTACAATATGTATCAAACAATTTCGCGATTGGGCCATTGGCAACTATCTTGTGCATCTCTTTATCAACATGTTTGAGCTTTACCTCATCCTTTTTGTAGGGCATTGTCCTATTGCATGATCCTCCAGGTCACGGTAAACAGACGTATTCATGTCCTCACAATCACATGTTTTTCTAGCCAATTTCCAATATTTACTTGTTTAGCACATGGCTTTTAGCTTTTTGATATTGAATTAGTGGGATTAGGTGTAGGTCCCACATGGTTGTGGTTAAAATTTACATTAGCAGATTTTTGGGTTGCTGCACTCCCAATCCTTAAATTTGGGACATTTCGAATTGACATATTTTGCTGATAATTCATTCAGGAAGTTGTATGCACAACCACAATACAAAATTTCTACTTCAAGCACAACAATGAAAGAAAAATCTTCCCAAATCTTGACGAGATGAACTACCTTCGGTGTATCTTTGCACCTTTAGGGGCAACTACTAGTTTTATATACAAAGTTATGTCATCGTCTTCCATGTCACCTCAACACCTATGTCACCACCTACAACCTCAACACTTCCTCCTCCACATGTCTTCACTTCACTTCACATGGTTTCTTTCCTCGACAGTTGAGATGCCGAGGCTAGGAGACCTGTTGGTAAACCAGACAGAGGAAAGCGCAGAGTCTAATTCACTAAATTCATAACCAAGTCCAGATATGCAGCTTCCAAGTGATGAGCACAAGCTCCTAACCCACTTTGTTACTTTACATTTAGAGAACTACGACCCGCGAGAGCTAAGAACATGAATCCTCATGGAATTATTTATTCTTCCTTCGCTCCTAAGAAATTTGTGAAGTGTCGTCTGAATTGGTAGAGACATTCCAAGATATTAGTATAACATCTTCATAACTAGATTTCATGGTAGGAAATTAAATGAATATATCCAGTACGATCTCCTTCACTTAATTTTGAAAGCTAGTGCAGGATGATGGAAGAATGCCGGAAATGGAGGGTTTGTCGTGGGAAAATTATTTTGTAATGTGATCCCGTCATAACTGGTGCGTAGTAAGATCTAATCGTGGGATCCTTATCCTCATCTATTGTTGTTGCTATTTTTTCATCCTCTGCGTTCATGTTGCTTGCTAGGTATGGAGGCAATGTCTGAAACACTGTATTGTAAACATGGAATTTGGGGAAATATATGGAATGGTGAATGAATGCTAATTTTATAGATCTGATGATGGTATCCACCATGAGAAGATTATTAAACCCCATTTCATATCTGATGTCTGTTATAGAGAACGTGTGCACTACCTCACCTGCCACTATGGCAGGTCTAAAATTGTGGGAAATCGTATGGTCCAGAAATATTTTATAGGCTAAAATGATCTTCAGTTGCACATCATTAGAATCAAATGTTAATAACCTGGAATTATAGGATTTCGAAGTAAGATTTAACTATGGAATAATTATGTTAATGGAACTACTTGTACTGATGGAGAATAGTATGCATAGATTGAATCCTCGTTCCCATTATCTGTGAAGAGCACATTCTCCAGGGGTTTCCCCATCTCCATTTGATACACATTCATATTAATTTGTGTTGCTTGATTCAACAATTATTTCACAAAGCTGTGAAATTAGAACTGAATTATCAACAAAATTGTTTGAGGACGCTCTAAAAGGTGAGAGTCGAATGCAAGGGATGGCATGGTGAGTGGGTCTAAACCATGAGTATTTGTAGGAGGCACAACCCAGGCTAGGATACCTGCTGGTAAACAAGATAGAGGCAGACACAAAGTCTTAGTCATGCACATAATAATAGTTCTGCTACAATTGAGAAACCCAAGCTATGAGACCTACTGCTAAATGAGACAAAGGCTCAAATAGGTGACCTTTTGGTAAATGGGACACATAACCTACACAATTGGTTCATGTTCAATAGTATTAATTGCAGAGGTAACCTAAATAATTGTTAAGTATCATTCCCACAATTGCTTTATGTTCAATAGTACTAACCGTAGAAATAACTCTATCTCTTCCACAATTGTTAAATATTTATTTTTTTCACATTTGCAATTGTTACCACTATATAAATCTGCATTTCTAGAAATTTCTACTTTTATGTAAATCTACTTTTCTAAAAATTTCTATTTTTGAATATTTCATGATAGGATTACTTGCCTAAAGATATGGTACATATCTCCTATCCCATGGTAGACAAAACAACGTATTTTAGATTAGCATAAAAAAGATAAACAAAAAGAAGGTTAATTGAAATCTTGCAAATTTAAAAAATAAATTATACTCACAAACAAAGAACAATTCAAGAGGTGGTTGATGTACACATTGAGCTAATTCAATGGAAGGGGTTTGAATAGGCTACCTGTACAAAAGGATAGTTTCCTCCCTTCAAGTTGGGTGCAACTACCTATAATCCACTTGAGATCCCACAAAAACTAACCAGTCACCTACTAACCCATACAAAATATACAAAATCTAGTTAGTTTCTCTCTATGGCCACCCGTTCAATTGTATGAATAGTGAACTTAGCTTAGCTTCAAATTTTTGGGTTTGATTCGCAAGTACTCTCTCTCTTAGGTATAAAATGAAACTTACTGAAAGAGGATAGCCAGGCTCATCAAATTTTACATGCACATCATCAGACTCTATTTTCTAACAATTTTCACTTGTTTTCCGTATAGATCCATGAATATAGGGGTAGAATATGCATGGAAATGATTGCAAAATCAATACAGGATCATCAAATGTTACATGCACATCATTAGACTCTATTTTCTAACATTTTTCACTTGTTTTCCTTGTATATTCATAAATATATGGATAGAATATGCATGGAAATGATTGCGGAGTCAAGACAGATAGATTGCATCAATATAAGTGCATTAATTACATGCCAGTGCATTGCAAAATGTTTGTAAACCAAAGTTACACTTTGTTTAAGAACTATGTTTTTAAAATAATAAATTAAAGTTTACTTTAACCTTTAGCATGTGAATGTGAATGGATCTTTAGTGAATTAAATATTTTAGAAATCTTTATTATCATTGGTTGATTAAATGCTTTAGGTTAACAATGATTTTAGTTAAATGCATTTAAAGAATGATATATATTTAATTGAAAATATATGTTTGAAAATACAATCAAATTGTCCTACTAAATTGAAAAATTCGCATTCATCAACCGTATATTGAACTGTGTTTTACCTAGTTAGTTGGACGGCTTTGTTGATGACGAGACAACGAAAATCTTATTTTAACCATAACTATATTGAACAACACTATATTTTAACTAGTTAGTTGAACGACACTATGAACTGTCTTTTACCTAGTTATTTGGACGACTTCGTTGATGCGAGACCATGAAAATCTTCTTTTAACCGTTGTTATGATTAGCATATGTTCCTTTAACACATGTAAAAGTAATAGGATGACTTGCATTTTCTTTAGCGAAGTGTTATGTTTCAATCCTTCTTTATGAATCAAGTACACTCAAGTCTAAATTGATTCCATACTCTCTATGATTTTTCTTGTTGTGGTTGCATTTTAAAATTATTTTTATCAAACAACTATTCTTTTAACATTTCAGTGAATGTTTACTTTACCGACAGGGACTATCGCTGCCGGTAACTCTTGTTATAGATGGTTGTAGTACCAAGTATTTATTCTATACGGATTTCATGGATAAGTTGAAGTTGAAATTCATATTATAGCCTAAGAATTTATAATTGTATAGTTTAAAAAGGTGCACCATATGATTTAGAGGAAAATGACTATGTATTATATGATGTAATATATTGTCATTGGATGCCTAGAATTTTGTTTTGAGAAGTTTTTGGCTTTTTTATTTAGAAATTATTTGTGAAGGAATAAATAATATCTTATTTCTGATGGAATAAATAATATTTTTATCTTTAAGAGCTAAAAATATTCAAATTTGTTTGATGAATGAAGAAAATAGAGAAAATACAAATATTAATTATTGTCTTGGATGATGTTAAACATAGTTAAGGAGTTCATGAAATTTAATTACACTTTCAAACTAGAAACAACAATTGTTATTAAAATTTGAATAGTACACATTCACGATAACAATTTTGTATTTTGTATTTTACATTTTTGATAATAAAATTAAAGGATTTTAAAATCTATAAAACTTATTATATTTTTGAAAGTGTCAATTTGGATACTATATTGTTTCCAAAGTGCAAAATTTTCTGATCCAAATAGACATATGGACATCATAAATGAAGGGTAATCATTTGAATATTGAACACACATAGTTGCTTCAACTAATACATATTACTCTATCTAACAAAAGGGAATTTGGGTAACCTCCATAGGAAAATAAATTTCCTTCCAAATCATTACAAATGGGTTTTTAGGGGTAACCTCCATAGGAAGATGAATTTCCTGCCAAATCATTACAAATGGGTTATTAGCATAGAGAGGGCACTAGATCTCATATACATTTACAATATTAGATGGGGACTAACTTACCTTATGTAAAAAATTGGATATAGGAATGTAACCTTCGAAAATGTTTTTAAGAATGTTATTTGGAATTAAAAAAAATTAATGATTGATGAAGAAGGTTTACATTTAATCATTTTCTAATATTTTGTAAGAATATATATATATATATATATATATATATATATATATATATATATATATATATATATATATGAATCTCAAGAGTCTCCTTGATGTATATATATTACGTTAATAAATAATGTTATATTGTATATATTACCCATAATGTTATTTTTAATATATATATTATATTAATAGATAATATTATTTTGTATATATTACACATAATATTAGTTTTAATAGAAAAAATAATTCTCGACATGGTATCAGAGAGTAGATCCGCACGTCCAAATTTGACATATTGTTGCCACTCTAACTCCTATCCTTGGAGTTGTACTGCAAACAAACATAAATTGTTGAGAGAAGGCACACAATCATTCTCTGTGCATTTTTTTGGTGTATACTCTTTGCACGTTTGTTTGAAGCCCATGTATTCTTCTCCAAAGCTCTCTATGTTGGTTCATATGCTAAATATCTATGTCTTGTATTCATATCTGCCCTTTGTATTAGTATTTTGAAATCCGCACCCAATTCTCTCCATTCTCCCTTAGATGATTCTCGTTGAAGGTCAGTCAGTTGGTTCATATGCATTGGTTTGTGCGTTTGGTTGGTTATATGTGGTTTATGAGCTTGTTATGAACTCTGGTATTAGAAATGTATTGCGTTGTCTCATACTAGAGCACATGATCCATTGAATGTGTATGTGTTGAAGTAGTGATTATGATTATTGGTGTTGTATTGAATGTTTGAGTTACGTCGATCTCTTTGTGTGCTTCATTATTTGTCTGTTTAATATCCATGTCTTTATGGATGGTATATGCATTGTGTATTGCATTAGTAGTGATAGTTGAATGTATTTTGTTAGTGGTATTGTGGATCTTATTGGGAAGGATAGAATAGAAGATGAAGAGATTTCATTGATATTAGCAGAAGTGATATTTTGCATACTCGGAGGCTTGGAATTTTTTACTACCCAGTGTTCAGAGAAACTGAGATCTTCCCATTTTATTATTTGATGTTCTATTTTTTTGGTTTTGAGCATCTGGGAGGACAACCACACTGGATTTTGAATATTTACCGGGTGCATGTAAGACAACAGGATATAGGGTGTTTCTATGATGAAAGCACCCTCGAGTCTGGATGGATATATTGTTTCTTTTCTTTTTCCTATCAAACCTTGTGGTTTGGATCTACAATTGTAAGCTTTCTTTGATATGCTCATCAAATACATAAACATAAAAATTTGGGTAACAATCAAAATAAACATGGCCATCAGACAAAGGAGCTACAATCCCACCGATTAAGGAGTCTAAATATTTGTTGTGAGTTAGATCACGGACAGTGGCTAACACAAAAGTGTTCAGACCTTTATGAGTCAAGGCATGAATGTCGTTCCTGATTCATCCTAGATGTAAATATTTGGTTCACATCCTTCTTGCTTCTTTCTGCAGTTGCTTAGGATCTAAAAGAGGAATGGTATGTACAGCATCGGATTTTTCTTGTATTTAGCTAATACTTTATTTTATAGAAATACAGGTACAAGATTTTAAATGAAAAATAGATAAATCGGAATAGACTTGAGAAGGGTTAATATTAGGTAGACACCATCTAGCAACAGGCTCACTTTCAAGATACTGAATTTCAACTGAGTTAATGACTCTTTTAGATGATGAAGCAAACATATCCCGCATGGGATTTTCTTGTGCAATTTCACACTCATCAATTTCTGGAAAAGAAATAGATCTTCAAGATTTTTCCATTTCATATGGAAGAAGAATAGCAAGAGTACTAACCTTCTGACTTTGATACCAATTTTTAGCAGGGGCTTCTTCAAGCTTGCTCTTGGCCTTGTTGGATCATTTCTTTTTGTTGCCACAACACAATTCTTTACATGAACTTGTACATGAACCCATACATGAACCTCTGGTTTTTCACACTCTGGCGTCGTTCACACGGTCTCCTGCCTTCAACGGACTAGCATTCCTCAAACCTTGGCGAACGTCCGGTGAAATTTTGATGAACCTCAAGAAAAAGTGCCTCACAGATACTATCTCAACAACACATTTAAAAAAAAAACCGATAGTACTCCGAATGCAGAAACAAATTCTTCTTTATTGATATGGAAATATTTTACAGATAAATTTACAGATACTAGTTCTTTCATGATATAGATTGTTAAGGTGTTTATCAATCTTTGCACTTGATAGACAAGATGCTAGCTGAAAGCTCCTAACCTTTCACACACTCAGCCTCTAAACTTTACACTCAAACTCAAAATATTATACCTAAAAATCTGGCCACTTTAGGTTCATACCAGAGCTCGCACTCTGATACGCAGGCTTCTCAGATTTACTTAAAAGACATAAGTAAGATATCCTTTTTGTTGCAAGCAGATCGAACCTTAGTTTGCAAATGCAGAGTGAGAAGAGATGAATCTCAAAATTCAGTCTCTGACTCTAAACAAAACACACCAAAAACTAACACACTCAACTCCGGATGCCCAAATGAACCTTACTCTCATCCTTATATAGGAGAAAGAGGGGAAAAACACCAGACACCTTGGACCAAACAAAGCTTACATATGTTTATCAATCAAGGAGATGTGGGGTCAAACCCCACCATATGTCAGAGAAGTGCTCCAAGTCTCTTGATAAGATAGAAGCTTCATACCCATTATTTTACATAGTCGATTCTTTTTGTCAGAAAGCCCATGAGAAAAATGTATGCACAGTGGAAACTTTTTACTAGAAATTCCACGGGAAACTAGTCATTGCAAGTCCATGACTAGAGATCAAACTACAAAGTGGAAACGTTTTTCAGAAAGCCCATGAGAACCCTCATGATGATTATTCAGGAGGAAGAATGCCAGGAAAATGGAATATTTTATACAAAGCTTCATCCCATGCTTTAGTATAGATTCTACGTACATTCATTGGTTTATGCAAAATAATTTGGTGCTTAATTTTCGTCATTACTAACCATTCATAAAGCATGGTCATGTATTGTTCCAAAATTTCATAGTCTGGAAAATTATTGAGTTCTTCAAAAAATTTGCAGGGGGAATGAAAAAATTCATTATTAAAACAGACATTGCAGTCATTTTGATATAAAGTTTCAAAGTATAAGGGATCCATGGCTGTTTTGTTCACACCAAAATCGTTCCACCATTCTTGGAGCCATTCATTTTTTTTGTTTCTTTGCATGATCCATGTTGGTCGAAATTTAGTTTTTGTATAGTGTGTTTCATCTGTCCCATCTACATTGAGAATTTCCCACCATATTTTTTTGTACCCTACATAGTTGTATAAGGTGTCAGGAAAAATGATGAACATATCACCTCTTGGCCACATAGCAAACATATCACTCCATCTTGGATCTCTAGTCTGATTTATGCTGAAGTATTTGTGATAGAAATGTCTTCTACTACTTCCCTTGGTCCAGATCATAGTGACATCTTTAAAATATTTACTTAGAGCTTCTTCTGCAAAATGTGCAGATAGCATACTCCTAGAGTACACCATGTCATGGACCCATTTACTTCCTTTAGGATATATATTTCTTTCTGGTACAAGGTGTTTAAGATCTATATGAGGTTGCAAGTTTGCATCTAACACCTTGATGTTTCTCAGTTTCCAAGTTGGCTTCCATCCCGAACAATATTCTTGCCATTTTTTGTTTTCAGAGATAGTCCTGAGAATCTTCTTTTGCTGAGTGGGGTCCCATTTAGTAACAATTACGATGATATGATATTTTTGAATATATTCTCTACTAAGGAAATCTAACAGGCAATTATTTTTCCCTTGATGTGTTCTACATCAAAATCAAAAGTAGAAAACCATGCTTGCCATCTGGAAAACTTGGCTTCACCAGGATTTTTGATATCTTTACTGAGAACTTTCTTTAAGGCATATGGATCGGTTCTCAACAGAAATATTTTATGTACAAGATGTGATTCAAACTTATCTATATAGTTCTATGCTACCTTTACCTCTTTTTCAATGCTAGAGTAGTTCTTTTCAGAAGGACTGCAGGTACCTGATACAAACTGAACAACCTGCTCTTGTTCATCTTTCTGTTGTTTAATATTCCTCCCCAACAGATGTATCTAGCATTTTTTTCAACAATTTTGGGGGCATTTTCATCAGCCACAAAAATAATAGGAAGGGTCTTCACCTTACTTTTGATGAGTTTTACCGCATCAGTGTGTGTCGTAGTCCAAGGCAGTGGTTTTTTATGCAACCTTTGGCTTAGCAGGCACATTGAAAGATGTTTTGAATTTGTCTTCTTCTCTTATTGCTACCTGCCAAAATCCTGACTTTAAATCAAATTTAGAAAATATTTTGGCACTTGTAATTCTGGCTAATAGATCTCCTTTATGAAGGATTGGATAGGTGTCATCTGACAGAACATAGTTCAGAGGTTTGTAATTTATCACAAGTATGGGAACTCCTCTAATTTGTTCTGAGTGCTTGTTTACATAGAATCAGTAACAGTTCTAGGGACTGTTGGATTCTCTGATGAGCTGCCTATCCAATAAACTAGAAATTTATTTTTGACAAATATCTCTGTATTCCTTATTCATTGGTATAGCCCTAATTTTACAGGGTCTGGCTTCATAGTCATTCTTGTAGGGAATTTGAATGCAATGTTGCTTTCTATGGCAGAAATCATTTGGCTCTTCAAAACAACAATTTTTTTTCAATTTTCTCTCTTAGAGCATAGATCTTTTGTTTAATCATATAAGTTTGAAGATAGTTTCCTATGTTCATAGTGGCTTTCAAATCTTTTAGTTCAATTAGTTTATTATTAACCTTTTCAATATGTTCCATAGCCTGTACCATAGTAGAAATACTGGGAGTAGATATATATGGCATTTCTACGGTTTTTAAATTCCCATTTGAACTAGGTATTGTAATAAAGTAACCTGCTTTATTACCTTTTAGTCTAGTTGAACCATGTCATTCCACTACTGCAAGAAAAACATTTCCCAAAATAAAATCAATGGGAATGTCTGCTACTGTAAACTTCATCTTAATGCAATTTTCATCAAAGAAAATAGAAGCTTCTGGAACTTCATAATGTAAATCTGTATTTCCTAGCCCAACAACATGTCTAAAGGATTTAACCCAATACTTGGCTAGAATAATCTTTGACTGCAGAAAATTAACTTCTTCACCATAATCAATTAGGGTCTTGAGAGAGAACATCTAGCCTTGAATACAAATATCAAGAATCACATGGTGTTTCTGATACTTAATTGTTAAAAGTCACATATCTCGGAATCCATGGGATTCATCTCTTCTTGCTTCAAAGATTTGAACATTTGAAGTTTTTGGGGAAGATTTTTCTTCTTGGATAGGAAACTTACCTTTTTCTATTTGGGAAACTATGTATTTGAGAGAAGATAATTCTTTCTTGATAGAATGTATCTCTTTTCATACTTCTTGCAAAGTCAGTGATATGGCTTTATCTTGCTGCTAGTTTCTTTGGAAAGCCTTGGTATTTCTCTCAAATGAAGCATCAACAAACAGAGGTTTATGCTCAGGCTTAGAGAAAGAAGAACTATTAAAAGAAGATTTATGCATAGCTTTTAAGAAAGCTTCCAATAAATTCTCTTTCATTTCATCTTCTTCTAATGCATGGATTTGAGAAAGCATTTTTGATTCACTATCATTTATAGTCTTAGCCATGAGGATTTTTTCTTTGAACTTTTTCTCAGTATCCATTTCTTCTGAATCAGAAGATATTTCACTAGAAGAGCTATGAAAAAATTGACAATCATCAGAATAATCACAATTTTTCATATGTACATGGATTTCTTCATCAGAGGATTCAGAGGAAGAACTGTCAGAAGAGTCTGAAGAGCTGCAACTTAACTATTGATGTTGGATCTATTCTCTAATAGTAAAATTTGGGAAATTTTAAAATCTATGAGTTTTTTATCCACATTTGTAGCCCATGATTTGGCTTTTAATATTCACACGCTTCTTATTTTTTGAAGATTCTTGGGATTTTTTTGCCCTTATTTTTTCTATACTCTTCACTAACTAGACATTTATTAGAAGTATCCCTAGGTTGACCACAAAGCCAACAAGTCAGTTTATTCCACTGATCTCTTTTTGAATAATGTAGATGAATATCCTTGGGTTGGTAATAATGAGTCTTTGCGATATATCTATAATACCCTTTTCTCTCCTTAGGATTTTTTATAGAAGAAAATTATTTTTGATTATATTTTTTGATTTTATTTTCTTTCTTTTCATCCTTTTTCCTTCTGACAATAGGATCATCAATTGTCAAACCAAACTTGCTGCAAATGGATTTGCTGTCAGGCAATCTAGACAATTTTTGCAGAGATTTATTTACCTTCATGTTTGTGCACAACCAAACTAAATATTTAGTAATTGTATTGTATATTTCCCCCGAAGTAAAGGACTCAAAATGTAATTTGAAAGCCTCCTGTTGTCTAAGATAGTCAACAAATTTGGAGGGTAAGGGTGCCAAATAGACCTATTTCTAGAGGATGTTTTTGTTGTCCTTTACTTCATATGTGCATTGGACCCAATCTCTGTGGAAGTATTCATATTGGGACATTTTGTTGCATTTAAGATTCATGAAGATCATCTCATGTTTGTCTACAAGCTCTGTCTCTCCTCCACACCAATGTTCTAGAATGAGAGAGGTTAAAGCCCCAATCATATTATTTTGTGGAGTTCCATCAGAGTTATGGATGATATCTCCAACCTCATCAACCAAGAGCTCATTTTCCATTTTAGTAATGAGGGCAGGAGATGTTTCTGTTTCCCACCATCTAAGTAAAGTTCCTGTGAAGCATTGGATAATGGTTTTTCAGGCTTCTACTTCACTTTTCCCTCTTAAGCACATGAGCTTGTATTCTGTGAAGATCATATCAATCATTTTCCTGATTTTTCCCACACTTAAATTATCAATATTCCATTCTCGGTGTGAATCAAAATGGAAAGTGCGTGTCTCTGGGAGTTTCTCTTTTCCACTAAGATCAAGAGTAGGATATCTGGTATACTAGCTATGAAGAGGTTCATAGATGGGAAATAAGTGTGGTTCAGAGCTTTTATGAGCTTCTAACTCAGGTTCTTTAAACAGGGAAGAAATATTAACTCTCTCATATGTTTCTTCAGAAGGAAGCTGGGATTCCTTTTGGAACAGCTGTGGAAACCTATCAACAGGTTTATGAGGATGCTTAATGTGTACATTTATTTTGAAAAGAAGAGAGGATGGAATGGGTTTTTCATAACGTGATGTATGAAGCTTGCCCAATTTTTCAGATATATCATGAATAATCCCTTTAGTAGTATGAATATTAAAATCTACCTTCTTTTGCACATCATCCATATTAGATAAGGATTCTCTGACATATCCTTTTAAAATAGAACTAGAAAATTGAACATTATTTAAAGCATCATTTACATGATTTACAGAAACATGGAGGCTATCAAACTGTTCTTTAACATCAACAGATTTTTCACAATTTATTTCAAGACCCTTAACTGTTGTGTTAGTCCAATCTATCTGTTCACTAGCCTTTTGTATTCTACCATCTATAACAAGTGCAGTGTCATATTTCAAGACTAAGGGAATAGCGTTTCCAGAATTCAGTCCTTCTCCTAGGATGATACCTTTATAAGGAGGAAAGGTGGTAGAATTAAAAATATTGCTACCCTCAAGAGCAGTCCATGAATGCTGGTTACAGAGGATGAAGTAGTGTCTGTCATCAAGACATGCTTAGATTCATTTTGTGCCCTCCATTAATAAAATGATAACCAAGTGTTTGTTCTGTCCATGTAATGTTTCCATTCTTTTTCTCATTTCTTTTTTTCTTCTGGGGAAGTGTTGAGGTCAAACTTGTTTGCTTCAGGGTGAGAGTATAATTCCCAATTCAACATATTTTTCATCCATTGGGTTTCTATTGTATTCTTCTTGCATCCACTCGGAGTTGGTGGCTACGTTATATCGTTTTTGTTGTTGCTACTTGGTAGCACTTGGTTGGCTTATATTTATATCCATTTTGGTTTATAATATCATGTGTATAGTGTTAGCCACTTATAAAAAACTTTCATATCAAATGGTGGCTAAATTATTTTTTTTAGCCTTTAAGAAACAATTCATGACCAAATTGTTAGTTCTTAAAGTCTTATGAATATATTTTTCCTTTGAGATAATATTCACTGTTGTTTCCCTAATAAATCTGAAAGAACCATACTGTTTACCAAAGAAAACTGCTTAAGAATTCCATTTTCCATCATTCCAATTCCCCTTTCACTTAAAAAATTCCACCATTTTCATCCTTTTTTCCTCCATAAAAAACCTCAAAATACCTTCATCTAACCTCTAAATAATTCTAAAAACCCTTTTAAACCTTTCATTTCCCTTTTTTGTGGTTTAAAAATGCCTCCATTTACCTACTGAAACACCCAGTTTGGCTTAAAAACCCTATTTTTAAGCCTAAAAACACCCTTTCCGCATATAAAGGTTTCATAAGCCCCCGAGGGCTTAACTCCTGTAACCCTCCACCTCATAAGACCTTAAGCCCCACAACCAGGTGCTAAAGCGCTTAAAACCCTTTCCCAAACACGACTTTCCTTTGTATTTTCATAAAACCCGACTTTCCTTTGTATTTTCATAAAAGCTGATAGTTCAAATTTTCAACGAATATCGATCGTTGATCTAAACCGATCAACAACCCTCAGATATTCTTACCTTCACCTATTCACCGACCCTCCCTTTGCTCCCTTTGAAAACTCCACCCCGAGATTAGATCTTAGCTGTTCATTAGAAAGATCCAACGGCCAGGATCTATCCCGACCATTCAAAAACCCCGATGAACCAACCCGCTACATGACGAAATAACCTGACATAATAGTGGGCCCCGCTTACCTCTTTAACCCGAAACTTACCCCGTCACGCGCGATGTTGTGTAACCAGCTCCAAAAAGAGAAGAAAAGAGATATCAACGCCTTAGAAATGAGCCACTTGGAGGGGGAAACCTCCAATACATTACATAAATGAACAATTTTTGGATGATATAATTTACAAAACCTCCTTTATATATATAGGAGTCCATGGGGCCATAATGTAATCCTAGTGGGCCACGATGTAATCCTAGCCGACCTAACAATAATAATTTAAGGGCACAATAATAAAAAAATGGGGGTTACAAGGGTACAATAATAACAATAAGGGGGTTACACTAACAAAAATAAGGGGCTATACTAGTAATATAGGGACCTAACATGCCCCTCTCCTTCACAAAAGTGTTGTCCTCAACGCTTGAGTAGCTCTGGGTGCTTCTGTATAAAATTCTCATCCTCCCATGTAGAATCTTCAGTGGGTAAGTTCTTCCACTTGATGAGATACTCTGAAATTGATCGATTCCGTAGCTGTCGAGTTCTTGTTTCCATGATCGCTTCAGGTTCCAATATGATTTTTCCTTCCTCATCAAGTTCTGAAAATATTGTTTGAACTGGAAGATTTTCACCTATAACCTTCTTTAAGCATGAAACATGGAAAACCGGATGTACTCGCGAAGAAGCAGGAAGCTCCAATTTGTATGCCATAGTACCAATCTTTTGCAACACCTTGTAAGGACCATAGTACTTTGGCGATAATTTATTATCCTTCTTTGCTTGCTTGAGGGACATTTGTTTTTATGGTTGTAGCCGTAAAAATACCCAATCTCCTACATCAAAACTTCTCTCGCTACGATGTTGATCTGCCTGTTGTTTCATTCGATTTTGTGCCAAATTCAGGTTATCCTTTAAGAGTTGGAGAACTTCTTGCCGATGCTCGATGTGATCTTCCACTGCTTGAACCTTCGAATTTTCCCTTAAATATGATGTGATGGATGGTGGATGATATCCATAAAGTGCCATAAATGGGTCATTTTTGCTGCAGTATGGAAGGAAGTGTTATACCACCATTCAACGAGAGGTAACCACTTGACCCATTGTGTTTGTTTATCAGATACAAAACAACGAAGATATCCTTCCAAACATTTATTTACTATATCAGTTTGACCATCGGATTGAGGATGATAAGATGAGCTATGAGCTAATTGAGTACCCAAACAAGAAAATAACTCCGTCCAAAAATTTCCAGTAAAAATGGGATCTCTGTCGCTCACGATAACCCTTGGGCTTCCATGTAGCTTTTGAATTCTGTCCATAAATGTAGTAGCAACTGTACTTGCTTTAAATGGATGAGATAATGCACAAAAGTGTGCATACTTGGTAAGTCTATCAACTACCACCATGATGACATTATTTCCTTCGGACTTAGGTAAACCTATGATAAAATCCATTGAAATATCCTCCCAACGTTGACTTGGAATGGATAAAGGTTGTAGAAGTCCCGGGGTCTTAATTGTCTCCACTTTATTCTACTGGCAAACCAAACATTCCGTCACAAACTTTTGAATATCAGATTTAAGGCCATCCCAAAAAAATTCTTTCTTCACCCTGTGGTAAGTTTCTAAAAATCCTAAGTGTCCTCCTAAAGGAGAAGTGTACAATTCCAGAAAAATCTTTTGTTTTAGTTGGGAATTATTACAAAGATATAAGCGATCTTTGTACCATAAGGAATAATTTTTCCAACTAAATGTATCAGATGTACTAGGATCTTGCTGCAACTTTTGAATGAGTGTCTATGCATATTTGTCCTTCTTCCATTCATCTCTTGCTTTAGTTATCCAATCTGGTTGGATAATAGAAATGGCACAAAGCAATGCTTCCACCTCTTCATTCTTTCTTGAGAGTGCATCTGCAACAACATTAAGCTTTCCTTTTTTGTAGATTATTTCAAAGTCATAACCCAACATCTTTGTGACCCATTTCTGTTGCTCTTCTGAAGATAGTCTTTGTTCCAAAAAGTTTTTAAGACTATCATGATCAGTTTTTACCTTGAAGTGTCTTCCCATTAGGTAATTTTGCCATTTCTTTAGTGCATGCAGTATTGCTAACATTTCCTTCTCATAAATAGGTTTCTCTAAATACTTTCCTTTGATTGGATGACTTTCAAAAGCAATGGGTCTTCCTTCCTGCATTGAAACTGCACCAATTCCATTTCTTGAGGCATCACATTCCACAATAAAGGTTTTTGTGAAGTCTAGCATAGCTAAGACCGGTGCTAGGCACATTGCCTCTTTAAGATGTTCAAAGCCCTTAGTTGCTTCAGGAGTCCATGAAAATTAATCTTTCTTCAATAATGTTATTAGAGGTGCTGCTATTCTCCCATAATTCTTAACAAACTTGTGATAATACCCTGTTAACCCGAGAAATCCTCGCAACTGCTTTATGGTCGTGGGGACTTTCCATTCCTTAATGGATTTAATTTTGTTAGGGTCTACTTTAACACCCTCCTTAGATATAATATGACCCAGATATTCCACCTCTTGTACTCCAAAGAAATATTTGGATGTTTTTGCATATAATTGTTTCTCCTGCAATAGTTTAAGTACGTTGTCAACATGTTCAACATGATCCTTCCAAGACCTGCTGTAGATTAGTATATCATCAAAAAATACTAGCACAAATTTTCTAAGGAAGGGTTTGAAAATGGAGTTCATCAACCCTTGAAATGTAGAAGGTGCATTGGTAAGGCCAAAAGGCATGACCAAAAATTTATAATGACCCTCATGAGTTTGAAATGCTATTTTTGGAATATCTTCAGTCTTCATTCTAATTTGATGATATCCTGAACGAAGATCCAACTTGGTAAAATAAATTTCTCCATGTATTTCATCCAATAATTCATCAATCACAGGAATGGGAAATTTATCTTTAATGGTGAGCTTATTGAGCTCCCTATAATCTGGACACATTTTCCATGATCCATCCTTCTTGTGTACCAATACTATGGGAGCAGAGAAAGAACTTTGACTAGGTTGAATTATACCCGCCTCTAACATTTCTGCAATCATACGTTCAATTTCGCTCTTTTGGAAGTAAGGATATCTATAAGGCTTGATGTTTGGAGGAACACTTCCTAGAATCAAATGAATAGCATGATCATTATCACAAATAGGTGGGAGTCCTTTGGGAGTTTCAAACACCTTGGAATGATTGTCCAAGACTTGTTGGAGATCTGCAGAAATAGATGATTTTGATGTCGGAACTTCTAGTGAGCATAATTGTGCAATTACGCTTCGTTGTTCTTTCTTTAGAAGCTTTGTCATGACATTAGAGCTTATTATCCTTCCCAGCTTCCCTTCACTACCCCGTAATTCGACTTCCTTTCCTTCTGAAAAAAATTTCAAGAAAAGTTCTTGAAAATTAAAAGCTACCGTCCCCAAAGATTGTAACCATTGTACTCCTAGTACAACATCAGCACCTCCCATAGGAATGGAAAGCATCGGACTATTCAATACATATTCCCCCATGGTTAGCTTGATATTATGGCATTTTCCAGAGCAATTTATAGTTCCTCCATTTGCAACCATCACTTGACATTCTCGTGTTGGGTATAGGAAACAATTTAATTCCTTGGCTACCTTACAATGAATAAAATTATGGGTGCTACCTGAATCAATCCACACTATTACCTTTTTCTTCTTGATATGTCCTTCTATCTTGAGAGTTTTAGGAGTGGTAATTCCTGCCAGTGCATTACACGATATGGTCGGATTCATTTCTTCCTCTTCTAGGGCTGGTTCCTGGTGTATATCCTCTTCTTGTTCATTTTCTTCTTCCTCTTCACAATCTATGTAAAATAATTTCTCCTCAGCACACTTATGACCTTTAGTGTATTTGCTATCACAACTGTAGCAAAGCCCTTTTGCTCTTTTTTCTTCCAATTGTTGTGGTGTCAACCTTGTAGGTTGTGGAAATCTAGGCGTAGCAACACTTCCTTCTTTATAGAATTGAGTGGTAGGCTTCCTTGTCACCATTATTTTAAATTCAACTTTTCTTGCCAACCTGAATGCCTTCTCCAATGAATCTGGTTCCAAAACGTGAACTTCATGTTAGATATTATTTTTTAAAGTGCCTATGAAGAGATCGATCCTGTGTTCCTCTGGAATATCAGTTACCCTTATATTCAATTTTTGGAATTCCTCAATGTGCTGCCCCACTAAACCCTTTTGTTTGAGATTTATCAATTGGCTAAAGAAGGTGTTGCTCTTTGTATCCTCATAATGTGCTATCATTTCTTCCATAAAAATAGACCAAGTGACAATTTTTTTACGGGAGCAAAGCCATCGATACCATACAAATTTATTTTATTCTAAATTTAAAGTTGCAATGCGTACCTTTTGTGTGTTTTGCACGTTATGGAGATCAAAATATTACTCCATCTGTAGTATCCATGTTACAGGATCCTTTCGATCAAACTTCCTCATATCCATTTTTCGAATATGGCGGTTCTTCCCGCCAACATTAGAGTTTATGAAATCACGATTAACATTGATTTGTTCTCATCATGAGGTTCTTCTACTATCTTTTCACCATTAGGAAACATTTCTTGTATCAACTTTTTCAAACCTTGGATGTCTGTTTTTAGATCATTCTTCATGTTTTCCATCTTAGCTTCCATGCCAGCTTCCATGCCATCCATATTATCTTCCACACCATCCATCTTAGCTTGCACGCCATCCATCTTAGTTTGCACGCCATCCATCTTAGCTTCCATGCCTTTCTTCAAAACTTTCATTTCATTTTTTGTTGCTCTTTGCGAGAGTGAAATTTTTTGCACTTGCTCTTGTAATTTTGATAGATCATGTTGCAATTCTTCATCTTCATGAGTCATAGTAGAGCCTTCTGAAGGCTTAATGGGTGTTGAATTATTTTTACGAGGCATATTTTATAACCCAATACTAATATCTATTCTACAATATGCCCTTGGAATCAATTCAAATTGATTCTTCAAACAAGACTTATGCAATTCAAAAAAAAAATACACACCATTTTCTTGCTTTTTGAGGAGCTCGATATTGAAATTGGATTATATTTGTGATTGCAACACTTCAATATTTTATTTTTGGTATCAACGTAGCCCTCTGAATTATCTTTTGAATGCCATAGGTCTGACCTGATTTGGATTCTCCAAGACAAAGTTGTGTCCAATCTCCCACAATGACCTAATTATGGACTGGTTCAGTAGAGCGAACTTGTACGACTTGCCACATGTCACTGTTTCATCCTTCATATTTGAAATTGATAGAAAAGAAACTAAACTTCGTGCAATTGCAACCACTTTTTACGGCACTCGAATCCGATGCCCAGAGAGAGAGTTATTGAAATTTTCCCACGATCACCTCTTTGAGATGAAATTCAGGAGCTTGAAAAAGAACTACCTTCCACAGATCATATCTCCAAAAATATTGCGAACCAAGCTCTGACATTTTTTGAAAATTTTCTTTAGAATTTCAAATTTGCACCATAGAAATTTCAGATTCTAAACCTTCGTAGAAAAATATTTATAGCGCAAATTCCATGATGACCTGTTTAGGAGCCTGAAAAAATACCTAACTTCCACAGATCATATCTCCGCAAATATTGTGAACCAAGCTCTGAAAATTTTAGAAAATACTCCATAGGATTTTGGCTTCGCGCCCTAAAAATTTCAGCTTCTGAAACGTCGTAGAAAAAAATTTATAGTGAAAATTCCACGATGACCTGTTTGGAGCAGTGAAACCCTAGAATCCAAAGCTCTGATACCAAATGTTGTGTAACCAGCTCCAAAAAGAGAAGAAAAGAGATATCAATGCCTTAGAAATGAGCCACTTTGAGGGGGAAACCTCCAATACATTACATAAATGAACAATTCTTGGATGATACAATTTACAAAACCTCGTTTCTATATATAGGAGTCCACGGGGCCATAATTTAATCCTAGTGGGCCACAATGTAATCCTAGCCAACCTAACAATAATAATTTAAGGGCACAATAATAACAAGATGGAGGTTACAAGGGTAAAATAATAAAAATAAGGGGTTTACACTAACAACAATAAGGTACTATACTAGTAATATAGGGACCTAACACGCGATCCGTACCGTTGGATCTGAAGCCCCTAATCTGACTGCTGATATTGCATTTCGCGTTTTTTTTGCACCCATGATTTAATCCCAAAAAAAAACAAGAAAAGGGTGGTTTTCTGAATCCACGTGTCAGCAAGCATACTGTATCACGTTTTTTTTGCAAACTTCTAAAACCTCCCCAACGTTGCGTGAAAACCATTCCGGTTTTCTTCCTTACCACTTATCTCCGCCGCATTGACTTTTTCGGTTTTTAATCTTGGCCATTGATGGTTAAGATATGACGGCTCTGATTATGTCCCAATCCCAAGTCTTTCACCCTCTGACTTTCTCCCAAACGTTCCATCAAATGATCTTGGCCATCGATTGTTTTAATCCGATGGCCCATATTACAGTGCAACCCCATGTCTTTTTCCCTTCATTTTCTGTCCCGAGAAATTCATCGATAATTCCCCGTCGTCGATCTTCGAAGATCGAACGGTCATGATTTAACTTCCCCCCATTTCATCCACCATCCTTCTACTCTCCCCAAATGTTTCACTGATTAATCTCGACCGTTCATTATTTTGATCGAAAATCTTATGTATATCCTGATCCCCATTCATTTTCCTTCCATCGTTCTCCAAACGATCTCGTCGGTCAATCTCTGTTGTTCATTGTCCCGATCGAACAACCCTAATTTAATTTTTCCACCATTCACTTTCCACCCATCTCATCTCCCAAGTGTTTCATCAAATGATCTCGACTGTCGGATATTCTAATCTGACAGCTCCGATTCTTCCTCGACCCAAACCACCCAAAGTAGTGCTAAACCCATTTTTCACAGGATTTACTTAATTTTTCGTTTCTTTGTGCAGGATATATAGGTTTTATGCAGAGTTTTAAAGATAGCATGAAGGCTAGGAATGACGATTCCTAGCCTTCATTGCAGGAAGGGATCCAAGATGGATTTAACTAAAATAGACCCCTCCACCTGTGTAAACCCTCTACACGCCTGCAAAACAAAAAAACATAGTGAATATCAAATAAACAAAGAGTATCAGTGTTAAAGGAGAAAATCAGTGTATAAGTGAAGAATTGAAGATTTTAAAACAGATTTTAAAGGGATTGAGGCACCAATTCGAGAATCAAAGGCCTAATCCACATTCAGCAAGGAATAAAATACCTGAGAACAAAGATCAATGCTAATTAAGCCTAAAAACACAGAGTAAAGACAGATTAAGGTGTTTTAAGGTAAAAAAAGGAAATATATTAGTTTGAAAGGCCTCCACTGCCACATCAAAGCTCAATTATCCTCTCCAGCTACCAAAGAGCCACCTGCAGCTTTCATAAATCAAAAGAAGGCATAGTTATTGCATATTCAGAAGATATTTGCCTAAATACAGTTGAACAATTATTTCAAAGAAAGGAATATATTTCAAAATGTCAGACAAGTTATTGAAAAGATAAAAAGGTGCCTTAAAGTCAATCTCCTCCTCTAGTAAGCCTAAAAAACAAGAAACAGAGTTATGAGACAGAGTTCTAAATTATATGATTTCCTTCCCTGTTTGTAGTTGAAGATACATAAGTTGAGATGAGAATTTTGAAGCTGTAGAGACCCACTGGACTTGAATATTGTAACCGGTTTAAACATCAAATACAAATAGCTTATTTATGGGATCCTGGACTATGTTAATGGTGGTGTGTTTCTCATTGTAACTATTATTTTCTTTTCTTTTTTTCCATTCTATCCACTTTTCTCTGAGAAAGAACAACAAATATGTATTAGGATTTACTTCTGAAATACCCTAAATCTCACTGAAAATCTGTATCCTTTACGTTATCTGCTGATATTTTATTTAAAGATAATCCAATAGAGTGTGATCAGTTAAGAAATGTTGGTTAGCTCATGTTTTTCTGAGTGTAGCTTGAAATATTTTCTTTAAATGTCCTTGAGAAGTTTGCTAATTAAAGCTTAGCTAGGGAAGTTTATGGTTAGCCCTGTCCTTCGGTTTATCTCCAACAGTTTCTTTGAAAAGTTCCCTTAAGAGTATGTTGAAAGTGGGCTAGTTTCAAAGTACTTACCTGATCTTAGACTACTTTTTATGTTTATCATGAATGTTTTCCTTTTGAATATGATGAAACTAGGCTAAGTTAAAAGTCTTCACTTGATATTAAGCTATTCTATGTGTTTTAAATGTTTTTCTACTGAAATTACATCAAAATCATGCTAGTTTAGAAGTACTTACCTGATCTTAGATTACTTTTATGTCTTTCCTTAAGTGCATGCCAAAAGCAGGATAGTTTCAAAGTACTTACTTGATCTTAGGTTTTCCTTTGTTCCTTCATCTATTTGATTTCCCTCATTTCATTTCTTATTGTTCCATTCCATAAAATCAACTTAAAGACATCCTTTGACATAGATGACTTGCCCCATGGACCACTTTTGAACCTTGCTATTTCAATTAAATCCTCTTATGACTCCATAACCCAATGGATTGAAGCTTCTCCTTGCCTATCTTATTAGCTGAACCATTCTTTCACCTACTTAAACCTTCACCCTTCATTTAGACTTCCTTCACCTTCATTATATCTTTGCCCAACCAAAACAAAAAAAAAAACCTTGTTCTTCATAGCTAGCCTAGTATCACACTTAAAACCTTAAAAGATAAATAAATCTTTGCACCTATAGAGAGATCCCTCTCTAGATTCAGGAGGGCTAGATCCTAGAATCCCAAAGTGGTTCAAATTTAGTCTCTGCATCATTTAGTCTTGCTAATCTACTAAATTATAGGGAACTAACATATAGATTATGCTATGATTGTCGCTCTACTTATCTTGTTAAACCATTGATATGTATGTATCAATGTATGTTGAATTATTTTGGATTATATACTATCACAATTATATTAATATATATTGATAAATATGTAATTATATTAATAAATGTCATTGATAAATTTTTATAATTATATATCAATCACATTTATAAATATATATTAATATACAATATTGATTATATAAATGTAACTATGAGCTTAACTATATACAATGTCTATCAATCTATTGAAATGTTCAATTTGTATTAAATATACTTAATTATATATACATCAATGTGCATATTAATGTACTTAACTACATTTATAATAATTTTATGCATACAAATATATATTAAGAATGCATATCAATGTATTTAAATTTACATTAATATACTTAACTATATATACATTAATGTATATGTAATTAAGTACATATACTACAGATTGATATTATAAACCAATGTAATAATATTAACCCAAGGGATAATAAACTCAAGATATTGATACTATATGTAGAAATTTGCTGAATAAATCACTTATTCAATGGAGATTAACCCGATCACACATCAATTTCGAATCGCATGCATAACACATAATCTCTTCTACAATTAATTGTCACATGTGGAAAGAATAGAAGCGATAGCACATCAAATCATCACACACATTAACACAGTATGTATGGGGAAAGCTTATAGCTGAAAACCCCTCAGTTATTCTGTATATTAGATGGAGATAACATGCAGCAAATACATAGTACAAACTCCTCACAAGTACTCAGTACTATCTCCTAAAGCTACACAAAAACTAGCTTGGTTTTGAACAAGTCACAGGTTCAAAACACATCCACTAATTTCCCTGCCTCTATTGCGCAGTCAAGGCTGGTCTAAATAGAGATCCAAGTTATAATCTCACTGGATCCAACTGCGGAATTGTCATTGGTAATTTCCTCCAAGTGTGGTGCAAATCTCATGCACAACTAATGTCGCAACTGATAGCTAACTCAACCCTTTCATCTACCTCTTTCACTTGTCGCCACTGAACTGTCCATGCACTGAGTTAAACTGATGTGTTCTTTAGTTGAATAATGAGTTAATAATTTGAGAATTAAATAATATTTAATTCACACAACTCATCTCTAGTGTATTATCCAGTTTAACTAAATACAACTAGTTCAACTAGTTAACCAGAACACCATCTCCATTAACTGTCGCATTAACTCCATCGAACTCCGCAACTTGAGCTCTAACTGAAGTCAACCATGCATTAGCTCACCTAACCCATAGGAAAAGCGTAAGTCCTTCTGGCAGCTGCATGCCCCACCTCTGGGGGTCAAACTGAAGTGCTCTAAGAGAGTAAATTGAAGTTTAGAGTCCAAATATTATTAAGGGTAAATAATATTTGACTGTTCTATTTTTAGCCCGCCAGTCTAAAAATAGACTTTGACCTAAATGCTAAAAATAGAGATCCATCTATTTTTACCAACATGACCAATCCTCCAAGAATAGCATACTGCAGCTCCCGGTCCATGATCCATATGTCTAAAAATAGACATAGTCTAAAAATAGAATTTTCGACAAAAATCACATGTGTGGTCCCCACCTAGTTTAGGTGATCACTTTCCAACTAGGATCAGGAAAGATGTTTCAGGAGGCCTCCTTCACTGTTTCTTGTTGTCATTTTCAACACTCCCTCTCAACAAGAAAGGACTGTCTTTGCATGCGACATGCAACTCCATGCATTCGCCCTGCAACCTTCACAAGCGCCATGCAACTCCATGCATCTGCTCTGCAACTCCTCTGAAACTGAATAGGCTCCAAAAAACTCAATCAGTCTTGATGCATCTAGTATCTATCATGAAAGTCTTCAACTTTTTCTTGGCCAACTGCACATGTCATCAGGAACCACTGCGCTATTGAACTCTTGCACCCATGCACTCTTGCACTTGGTGTCAACTCTGATCCACGCTCCAGTATCTGACACTGTCACTTTGATCTTCCTGCATCACTCCAACTGATCTTGCTACTGCTGCGCTGTGGGCACCTCGTAGCCAGGTTAAATCCATGAGATCCACACCATCTCATGAATCTTCCCAGAAATCTCCTCATGGGATTAATCATGCATGTTGCCCCACCTCTCACCTGGTGGTATAGCTGCATGCGCTCCCTCTGCCCATCTGGCACGAAATTTCTCTGCATGAGTGGTCTCTTCCACTCCATGACCCTCTTGTGGCTGCTTTACACCCTGAGGTTCACTTTCACTTGCATGAAAAACTTTCTCCCTCTCAAGCATCAGTTGCTTGTCTTTCTCGCCTACATGCAACACTTGCTCCCTCTCAAGCTTCAGTTGCATGTCTTCCTTCGGCTTCACAACAGTAGGAAGCTCTGTATACATCCCATCTACTTCAAGTCTGTAGAGATTCTTTGCTCGAATCCCAACCTTATTGAATTTTCCCGTTGCCTTGTGCCGAAGGAAAACTTTTCCTTCTCTAAAGACAACTTCATACCCTTTATCCTCTAACATTGCGACTGAGATCAGATTATTTGTCAGACCTGGTACATGCAATACATCTTGTAAAAGAATGATTTTACCTGACTCCCTCTGAAAGGTTATGGTACCAATGTCGGTCGCATTGTATCGTCCACCGTCACCCAACTCAACATGCATCTAGAGACCTTTCTCCACCAAGTCACTGAAAATATTTTCATCTCCCGTCATGTGAAAGGAAGCGCCACTATCAATATACCACCCCGATCCCAATGCACTAGACAAAATGCATGCGATCAATGAGAAGTCCAGCTCAAATTGCAAGGCAAGAGCCTCACCAGCTACAGCCCCAGCATCCTGCTTGTTCTTCTTCTTCTTTGGGCAATTCGTGGCGTAATGTCCATGATCGTGACAGTGAAAACACTTCACTTTGGACATTTCAAGCTCTTTACCATCTTCACCGGATTGAGAATCCTTCTCCTTGCCCTTCCCCTTCCTTGCTTTGGTAGCCAAAGCACAGTCTTCTTCATCAGATACCTTTGATGAAGATCTGTCCCTAGTAGTCCTCCTGATCTCCTCTTGCATGAGATCCGACCACAGTCGCTCCCATCCAGGCAACTTCTCCCGACCATTGACACTATCCTGATAGGAATGCCAAGCCTTCGGAAGACCAAGGAGAGCTAGGTCCACCATACCCTCTTCTTCGAAAGTCACCTCCACACTTCCCAGCTCATCTCTGCACTGAGTGAACTTCGTGAGGTATTTTGCGATGCTGTCGCCTTTCTCCATCTTGATGTTTCTTAGTCTATCCTTGAGCACCAGCTTCCTTTGGTCGCTCTTTCTTTGGTACAGATCTATCAAGGCTTTCCACATCAAATATGGAGAAGCCTTTCCATGCAGGCTGGATACAATGTGATCCTTTACGCCCTCCAACAGAATCCTTCGACATTTTTCTTGTTTCTTTCGCCAGGCTTCCACAACAGCAGCATCATTAGAAGTAGGCTTTGGAATCTCTTTCTCCACGAATTCCAACAGCCCATTATCATCTAATACAGCCTCCATGCGGTCCTTCCATGCAACATAATTGGAACTTCCTTCCAAGGCATATTAGAGTCGCAAACCGTTGAAAGACATTTTCGCCGCGGCACCAAGAACACAAATCTGCAAATTCGAATTTCACCACTAGATGATAACTCAATCGCTTCCGATCTACACTTGAGAACAAATTATTTGCAAATCAGAGATTGAATGCATGGGCTTTTACCAGACCTTTCACTTTCCGAAGAAAAATGAATCCGGAGGCTAACTGGCCCGTATGCAGGCTCTGTCCGAGGAAATAAGTTTGCAATCACCGTAATAGATATTGACAATTAATATAGCTCTGATACCATGTAGAAATTTTTTGAATAAATCACTTATTCAATGGAGATTAACCCGATCACACATCAATTTCGAATTGCATGCATAACACATAATCTCTTCTACAATTAATTGTCACATGCGGAAAGAATAGAAGTGATATCACATCAAATCATCACACACATTAACACAGTATGTATGGGGAAAGCTTATAGCTGAAAAACCCTCAGCTATTCTGTATATTAGATGGAGAGAACATGCAGCAAATACATAGTACAAACTCCTCACAAGTACTCAGTACTATCTCCTAAAGCTACACAAAAACTAGCTTGGTTTTGAACAAGTCACAAGTTCAAAACACATCCACTAATTTCCTTGCCTCTATTGCGAAATCAAGGCTGGTCTAAATAGAGATCCAAGTTCAAATCTCACTGGCTCCAACTGCGCAATTTTCATTGGTAATTTCCTCCAAGTGTGGTGCAAATCTCATGCACAACTAATGTCGCAACGGATAGCTAACTCAACCCTTTCATCTACCTCTTTCACTTGTCGCCACTGAACTGTCCATGCACTGAGTTAAACTGATGTGTTCTTTAGTTGAATAATGAGTTAATAATTTGTGGATTAAATAATATTTAATTCACACAACTCATCTCTAGTGTATTAGCCAGTTTAACTAAATACAACTAGTTCAACTAGTTAACCAGAACACCATCTCCATTAACTGTCGCATTAACTCCACCGAACTCCGCCACTTGAGCTCTAACTGAAGTCAACCATGCATTAGCTCACCTAACCCATAGGAAAATCGTAAATCCTTCTGGCAGCTGCATGCCCCACCTCTGGGGGTCAAACTGAAGTGCTCCAAGAGAGTAAACTGAAGTTTAGAGTCCAAATATTATTAAGGGTAAATAATATTTGACTTCCCTATTTTTAGGATAGGCAGTCTAAAAATAGACTTCGACCTAAATGTCTAAAAATATAGGTCCATATATTTTTACCAACATGACCAATACTCCAAGAATAACATACTGCAATCCTCGGACCATGCTCCATATGTCTAAAAATAGACATAGTCTAAAAATAGATTTTTCGACAAAAATCACATGTGTGGTCCCCACCTAGTTTAGGTGATCACTTTCCAACTAGGATCAGGAAATATGTTTCAGGAGGCCTCCTTCACTGTTTCTTGTTGCCATTTTCAACACTATAAACTTTAGGGTTTATACTCCCTTGAATTTTTAATATTAATCCCTTGTGTTTAAAATATCAATCTCTTGGGTATTATTAATCCTTTAGGTTTATAATATCAATCTCTTCAGTATATTAATCTAAGGATTCATATTCCTAGAGTATAATATTATTAGTAGATTTATAATATTAATATTTTGGGTTCATTATAAATCATGGTCATCAAAGGCTATATAATATTAGTCCATTGGGTATATAATACCTTGGGGTTTATATTTACCATTTGGTTTATAATATCAATCCATTGGATTGAATGTAAGGGTTGATATTCCTAAGGTTTTGATAATAAAACCCAAAAATAATAAAACCCAATGGATTAATACTAGGAACCCAAGAGAAAAATATTTAAACTTAGGGAGTAATATTTTAAACCAAAGGTATAAAAACCCTAGGGAATAAACATCATTAACCATGCTTGACCATGGTCCTAGGTCAAAGCACAAGGTACATTAGAGCACTACAAGAAACACAATAAATTCATCAATGACATTGATATAAGATTTTAAAGCAGGGTTTGAGTATTATCAAAACATAACACTACAAATATTTTTCGAAAGAGTATCCTATAATTTTTTCTTTTCACAAATGATTAATTATACAACCCTTACAATTTGTTAACCCAAACTATTAACATTATAAAACCAACCTTTAGAAACCCTTGGATAAATATTATAAACTCAAATAAATAAGAAACCCAACTTATTCTAAACCAAGGAGAAAAATAGTAAACCCAATGGATAATATTAATCTACCGTGGTCAACTCTGATGTAACATTTTTAAAACCTTTCAAATTATAAACCCAACGGATTATAATCGAAAAGAAAATATAAACCGGAAGGGTTTATGAAAACCCCTTCACTCTACAATATCAATTCATTTTACTGTTATGCACACTACAAATGTATGTTAATCAATACAAATTGTCTAGCATTATAAACCCAAGGGAGAAAGAGTTTATAGCATATTAATCCGAAGTGAATTATAATAAACCCATGAGAGAAATATTAAAAACCCAAGGTATATAGACCCCGAAAAAATATTATAAACCCTTAAATGAACATGTCAACCCTTAAATACACACACAATCCTTCACATAATAAGAAATAATTTTTTTATAATACATAGGGCTTAATAAACCAAAGAGATTATTAGTAATAAATATTACCATTAGTGTCACTAAATATTATAAACCCAACTGAATAATTTTACAACCCATACAATTTGTAAACCTAAGGAATAAATATTATAAAACCAAACTATATAAACCCTATTAATGAAAGATAAAACTACTAATATTATTGAAAAATAATACTATTATTATTATTATTTTTAAAAATTATAAAGCCAAATGATTACTTGTACAACCCAAGTGATAAATTCATAACCCAAACGTTTTTTATACCTAAGGAATTAATATTATAAAACCAACCTATATAAACCATTGGACAAATATTATAACCCAAACAAATAGATAACCCAAGAGATTATAAAACCAATATTATAATACTAAACCCAATGCATAAATATTATAAATCCAAGACATAATTATAAAAACCCACTTGTACAACCCAAGTGATAAATTCGACAAACCAAATGTTTTTTATACCTAAGGAATTAATATTATAAAACCAACCTATATAAACCATTCGACAAATATTATAAACCCAAACAAATAAATAACCCAAGAGATTCTAAAACCAATATTATAATACTAAACCCAATGCATAAATATTATAAACCCAAGACATAATTATTAAAACCCTTAAATAAAAATGTTTGAACAATATATTTTCGAGTGAAAAATCATTTTTACAATGCAAAGCTTGGCTATGGTTGTCTTTGGTTCACTACCTTTGGGACAGGCTTCATCACAAAGACACATTAGAAAATGGTTGATCATGGTTGATTTTTCTATTGAGACAATATTTATCACTATGCTCCATTGAACCATGATTTACCATGTTTGAGAATGTGAACTTGTAGAAAGAGAAAATCCTTCTCAAAATAAAAAAAATTTACGTTTCTAATCCTTACACATTTTAATAATAAAAACTCATGGAATTATAAACCAAATGGGTTGATAAAAAGCCCTTGGCTTTACAATAACAATCCATTTTACTCCAATGAACAAAAATTTATATTAATAAAAATACATAGATGTAGTAATTTTTATAGATGAAAGAAAAAATGACAAGCTACAGTAACACGAAATCAATTTTCTCGACATTTAAACCGAAGAAAAAAACTAAAAAATAAATAGATAAATTTATTGACATTCACTATGTATAAATTAGTTTCACATCGCTTCACATCTTCAAAGTGTAAAAAAAAAATGGAATTCAAAAAATAAACCATAACACAACTATTTCATGCAAGCCTTTTCTAAAACACAGTGTCGATAGCGACAAAAGCAACACCAATTTAAACTGATACGATAATTCTCACGATACTTAACACTTTCCAACTAATCCCTTCTTTTTTTCCTCCCAACTTCTCTTTGGTGGAAATGATACACGGTTTCAATATGTGATATCATTACATCCAACACACGAATATGCTCATCAATAAAACTAGGATGGAAGCCATGTTTCTTATCTAGCCTTTTGTGTATATATGAAACAAAACTTTTGGTTGTAACAATAGACTTCAATGTAATAAATCCCATCTTGGTTTTCCATATCTACACTTTAATCACATAAATAAAATAAAAATTAGCACATAAAAAAAGAAACAAACAAATATATCAAACACATAATAGAAGCATATTTTCATTTTTGTATTTTCATTTACAAGAAAGAAAAAATGTGTTGTACATAAATCTATTGCCATTGAAAATAAGGAGAGAAGAAAGGAAAAATGACATTGCTACTATATGAAAATACAAAAAAATAAAATATCTAGTAAATATATTACTATTATTACTATTTTAATCAAAATAGAAATATGTAGTAAAGATAGATACTCCTATTAATAACAATACATCCCTAGTGTTTAATTATAAAAGCATGAGCTATTATAAGCCCAAGGTAACATAATTCCAAACCAAGTTATATAAATCCCTTATATTTAAAAAAAAAGAAAAATGTAATGGCCATAAGTGTAATAACATTAAAAAGAAAGATAAACGATAGAAAAAATAGGTTAAATTAAACCAATCAAACAACAAAAAAATCACCAAAAACATCAAAGACCCATGGAAATCTTCAAAATGCTAAGTTCACTAAATTTATCAATCAAAAAAATTATTCAAATGATGAAAAAGCACGAGAAAGAAATTATCAATCTGCATACTAAAATTTTCAAGAAACAACAACAATTATATAAATGTATTCATATTTTTCATCTAGGGATGCAAAAAAATTAAACCATTCAAACAATATCGTACCCTCCAAATATCAATCATAGTATTAATAAACCCAACAAATTGATAATATAAATGAAGGGATATAAATTGTATGATAAAAAATGATTAATACTATAAACAAAATGCATTAATACAAGAAACGAAAAGGATTTATACTATAAACCTAAGGAATTATAAACTAAAGGGAATTATATTAAACCAAAGGAACAAATATTACAAACATAATGTATATGAACCCAAAGGTATATGAATGCCTAGAAATCCAAACATTCAATATGAGAAATTTATTAAAAAAAACCAAAACTAACAACTAAATCCTAGTACAAGAAAAGGAAAGCAACAATACTATTTCCAACCACTCAGCCATAACAATGAACTCAATTATGAATAAGAAACCTCAAAATGATATAGACTTCAATCGCTCCTACTTTTTTTCCTATGTAACATAAGCATTGTTTTTCATTTTTTCATAACGTTGATAGGAAAAATGTGGTGAAATCCATAAACCATCAATCAATCTCTCTCGACATAGTTGTAAATGTCAAACCATCCCTCTCTATCTCCAGTATCTATCGTGGTTGATTGAAAAACTCATTCCTCGTGATTTCTGTATAGTGAAGCCCCATGTAATTTTGAAAGGAATATGTCTAAGTTTCCCTCTAAAAATAGGTGCTATGGGAAAAAAATCAGGACAATCATTTTCAAATGAAACACCAATGTACTTCTCAAAAATAATTGTAGAAAACTCTGGAAATTGAGACTGTTTTGCGCCAGGTTGATAAAATATATCTTTAGAAAACCAAATGTCACCATTTACAACCTAACTTCCACCCACAAATTACACGTAATGATGACACACTGACAACAACACAATAAGATCTCATGATCCAACAAATCATCATCACTATCAACAAACTCAGATCTACTACCACATTCTAGAGCACATCTTGCAACTGGAAAATTCAAGGATTTTAGCATTTTACAATTGTGCAAATTAACAAGATAATTTATTGAAAAATTGTGAACTAAAGAATCAAATAAACCCTTTTACTGATGATCCAAGCATCTTTCCCCTTTCTTCATAAGAAGATCCCATTCATCCAAATAACGCTCTTCATTTTTTATATTCATTAAAATATTGCAAAGAGATGGCTTCCTAGGATCATCTCCCTATTTCTTATAAATTTTATCCAAAGTGACAACAATCCTGAATCTTTCCCACAACAATTTCGTAGTTTTTCTTCCTGCATACAAGAGTTTATCCTTAAATCAAGGTATTTGGCCAAGATCACCCGCAAGAATTATCAACTTTCCACCAAAAGGAGAATATTTGTTTGCGGGAAAGGCTTCTCGCAAATATGAATCTCTTTACATAAATAGATTCGGCCCAAAAAATATCATTTCATCAATTAAAATATAACAAACATGTCTCATTGATCTGAAATTGATTGTTAGTTAATGTTGTGCTAATATAAGTTTCATAATTAACATGAAATTGCTTTGGTTTTCTTCTTATACAAGGGTTTATAGATGTGCGTATGATTGAAAATTCCTTAAACTTGATGAGACTAAGTGTATTTCATGAAATTAAAAGCATGGAAACTCAATGTTGAACAAAATATTATAAAAACACAGCAAGCACAAATAACAGAGACAAATACATAAGTTTTTGATAAAGGAGTTCACCCCTCTTGGGCTACATCTCCTTGGTCCAACTATATAGTTGGGCCTTTGTATTAGCTTCAATTGTCTAAAAATGTTTTTTTCAGTCTCCTGTTTCCTCTGAAACCTGCTCCAATAGCTCCAAAACATCAAAATCTACCAAGAATTACTCTTCGCGAGCCAAAATTGTTTGAAAATTGCCTCACTTATTGCAAAAACAAATTTTCCTAGTTTTTCTCCACTAATTCTGGAAATCCGCTAGTTAACTCCACTAAATGTGGAAATTTCGCCGCATCAGGAGGTTCCTCAAAAACCTCCACTAAGTTAAGCCACACTTAATTAGTTGATAAGCATGAGTTAAGTGGGGTTAATGGTGTGTTTAGCGCTAACCACACTCTACCACTAATTTCAAAATAGTACGACTTAACCATGGATTAGTGGTAATAAAACTCCGCTCAATCGTTGTTTCAAATTTACTTACGAACAATATTTGGCCCCTGGTCTTCACGCCTTGGACACATGTGGGAGGGGGCTGGCTTGCAGGGCTAGTCCCCTCCGAACCCCCAACCATAGAGAGAACATAAAGTAACTAGATGGAGAGTCCTTAATGGTTAAGGAACTCGTGGTGTGGTATTGTGGTAAAGTGTTGGTTCTGTAGGCCAGTGGTCGTGGGTTTGACACCGACCCCTACCATAATATTTTGTTGAATACGACATGTAAATACCCTTTTGGTTCGACCATAGCTTAAACTTTGGATAGAATTATATTTTGATATAATATATGCGATGCATATTACACCCCATGACTATGGTTCAACCTTGGTATAAAAAATATATATTCGACCAATTCGAGCTTGCATAAAAATTATCATGCCATCCAACCTTGCCATGGGGGAGGGAACCTATCAGCCTCTCGCTGCACCATGTGGCCCTTCTTCATTGGCTCAAAAATTCCACCATTAAAAATAATAATCCTACATAGATAAATTTTCAAACTTACGATAAGGAGGAAAAATTCAACTTCCCCAAACAACATTGGAAAATCTGGTGATGACACTTGTCATAGTGTCATTGGCTAAAATTTCGAGAAAATTCCATGAATATTCCTGAGATGCTAACTAGACTACCCAGTGATCATTCTCTCACTGTTCTGCACAATTTTTACATGTTTAAGAAAATGAACAATTGACCATAACTTACTCATACGAAATCAGATTTTGGTGAAATGAGTTGCGTTGGAATCTTGATGAAGAGCTCTATCTTGTTGTTCTAGTTTGGATCATTTATGATAAATTTTATTTTTTACCTAAATATTCAGCCTTTGATCACTCATTTTTTCCTAGAAATGTGATATTTCTTGACCATTTAGTGGTTTCATATATTTAATAGGAATTTTCAAAGTAGAGTGTATTATTTTTTCATGTATATTAAAAGTAGATAAACCAATTGGAGAAAGCAATAATATTGGAATTTTTTCACCCATCGTTGAAACTGAAATAACATGACAAATACAATGAATAAGGGAATATTTTCCCATTCCATCAGTTTCTTGAATAATCATTAAAAAGGAATCATCAGTCAAAGCATTAACAATGTGGTGAAACACAATTTCAAATCTTGCACGTTGTTTCTCAAATAAAGATGAAGGAAAATGTTGCACGCTGTTTCTCTGATAAAGATGAAGGAAACAAAATTGTCTCCCCAATATAATTCATATTAAGAACACCTGAAAACCTAGAATCTTCTATAAGATGGATTTATTTCTCTATAATTTCATTTGATAGAATTGTTTCCTACCAATTATGGTGAATATAAAAGTCCCTTCTACCAAGCTTCTGGAGATCTAAAATGTGCACATTCTTTAGGGGAATTATTCGAGAAAAAATTCCCACTCTTCGGAATCTTGTTCAACATTTTCATCATGCATAACAGGCTCAAAATATTCTTCATTATTTTCATTTTTCAAAGGAGTGTGATCAACATGACATGAATTATATATTAAATTCCTCCAATTCTCAATTATTATCTCTCTTTTGAGTCAAATATCGAAATCAATGTTGTGAAATGGTTTGTACAACAACAACTCCATCAAAAAAGATGTTTCAAACTCTTCATACTCTTTGTTAGCCCGTGACTGAAAATAAGGTGGAGAAGTGACCCCTATATGAAAATCACAGGTATGAGGCATGAATGGTTAAAGATAAGGCCATGTAAGTCAAGCACAGGTTGGGCAGACACCCCGCAGTCAAAAGAGGAAAGAGTTATTTTCCAAGTGTTATGATCCAGAACCTATTGGTCGTATCTCGTAAACCATTACATATATCATATATCACATATGGAATATGTAATATGACCTCCTCTTTTAACTTTGGTGTAGGCCCCTTCTTCAATCATCGATCACATATCGCAAAACTCCATACATGTTACCATTGCACTCCTTCGCAAAATCCCTGATGCGATAAAACCTTAGCCCTTTTCACATTTTCCACATTAACCTTTATCATTCATAATTCATTTCTCTCTGCTCTAAGCCTTTATTTATACCCACTCACCTTTTTTCATCTCCAACTGCATTACACTTACACTTTTTTTTAACTCCACCAGCACCATTTCCCTGATTGCGATGTAAATGGGACCTACCCTCTCTGCCACGTCACCTCTCCTCTCATCACACATCAGAATTTGTTGGAAATATTTTCATTGATGGCAAAGGAGAACAAATGAGCAGCACAAAAATTATCATTAAGGTAAAGGAGAAGGGAAGAAATAGCAATAAGGTAAAGGAGAAGATCAGGCAATGATGCAGTGAGAATATAGAAAGGAGGCAAGGAGCAACAATGTGCAGTAATGTGCAGCGAAGAGGCAAAGGAGAATAATTAGAAGTATAATTTAAATCAGAGAGAAGAAAAAAAGAGGCATGGAGAAGCTTTAGAGTTGTTACTTAAGGCAAAGGCGAAGTAAAGAAGCAAGGATCAACAAAAGAGGTAAAAGACAAAGTTATGCATCAAACAAGAAAACTGTGCAGTAAAGGGCCAAGTTGAGCTGGTTGTAAAACATGTGCAGAACAGTGGGTATGCATTTATAATATCATGAAAAAGTCGGGTGTTCTATGTACAATAAGGAAGAAATGGATGGGCACAAACAAAGAAGCAAAGGCGTGAAGGAGTCGTGAACATGCAGGTAGAGTCGAGCTAGTTTTCATTCAGAATAGTCCACGAGGGCACATGCAGTTCAACAGTTCAAGTCAGAAAATGGAGAAAGTCGTGAGCGCACAGGTAAATTTAGTAAAATAGAGTGAATAATATATGGATGGTGAGGATCAAGTTGCAGAAATTATAGTGAGCAACGGATGGACCAGATCATAGAAGACGGTTGGCGCATATCGTACATCGACGATTTTTGTGTTTATTGCGAAGTTACGAGGAGGTAATTTATTTAAGTCGCTATGCAAAGAATATTGCATATCACATAAGATAAGGAGAACCGTTATGGTAAATTATAAAAGGTGCAACATGTGATAAGGTTTTCGCCGCAAGTTGCAAAATTGAGAAACTGAAAATGGCAAGCATAAGGATGATTGCAAAACCGTAATGACACAAGAAATTGTGAAATTCTAAGTGCAAGAGATGATGTGGCAGCTGACGTGGAAAGTGACGTGGCTACTTGCGTGGCTGCTGATGTGGCAGATGACGTGGACCTGACCCCAAAAATCACAAATACATATTGATGACGTGGCAAATGACATAGCAAACAATGTACCAGTGACGTGGCACCTCGGTGGGACCTGAACCTTTTATTGCAAATGACATGTCACAAGAGGTGATAACCAAATATCGGGGTGAATCTATGATAAAAATATGTGATGAGGAAACTTCGATGGAAAATTGCGATAAGACAGGTGGGACCCCTTCACATATCGCAGATCGGGAGTTCGGAACGACTAGAGCACAATCGATAAAAATGAAAATTGTGGAACTATGATGAGAGACCAAACATGATACCTTCCAAAGTTAAATGATAATACATTTAAAATTCTATGTGTATGTGTATTGAGTTATGAAATTGCATCAAGAGAAAGAAATAAGTATATAACATATAACATATAGAAACTTCGATATGCGATATGATGTCGGATGTGATTCATTCCAGAGTTCCTTTTTAATATATTTCAAATGCGGGATTGTATGTGATTACATTGGTTTATAAATAAAATTCTGAACGCAGGAATAGACTTGGGTTACAAAAGAAAAGGCTAAACGTGGGAAGGAAAGACTTGGGTAAGTAAAAATCTGTGTATAACAGTGACCCGATTATAGAGTAATGGTGTATTGCGGCCGATTAGTAATAGAAGGCTGAACGCAGGAAGAAGGAGACTCGAATAGATGACCTGACACAGAGAAAAGGAGTAGAAGGTTGAAAATTTTGGGCAAGAGAAGGAAGTAAGATAGGTTGATTTAGGCAAAAGGAAGTTATGTAGAACAGTTAGAATATAATAGCATAAACATAAAAGGAAAAGGGACAGCAAGCAGAAGAAGAAAAATTCACATCAAAGCTAAGAAGCTAAAAGGGCTGAGTTGAAATATTTCATATGAATGTAAATTTATTGATATGTTTTATATTGTTTTTGATGCAAAGGAAATTCTCCCAGGAAAAGAAAAACTCCATTTGATATTGAAATAAATGTATATATTTTTGTAACATTCTGAATATGTTGAGTGACGAAATGAGTGGGTCGAAAGCAAAGAGTCATGTCTGTTCACTTCATATTGCCATATAAAATCCAAACAACCATGAAGTAATATATATAAATGATTTTATTTTAATGTGCATAGATAGGTTAGAGAGTGGAAGAATGAGAGTGAGAAGATAGAGATGCAATGCACATCTAGAGCTGATATAAAGTAGATAGAAGGCTAAAAGGGCAGCAATGAAGAAGGAGTAAAAAAGAGTTGATATCTGGGTAAACCAGCATATGATTTTATTGTAGTGTGAGGGAATTGGTGCTCCGATATCAAGTTGTAGCTTGATAGATGTCTGGTTGTAGCTCGATGAGGTAGGAGCCTCATGTGAGTTGTAGCCTACAGGAAATAGATGGGAATTGGAGCTTTCATGCAAGTTGTAGCTTTCATAAACTGAGGTAGTAGCCTCCTATAGGTTGTAGCCTACAGAAAATAAGTTGTGAGAGGGATTTGGAGCTCATCTTTGCATCACAACAATAATAAGATGTGGTTTTCTCCCTTATGGGTTTCCACTTACATCTGTTGTATATATGCATGATGATTATGTGTTGATGTATTGTATTTAATCTGTGTATCACTTGCTCATCACATATTAAGTTTTTTTCTTCATTATATATTAAGTTGCTTATGAAATGGAGGTGTAAATAATTTTAAAGAAAAATTTTAAATGTCTGTGAATGTAATAAACTGATTCACCCATGCCCCACACCCCCCAGTTTAGCTAAGGGTTCATCAATTGGTATCAGAGCCAGTTCATTTAGTAACATCTTAACAACTAGAAGGAGGTACCAGCTCCCCAAAAAGGCTTGCCTAGAAGGGTGCTAAACAAATAAAGCCCCATTGTTTACTGGCGCAAACTATGTTTTCTGGAAAATAAGAATGAGGACATACTTAATGTCTCTACGAATAGAAATTTGGACTGTTGTGGAAGAAAAATATGCACCAAAGGATACAGACACTAAGGAAGAAGCCAAACAAATTTTTTAAGCCAATGCAAAAGAAATGAATGCACTCATGCACGGTATAAGTGAGTCAAAATTTATCAAATTAATGCACACTATGACTACCAAATATATCTGGGATACTTTAGGAAACATTCATGAGGGCGATAGAAATTTGAATATGGCCAAACTGCAACCACATAAAACTCATTTTGAAAACCTAAAAATGAAAGAAGATGAAGATATAGCTGCATTCTTCTTAAGAGTTGCAGAAGTTGTGAATATCATGATAGGCCTAGGAGAAGAAATTAAAGAAAGCGTTATAGCCCAGAAAATATTGAGATCTCTACCATCCAGGTTTAATCCTAAGGTTTTTGCCATAGAAGAAACAAGAAATTGGGAAACCTTAACCAGAAACCAATTACTTAGGAAAACAACAACATATGAGATGAGACTTCCTAAAAGGAAGTCAAACACGAGGGAGGTTGTATTTAAGGTAGACAAGTGGATAGAAGAAAAGGAAGGTAGATGCTCATGCTATGATGAAGAAGAATCCAAAATATTCATAAGATTGGATAGTGGTACAAAGATAAAATTTCATTTAAGTGATTAAATTGTTGAAGAGTGGGGCACTATGCTTCGAAATGTCCTCATAAGAAAATATAGAATCAGTCAAAATGGAAAGAGAAAAGTAATTTTAGCAATAGGCAGAAAGGGAATAGATTTAATAGAATAAAATTCTATTCTCAACAACACAACAGTGCATCTGAGAGCTCAGATGAATCCCCCAATGAATAAGGAACATCATAATTCATTTTGATGGCCAAGGAAGAGCTTGAGAAAGTTCTCCTTGAATTTGAAGAAGAAGGTGAGGTAGATCTTGAGGTGGAGTTGGTGATTTCCCTAAAGGAAATAGATAGACTCAAGCTCAAGACAAGAAAATAGAAGACAATCCTTCTGAAACATGTAAAGGAAGAACCAAACTATGAATATTTTATCAAATTAAAAATTGAACTTGAAGATGCAAGGAAAGTAGAAGACATTTTGCTGCAGCAAATAAGAGATAAACATCAGGAATGTAGAATATTGGAACACTACAAGAAAAAATGACATTGGTGATGGTCAAAAAATTTCATCATAAGTGCATTGGTGACAGCCAAAAGAGCCTTTGTCACCAAAAATTGAACGTCACCAAAGGTGGCATCGCCAAAAGTATAGGTGTTGTGGTATTCAAGGTCCGTCACCAATAATGATTTATAATGATGGATAGTGACCATCACCATTTAATATGAGAAATGGTAACGGACCTTAGCATCCATCACCAAAAAAATGAACGTCACTAAAAGGTGGCTTCGCCAAAATTATGTGTTGTGGTTACATTCAAGGTCCATCACGAATAATCATTATAATGACGGATAGTGATCGTCACCATTTCATGTGAATACCAACGATTTATTGTGATGGACCTTTATTGGCCGTCACTATTGATGCATATATATATATGGCGACGTTCGTTGATCATCACCATTTCATATGAACAATTACGATTTATGGTGATGGAAATTTCATGATCGTCACTATTGATGCATATATATGGTGGAATTCATTGACCGTCACCATTTCATATTGTAGTGAGGGTCAAAAACTGTCACCATAAGCTCATTAGTGATGGTAAAAATAGTCTGTCACCAAAAAATTATCATCGTCATTCCATATGAATATCAAGGCAGGATAGAATCAAACCACCAATGTCCTACTTATAAAGCATGTGCTCTTCCATTGAGCTAGCACCCTTTCAAGAATTATGTGACATCATAAGGTGTTGTGTCACTTCGTTCTGTCATTTGAAATGGGAAACAAGCACCCCCAATGTGACAATATGAAAGAGCTAGAGCTATATGAAGCAAACACAAGTTAGGAAAGGAAGGTTGCATAGTTGTTCCAGCATTTCCATGCTCTTTACTATCATAGATTCAACAGTATAGAAAAATGTAACATGGAAAATGTTCAATTTAGAAGAAATAATTAATCAAAACATAATCTCTCAATGATCTAAGCACTTTCCAATGGAAGATAGTGATAAGGATTTACTAAAAAATTTCACTGGAAAAGAACAAAAGAAGAAAATAAGATAATGGAACATGACAATTTCATTTTCTTATCCCAACAAGTTCAGTTCATCATATTAGAAACATAATTTAGCAAAGCACTATGTATTGAATTACTTTTGACAACCACAAATCCTAAGATGGCCTCCATAACCTAATGTCCATACAATAAACCAGAATTACAGGCCAAGGAAGGACACCTTGATTGATATTTCCACTGCTTTCAAGACTTACCATATTATTTGTTAGGAATATTAAGTTTGACTTTGGTTTCCCACCTCCATTTTTAATTCACTATCAAAAGGTGCTAAAAATAGTATTTTCATCTATGAAACCCATTAAATGTTAAAAGGTGTCAACAATATTACTTCCATCTGTGACATTCGATTTAACTAGGTGCAATTATGAGCATGCTTGGGGATTATAATCATACATCTGGATGCAAGAAAATTAAAGTCTGAAAAATAAATTAGCACAAGAAATTTGCTACCCAAGATGTCATTTCATTTGCATCACTACCATGCCTTTGTCTTTAGGAGATACAAGACCATGAGACGTACTTCATTCCTTATGTTCCCTCCATTTCTAGATTACTATTATCAGCATGGTGGCGTTTGTTAGTGTTATTTTTTGAGTGAACTTGAAGGAAGCACTACACAAAAATTCCCCAATGCAAGGATTTCATAAAGACATTACTTCTATAGAGAAGTGAAAAAGGACAAAAATTTTCTTCCAAACAAGTTAAAATGAAACAAGCATTCAATAACCTACAATTAGTAAATAAAAAATAGAGAAGTTACTATGACAACCCCTCAATGACTGGAAACAAAGTGGAAAGCCTAGGCAGTAAAAGATATCAAAATCGAAACAATTCTTTGGAAAATTTATCTATTATTGTGAAATAAAGGCATCTACATGCAGAGAATTCAAATGAGATAAGACCTAAATAACATGAAATCATTAAAGGATTTGAAAACTAGGTCGAAACTGAAACACAGGGATAATGATAACATAGCAAACATAGCAAAATGTGCTTTGTGAGAACAACATGAGAGAACATTTTTCAATACAAGCTAGAGATAAATAGTTTTCGAAGCCCTCATAATTGTAAGTCACCTTGACCATAGAAAAGCATGTCAGCTTCATTTCCAATCAATGGTGAATCAATTCCACTTGTAGTATAAGTTCAATTCTTATTGAGGTACTCCTTACCCCAATTGGGGAAACCTGCCAAAGTAAATGAGAATTTAATGGTTATTAAGTTCCACTTCCATAAACGGCTACATTCAACTCTTGTTAAAGTGCTCCTTAATTCAGTGGTGCTACAATGATTACAATGATTATAGAAGAAAAAAGGACTACACTGATTACAGAAAAAATGGACTACAATGGTTACAGAAGTTGGTGTCACAGATGTCTCAAACATTTATTGTCGGTTCCATAAGATTAGCACAATCATGGTGAAATGAATACAAAATTCATATTTGATACACGTATCTACAAAATTTACCTGGGTTCAACAAGACTAGTGAAAATTAATAAGTTACAACTAGACTTAGATCTAAATCTTGATCTACTCAGTCTACCTTCTTAAGGAAGTGCATACCCTTTTTCCTTGGGAACACTGCAATTCAAGTAAAATTTAGTTGTTGAGGATTTTTGATAAGAATGTTTCTAATTTTATGTGTTACATATCATCTATTCAACCAGGTGTACCAAAATAAACAATACATATTTGTGATTTATAACAGACCTTTTATAAAGAAAAAATCATATGACATTTATGAATTTAAATCTAATAGGTGTTCAATAGTGCATGTATATTATTATTTTTTAAATGAAAAAGACAATATTATATAATAGTGTGTGGGAACTTTCCTTTTTGTCATCCTGTATCACTAGTTGGGAAACCCATACAACATTATGAATCTTAAATGTTTTGATGTTTATTTAGCTTCAGTAAACTTTTGGAAAACGTGGAAATGAGTAAATGGATTTCATCTACATCAAACTCAATCTTATAATATATAGGAACAAACTACCTGTTAATCTCCATAGCTCAACCCTACATATAAAAATCCATTATCTAAATAAGAAATGGTTGAAGCATCAGATGTCTCCCCCAACAATTCTACCTTGAGACCAGTAACCTTGTAGAAGAGATAAATTTCATAAGTAGAAATAAAAAATGCCACTTCTGTAAAGATCAAATACGTGACTCACAGTGAGAAGACTAAGACAGAAGTAGAGTATTTTCCCAACTATAGTTACACTAGATATTAGTAATATGTTATAAATACCCTGATGAAACCATAACAAAAAATAGATGGCCTAGACTCTGGACTATGTACGCACTCAATAAGAAAGACAATTGTGCATGACAGATCCAAAGAACGACAAGGGCAAAAAATGGCTACAAGAGTGATGTTAATACAATAAAAGAGACAAATATCAGTTCTAGGTAATTACTATATCCACTATATGTTTTTATGTGTATGTGTTTGTTGTGATGTAGACCTATTCATTGACTTGTAGCCATGAATGAACCAGTTTTTCTTATGTCAATAATCTATAAGCCATCTCTGGATTTTTTACACACTCAAGAAGAAAGACAACTGTGCATGATATATCCAAAGAAGAACAAGGGAATAAAATTGCTACATGAGTGATGTTAAGCCAGTGAAAGAGATAAATATCAGTTCTAACTAATTACCATATCCACTATCTATTTTGATGTGTAAGCATTTGTTGTGATGTAGACTAATTCATTGACCTGTACCTACGAATGAACCAGTGTTTCTGATATCAATAATCTATAAACCGTCATGTAATATTCTTTGTATTGGTGTCAACATGGTAATCTTCTCTGGGAGCAGAGATTGTTGTTCACCCTATTAACTGAAAGTATGTGGAAGTGTGCTCATAATTTTCAAGAGCGAACTGTTGCTTGTATAAACTATATATACACTAAATATTTTCCTGCACCCATTCCTTTTCTTCGTGAAAGAAAATAAATAAATTTTAACAACTAAGAGTGAAGATTCTACAAACCGCTGTGAGTGCATATTGTATCGCATGATTTGTTTTAGTTATTATAATCTACATTCTTCCTACCCATAACTAATGAATAAACCTAAGATGTCTAGGAGTATGCAACTTTAGAATAAACTCACTAGAAGTAGGCAACTCACTAGAAGCATGATGCTTTAAAAACTGGAAGACTTATTCAAGGTTTGCTTCCAAGTAGCCAATCTGAAGGGGGGACGAAATGTAGGATGAGAAGTAAGGGAGAAATGGAATGTCTAACTCGAAGTTTGATGTCTAGTGATACCCACAAATATACACCTAGAAAAGTCCTCACTCCAAATCCCAGCCTATAACAGATAATTTATCAGAGTCAATTTTTTTTCCATAAATATCCCATCCCTCCTCCTTCAAAAATGATTTTCCCTATCCAAATAAAATACGTAGTTGTATATGGCCTTCTTCAGAAATAACATAACTTTGATATATCTAGGACCATATTTAATTTTAAAAATAAATTAGGATAGTCCCTTTATATATAGAACCTAGTATAGAATTCCAATTAAAATAAGATATGATCATAGCTCTCTAATAAATGATTCTAAACATGAGGATTGACAATGTTTTGTTGCAGATTAACAATGAAAATTTTGTATTTCTGTTGTTGCTTTAAGGGTACTTTGGTTTGATTGCCTTTTCCTTTTTGTTGCCAACATGGTATTATTGTTACTACGAATTCATCAACATCATATGTTGCTGCACTGATGGATAGTATGAACATCCTTTAAATATTTTTTTCTCCATTTTTTATGCATAAAACTTAAAAGTACACGTAAATGAGGTTGTTGGCAAACCATCTTGCTTTGCTTGCAATGAAATCTAATCTCATACCTAAAATAACGATCACAATTTGTAATTCCTAATTTAGTATAGCAATAACAGAGGCTCAACATGGGAAGGATAGTAGTCTTTGTTCAAGCTCAGAAGTCAGCTCTTAGCCTAATAGTGAAAACATCTTAGTAATCCACAGTTCCGTGTCACTATACAGTAGCATGCAACATACAGGCATAATACCCATATTTCAAGCATTTGCCAATATGGAAATTCCATGCAGAGTGACCAAACATACAATTTGACCAACGATGTTACTAAGGCATTTCATAAATTTTTTGTTAGTTCCTGAGCCCACCTCAGTCTGGAAGAGGGGCATGGGACCTATAGGAAAATATCACCCTATCCGTGACAAAAAATCAATAAGGGATTGAGCTTTGTAGAGATCATCACCTTGGTAATTAATGGTAATATTAAATTTTTCTTAAAGTAAAAGGATAGAAAATGTAAGATAAAGGAAAATGTCAGGTTTTTAGGGTTGACATGATTGTAGCCATTCCACTGGAGTTTCTTATGTAACATTATGAGGGTCTAGGATTGGAATTAGTCAAGACCACCAAGCCATGGGATTTTCCATAATGTAATCATTCTACGAGAATTAATATAGACATGGGACTCCTAAAATGTCATTTATGAATATCATTCTTATTGTCTTTCATATTTTCTTAAAAGATAATATGTTACATGAAATATATATGTATTTTGTATTTTTTATATAACATGTTTCTCCCACATAACCATTTTGGAGGTCATTTTTTCAAGAATTCCCATTTCAAAAGCTTGTACACATTCCAGTGTTTTTTGCAGCTTAGTCTTGCAAAGTATGTGTACTATATATTTCCCAGATCACTCTTTAACTCCCTAGCACTTATCTCCCATCCAAAAAGGTCATAAATCAAGAAATGAATGATTTCATGCAGTAGAGGTCCATGAAGTGTATATAATATATGTAGTGAATTTACATTTCTTTCAAATTCAATCTAAAAATTTGACAATTTTCTAGTGAATTTAGCCTCTTCAAAAGATTTGAAGGTCGAAAATTTACCCTGAAAATTGGCATACTTAGTAACGGAGGTGTCTATATTAATATTTTAACAAGATCCATGTATACAATTATTAATCTAGATTATATGTTCATAGAGGGTAAAAATTTATCATATTTTATAGTGGGATGTCATAATAGATCTCGGAAGCAGACCCATCACTAAAAGTTGTTAAGTCGTCTAATTCCCACATGACAAGTCTTGCTACATGGATAACCTGACCAATGAATTGTTTAACATGCTATCAGAGCATCTAGATACTTTTTCCCACAACACAATGTCTGAAATTCAACATGGGTGAATAAAGATCCTTCATTAAATGCCACTTTTTTTGCCATAGAACATAGAGGAAGGGACTCATATGAAACATGAGATCAACGTACAATTTCTGTTTGCAATGTCAGCTACAAAGAATACTTGCTAGGAACTTACCACTTATCATTCAATCTCTCTTATTTTATGTCTATTATGGTATTTGTTCATCAAACAAGTTTTCACTGGAAGGAATATAATGGAAAAAATCACAATCACTAGAGATGCACTTCATACCATCAAAACCCAAAAATTGGCCTCCATGTTCCTAAAACATGACATGGAAAAGGCTTGTCATAATTTAAGCTGACACTACCTAATTTCAATACTTCAGTTGAACAACATATATTAGCATAATCTCAATTGGGTTAAGAGCATTTGGTACTCAATCAACATTTCAGACCAAGTTATTAGCTCTCCAACCTATTTGTATCCCACTTAAAGAGAAGTCAAACAAGGATTTCAGCTTGTATCAATTCTTTGCATTTGATATAGGTCCTTCAATAAATGCCACTTTTGTGGCCATAGAACATAGAGGAAGGGCCTCATATGAAACATGAAATCAAGGTACAATTTCAGTTTTCAATGTCAGCTACAAAGAATACTTGCTAGGAACTTACTACTTATCATTAAAGCTCTCTTATTTTATGTCTATTATGGTATTTCTTCATCAAAAAAATTTTCGCTGGAAGGAATATAATGGAAAAAATCACAATCACTAGAGATGCACTTCATACCATAAAAACCCAGAAACTGGCCTCCATGTTCCTAGAACTTGACATGGAAAAGGCTTGTCATAAGTTAAGCTGACACTACCTAATTTCAATCCTTTAGTTGAACAATGTATATTAGAATAATCTCAATTGGGTTAAAATAATTTGGTACTCAACCAATATTTCAATCCCAGTCAGTAGCTCTCCAACATATTTGTATCCCACTTGAAGAGAAGTCAAAGAAGGTTGTTAGATTGTATGAATTCTTTGCATTTGATACAGATCCTTCAATAAATGCCACTTTTGTGGCCATAGTACATAGAGGAAGGACCTCATATGAAACATGAAATGAAGGTACAATTTCAGTTTTCAATGTCAGCTACAAAGAATACTTGATAGGAACTTACTAGTTATCATTCAAATTCTTTTATTTTATGTCTATTATGGTCTTTTTTCATCAAACAAGTTTTCAATGGAAGGAATGTAATGGAAAAAAACACAATCACTAGAGATGCACTTCATACCATCAAAACAAAGAAACTGGCCTCCATGTTCCTAAAACTTGACGTGGAAAAGGATTGTCATAAGTTAAACTGACACTACCTAATTTCAATCCTTCAGTTGAACAACATATATTAGCATAATCTCAATTGGGTTAAGAGTGTTTGGTACTCAACCAACATTTTTGTCCCAGTTAGTAGCTCTCCAACCTGTTTGTATCCCACTTAAAGAGAAGTCAAAAAAGGCTATCAGTTTGTATCAATTCTTTTCATTTTGTATATATCCTTCAATAAATGTCACTTTTGTGGCCATAGAACATAGAGGAAGGGCCTCATATGAAACATGAAATCAAGGTACAATTTCAGTTTGCAATGTCATCTGCAAATAATACTTGCTAGTAACTTACTACTTGTCATGCAAGCTCTCTTATTTTATGTCTATTATGTTCTTTGTTCATCAAACAAGTTTTCACTGGAAGGAATATAATGGAAAAAATCACAATCACTAGAGATGCACTTCATACCATCAAAACCCAGAAACTAGCCTCCATGTTCCTAGAAATTGACGTGGAAAAGTATTGTCATAAGCTAAGCTGACACTACCTAATTTCAATCCTTCTGTTGAACAACATATATTAGCATAATATAAATTGGGTTAAGAGCATTTGGTACTCAACCAACATTTCAGTCCTAGTTAGTAGCTCTCCAACCTGTTTGTATCGCACTTAAAGAGAAGTCAAACAAGGTTGTTAGCTTGTATCAATTCTTTGTATTTGATTAGCACAGGACCTTTTTAACATCTTGATATGGATCCAAGAAGCAAGAATCCTAAAAGGAAAGGCATACAGTAGCCAAAAAGTGAAGGTAAACCACAAATCATTTGTTGATGATACAATTCCGAGAATAAGAAAATAGCTACAAGATTTGAGATTTCCCTTGACATCTTTTGTGAAGCTTCAGGATCAAAGGTCAACTTTCAAAAATTGCAGTCTACTTTTGATGTAATAATCCCTTGGTAGTGGTGCATATTAATCTTGTCTTTATGTTTTGTTGTTATGATGGTAGTTTTTCTATGAATAACATCTTTTATTTACATGGTATCACATTACAACAATTTATTAAAGTGCACACCTCTTTGGTAGACTTTCTCATAGTGATTTAATGTTTTGGTGACTAATTGGTCATTGGAAGGGATTTATGGCCATATTTTAGCATTAACCTTTGTAAAATCATCTTGAGTTTGATTAATTGTTCAATGGTTAAATGTATCTAATTTATCCAAATTAAGGTTAAGAGCTTGGGCACCCTACTTCATTGGGTTCCTTTTCACACTTGCAAAGGGAAGGTGACACATTACTTAGTCAGCTTACTGAATTTGGAACATGTCCTTGTAGGGAAAACTTGTGGGGGAAAACTTGTGGAGTCAGTTCTTACTATTCTTGAAGGTGTATACTTATTTATTCCATGGAGTTTTGGCATTGTCAAACCTATGTTTCAGTCCCATACGATATCAAAGCAAAGTCCAAGCATACATATTTTTTTGCAAAATAAAAATCATATTTTACATAGATGGTGAATTATAGTTGACACATTAGCTCTGATCCCCTAATACTAATGAAAATATGACATAATTCAAGGAAGCACATGGGATTAGTAGAAGAGCCACAATGCACCTCTAAATTATCCCATCTACTTTCTAGAATAAAACTGACCATTATGAAAATTAGAAAAGGCCCATGTGTACACCATTTCAGTTATCTACTATTGATAGATCACATCTTAGGCCCACCTAAAACCACCCAATTCCCAAATATTAAAATATGAGAAGAATACACTCAGTATGAGGTGTTATTCATGTTCCTACTAGAATGAAAATCATATATACTGCAATATCTATATATATATATATATATATATATATATATATTACCTGCTCCATTGAAAACTGCAGAAGGATATCCAGGAATCATATAACCTTCATCAGCAGAGAACTTCACTCAATGTGTCACCTCTTCTTTAGACACCTCATAATCAAAACTTGTTATCACAAAATTTTGTGTAATTGTTGGTTGGTTTCCCTCATCATGGTGAATTTTGTCATTTCTTTTTTGGTCACTTTCCCATGACTCCCCTTCTGTTTATCCCCCAATTTTAGAACTAGTAAACACCCTTCCCATTAAATGAGACATCGTGATATGATGACTATCCCCATGAACATCTTCCCTTTCTATTCCATCAGGAACAATTTCACTTATTAATCCATGATCAAGAACAAAATCACATGTTTGTCCCTGATTTTCTATTACTTCAACCACTAGTTCAACTTCACCTACAATGCTCTTAGTTCTATGGATAGAAACCTCAACCCCGTGTATTTCATCTTCATGGCTGGCACCCATCCAAATACTCCCACCACTTATTCCTAAACTGAACCCACCTCATGCTTCAAAAGTAGCATTTGAGCATTTAATGTCCCATCACCTTCATCATTACTTCTCAATATTTTTTCTTCCACATTGTGTCCAACATCAGGCTACAGACATATACTTTGTTGTGCTTGAATGGTGAAATTCAGTTCTGACATCTCATTTACCTCAGCATTGTTATCAATACTAGGAGAAGGCCTGTGTACATCTTCATAGCTATTTGCTAGGAAATTATCTACCCTTTCCATAGAATTCTCTTGTAGATTGATAAAATGTATCCATTGCAATAACAGAAGAGACATGAGCTGAATCTCTTGTATAACGACCACCAATTGGTTGTTGATTTATGAATGCTTCCATGGCACTTTTTTTAGAAATATTGAGACCATCTACTTCAATGTCTATTTCAAGTGCTATTGAATGGTTGGGACCTGTGTATGAAACATCTCTGACATAGGATTCTCGATCTAAAACCAAGCTCTCTGTTGTTCGTGTGAACTTTGATGTTCCACCAGAATACTGGCTTCAATCATTGACTTCATCGGCATCGCGTTTAACCACAGTTCCTTCCACACTATCAACATGCTGGACCGTGATTGTCAGTATATCCATTGTACCTCCTCCTTCATCCATACTACGTTTGTGAGCCTGAGGACCTCATGACTCATATGATGCTACATGATCTCCAACTTCACTGCCAGTAGGTTTCCCTAAAATTGGATCCATGTCTTCTACAGGATCTTCCAAGGGTTCCACAATAGCAAGAATGTTGAAATGTGTCAGAGGTGGCCCTGCAGCTATTGTCAAATTCAAGTACATACCTACATTAAAGTGTGATTTTCCATCAACTGTAGTTGCAGCTTCCTCTACTTCATCTCGACCTTCAAAATTTTCCCTATCCCTTGAATCAATAACATACCATCATCCAATTCCACTCGCTGCACTTACCCCATGTGTAAGTACTAACATTTTTCTCGTCTCTGGTAGATCATTCCCACTAGAAAGAACACGATATGGACAAGGGGTTGTAACAATATCCTAGAGCCTAATAGTCACTCCACATAAGCTAAAATCTAAAACTGTTGTTAAAATATTGTGTTGAGATTCAAATATGGAAATATTTTTCTTTATGATGTCTCTCTTTCCAAGTTGTACTGACCTTGAAAACAACATCATGCTTGGGCCTAGCACACATGTTGGATGAAATTGACCCTGACCTGGACCAATAGGACATGCATTTATTGTTTACTGAGTTGAATGCTCTTCAGAGTCTACCACCTTTGGGAGCAATCAAGGTTCGCACCCACATAAATTCATCAGCCTTTGTGCTTGATGATGCAACAAATGTTTCATTTTAATTATTTCAGTGAGAAACATAAGAAGACAACTACAAGTGAAACACGAACAATCAAGACAATCTACAATAGAAAGAGAGAAACCTGATAGAAAATTCTAGCAACCTCTTCTCGATAAAATTCTATTGAAGGCATATTAGCTGCTCTACCACTAGACTCGCTAAAAATAACCAGTTGTTGCTCGGCCAGTATACGATCTATTTGTGAGCCCTGAAAAAGATTCATCTTGTTAATGGAAGAACCATATATGATAGGAAGGGCCAACAACTGTAGAAGTGCTTCACACTGATCATTATAAACCTCCAATTAGTGCACATGGAGGGGTAGGGGGAAATTTTCCCAGGCTTTGAGAACAACTATTTCCTTTCCAGATGGGACATGAAGCTCTATGTCTTGTATCCAGCTGCTCAGGAAAAGCTTCACTAGCACCTTGCACTTCATCAGAAAATAAGTGGAAGTTCCATCAATCAGTCTCTATAGCATCCAATTCATATTTTAGCAGAGAGATAGACTGTGGAAGTAAGCCAATTATGCAATCTAAAAAATACAACCTTACAAACACTAAATTAAATAATTTTATGAATGCTCCTTTGAAAAAACATTCCTACATTCACATTACATCACCACTATAAAATGCTATAAAGTTTAAACCAAGTGGTTTTTCTTTTTCCAAAACATCTAAAAGCATCTGAGGTAGTAAATACTCACAGAAAATAAAACTTAAATTACAGCTAGGCAGTCCATCCAACTGGTATTACCCATTATGCATAAAACAAACGACTCCAACACAAAAATTTCTAGATCAATCCACAAGATATTGATGAAAGACAATTTTGGAGGAGTCTTGAGTGTTGAAATTAGCACCGAGCTATGTGGAAGTGTCTAAGGTGGAGCAGAACCATTTTTTGTATAATATATATTTCATATATTATAATGCATTTATATTAAAAAAATGCAGGATTCCAAAATAGTTGCAGATAAGAAAATAGACATATTTGTGCTACTTGTTAATAATATAAGATAATTCTTTCAATGTCCAACAAATGACGACAAATAGGTCAATACAACTGCTAAGTACCAAAATATCAATACACTCATTTCGCCCTTTTCTCCCTAGATTTTTTTTGTTTGATTTTGCCCACTTACAACTTCGGAATTTTCCTATTTCATCTTGCACATTCATCCATGAAATTGGTGGCTTGGGATTTACTCATGTGAAGTTGGTGGGAGATTAATTAATTTATTGTTGCTGACTCTTTCCTTTCACAATTCTTGTGTAGTTGTAAGTACCTCAAAGATTATTTAATTATTTATTGAAGTAGTTTCACATTGGAGAAAGAGTCCATAACGAATATTTCTACTTTGAAAAATTTGGAAGCTTTACCAAGCCTTTATTGAGGAGCACTCCATCTAGTTGATATATTCCTTTGGGGATGCAATTGGACCCAAATTCTATGGGACAAATGGCTTGAAGCTTCCAATATGGAAAACCTAGGAATGAAAACATTCCAAGAGAATCAATACTTTAGAGATTTTCCACGTTCCCAAATCTGTGATAATTTGAAAGAGAGGTTGGGGAGGCTCAATCAAGCCAAGAGCCTAAAAATATTATCCCACAAGACCACTACTTACACAATTTGGAAAAATAGAAAGAACACTTTATTTTATGAAACAACCGCACCTCCATACAACAACTAGCAGTATGTAGGCCACAAAGTTGCAAACAATATTAAGCATGGCACCTTGTCAAATAAATGCATTCAAGGTATAAATACTTCATTTCCAAAGGAGTTCCTTTCAGAAATAGCCTCTCTCAGACTACCAATGTTTTTTAAGACAAATTATGGATAGCCCAATCAACAATTTAGTAATTAGTTTCAGATTACAATGAATGTGTTGTGGTTCAAGATGATTACTATGGAGGTCCTCACTAGCTTTAATCCTTCAACGAACTTATTTTCAGCCATATCTATCATGGGCCATTATTAATATAAAAAATGTAAAATTTTATAACTTTTCATAAAGGCATCAACGTAACAAAACAATCCCAAGGTCCATGTAAATCCACACATGCAGGGTAAAAGGTGGGAAAACAATCAGGAATGGAACTTAAATTTTAGATTCCTGGAATAATCCCATTATCGTCCCAATTTCCTATCTTTATTTTGGGAAATTACTAAAAGTAGAATCAAACTTTCATGGTGACATGAACCATGTTTTCAACTCACTTTCAAGTTTTGGATCTACTTGCGAACAACTGAGAAAGTTAACAAGTCTCAAATATATGAATCTTGATTTTAATGGTGCATGAGATGTTGCAAACTTGCAAGCATATTTTTATAACCCTGACAATATATCATACTCAAAAATTATGTTTCTTGACCAATTACTAAACAAATTCCAATAGTCAGACATGAATTTTGAGATGCAAAGTGCATCAAGAAAAAGTATCTATAATTTAGATCATGCAACTAAGAACCAAAAAAAATTAATTAATTATAAAATTAAATAAAGAGATGATCTCCAGTGAACCATTTTATGATAGAAACTACATTCCACTACCACACAAAATGTAAACATAACCGAAAAAAAAACCACAACTATTAATCCCTAGTACCCAGATGGTTCAAACATAGAAGAAACAAATGCCTACACCCATGTTAGATGTCGCTGAATATTGCTTGGGGTGAAGAAAGTTTGTGAAACGCTAGCATGCACAAGAAACCAAAAATCAACAGTACTACACAAAGAAAATCCTACCATTTTTGTAACCCAAAACTCTTGACTCGCTTATGGAACTCTTACAAACAAATAATCCCTCCTGTTTCTACCATTTTAAACATTATTTCCACTAAAATGATGGGGACATGAACTAGGAATACCAGAGTTATTTCCAATAGTTTTCGAGTCATTGTTGACTAGGAAAAAAATGCTTATATCCCTGATTGAGATAGACTCAATTATAATTTTAAACATGATAAGTAATGAAAATGTACTCAGTAGGCAACTGTTGTCTACCCAGTGCGAATGATATGTCCATTATAATATTTCTTACCCATATCAAATCAGACTTGAAATTTTCACTGGATGGTAGAAACTTCCAAAACGCTTTCATATAAGGCACATCAACCTGAACAAAGAATTTCATATTGGGCATGTGTATGTGTAGAATCCAATATATAACACACTCATCTCTCCCCATTGTTGAAAATATACATACAGAAAAACTTATCAACTATATACAATCGTTAAGATAAGGCTCCTCCTAAGATAATGTCCAAGAAAAATCAATTTGATACTTTCATTTAACCACTTGCTAATCAATGGTCATAGATTCATAAAAGCCAAAACGATTGTATAAAAATCCAAAATGATGATCAATATTTCTGCATGCATAAAAAAAAAAACAAAGAACAATGGACACTAAGTAAGATCACCTTAATAGGATCCTTCCTTGTATCCTCTCCCATTCTAAGACATCATGTATTTCTATTGTTCATGAACCTCAGATCCCAAAATGTTTAGAATCTATATAATGTTTGTCTTGGATCGGTATTGAGCAAAACAATAAACCCATTCCCTGAAAGAAAAAAATTATCGTATCAATAATAAACTAAGAATATGTATGCATGTGCGCTTGTTGGTGAGATAGTGGTAGGGGAAAAAATATTGGTATACAAAAGGCACAATTAGAAACACTGTCATCACCAATTGGGCCTATAAAATAGGGATTATGACATCATGATCCCTAATAAATTTTCTGCATACAAGATCCATGTTCTTTTCTGCTCGCAGTATATACCCTCTATTATCCCACATTGGCCTCCACAATATCTACTGCTTTCAATAAGAAACTTAATGAAGCACTTTTTTTATCTAAGGTGTGGACTATGATGATATATTTTCATCGGTTGCCCAATATACCACCATCTGTTCGATTATTTCCCCTGTTGCCTCCCAGGGATGGAATCTACATCAAATGGACGTCAAAATTTCTTTCTTACATGGCTTACTTAATGAAGAAGTTTATGTAGAACAACTTAAAGGGTTTGACGTTTTGGATTGAGTTTCACATGTATGCAGGTTGAGGAAATACCTCTATGTATTGAAGCAAGCCCCCAGGCTTGGCATGAGAGGATCGATAACTATATTATGAATTTGGGATTTACAAGAAGTGAAATTGATCTTAACCTTTATTTCTAGGTTGAAATGATAGGCCTTTCATTTTTTTGCTCTATGTGGACGATCTCTTTCTAACAGTTGTAGACCTTATCATTCATCAATGCAAGAGGGAGTTAGCTTCTAAATTGGATATGAAATACCTAGGAATGATGCACTACTTCCTAGGCTTGGAGGTCTGACAAAAGTCATGTGAGATTTTCCTTTCTCAAGGAAAATATATTGTGAAATTGCTACAAATATTTGGGATGTTGGACTGCAATTTAATGAGGAAGTGTTGTTGGGCATAATTTGGGAAATCCTTCTAAGTATCGTCAACTCATGGGGGCCCTGATGTTCTTGGTGAAATCCTGTCCAGACATATGCTTTGCAGTGAATACATTGATTCAATTATAGTCGAGCCTCATCACATACACTGCATTGCTGCAAAGAATATTTTGAGATATATCCAAGGCACAATCAACCATGGATTGACATACACTGTCGGGAATTCAAGGCTCCATGGATATATTGATGTTCATTAGGCTAGTAGTGTGGTGGATTGTAACAGGCTAACAACACATCTGGATGTTGCTTCTCACTAGGCTCTGCTTCGATATCCTGGATGAGTAGAAGAAAAATCGATTTCTTTGAGCACAGCGGGGGCTGAATACATTGCATCTAGTATGGCCTGTTGTGAAGTTTTTTGGTTGAGGAAGCTCTTTAGTGAGTTTTTTGAGCATGTGCTAGATACCACGGTGATATTCAACGACAACCAAATTGGGATTCTCCTTTCAGATAATTCCATGTTCCATGACCACTCCAAGCATATTGATATCAAGTACCACTTTATTCGGGATATGGTACAACAGGGAGAAGTAAGGCTCCATCACATTGGAACTTATGAGCAGATCGTAGATATTCTCATGAATCCCCTAAGGAAGGTCAAATTCTAAACCTTCCATGAGAGACTTGAAGTCATGGAAAGACCCTCCTATGAGGGTCCCGCATGAGTTGGACATTGAGCTCTAGGAACTTCGAGGGGCTTGGGGGTACTTATGGGAGATATGAGAAACCATAAGGTGAATGGTTCACCTTTCCATAGTTGTGTACTGTGTACAGGGTGAGTGGTTCACCTTCCCTTGTGATACCCCTTTTTTTATTGATATATGAGCAATATGAGTGGTTCGCCTTCTCCTTGTGGTGCCTGTTAGGGTCCTGTGATTTGGCTGATTGGCAAGCCAAATGACAGTGTAACATCAAACCAATATTTGGAGCCTAAGGACCTAGCCTTCCTGGACTCAGAGAGGGCTCTCTCTATTTGTGTAAGGGATATCTGTGTGTTTGCTTATTGTGTTATGATTTTAGGCTAGTTATGAAGTAGGTTTTTTGGTTTTGGTTTTTAGGTTTTGAGGGATGAAACTGATCAAAGATATAAGATAGGTAAAAATATGTCAGATCAACTGGGCTATGCGGTCTAAGAGGTCAAGAAAATCTATCAGATGGTGATACAAGGTTGTTTAAGGGTTGATTTGATTCGAGGTAGAAAGGATCTTTGGGAAAAATGGAGTAATATGGACATCAATTTTGTGAACAACAAAGGATTTCAAGCATAACTAGTTTAATAGCTGACATAAACATGGTAGGGAAAACCATTGATCATGAGAAATGAAACTATAACCTAATCAATACATATAAATAAACATTCAAGCCATGCATAGAGATATATAACTCTATAACTTTTCGAAATGGCTATCAGACTTTGGGGAAATACACTTAAGATGGACAAACAGCTCAAATCACTATGCCGGAATGCCTAAACACAGTACTTCAAGTTATTAGGCACTTTGAAAACAAGATTGCATAGTCTTAGGCAAAGGGCAAGATCAGAACAAGACCTCCTTGGTTCAACAAATGACAATCTAACCAGTCAAAGAGAAATTTCATGGATGGAGCTATGGCTAGCCATGAGTAAGCAGGGCATATGGTAAATCATACTTAGCATGCATAAAACCATGAATGAAACAAGAAAAAATATCCTTAAGTTATTAAAGAGAAATCAAGAATTCTTTAATGTGACTAAGAATGAAGAAAAAATGGAAGCTATGAAGAAACAGGAAATTTGAGGTGCCTCCAAGGGCATGTCTAAATTTTTTTCTCTACTATCCTATAGCAAGAAAGAACATGGATTTATGAATGAAAATTAGGAAACAAAACAAAGAGAGAGACACTATACCATTCTACCAATTCATGGAATCCAACAACAATCCTCTTTCATCATCTAAGAACATCGAAGAGACTATCCAAAAGCATGAGACAAGTATTTCTTCCAAAGCTTATATGACCATATATTACTTCTATTCATCAATTTCAAACTTGTTTACAATGAAAGCCTTTGGAATATATACGCCAAAGTGAGGAAAACCTCTTAGTTCAACTTGTAATCTCATTGGCCTATCCAAAATATCTTATTTTGTCCTTGAGGCTTTGCAAAGCCCAAGGCACAAAATATCTCATAAAATATCTAAAAAATGGTAAAAGAGGGAAATAAATTGACTTTTCATAACTTCTCATGTGCAAAAATAGCTAAACGCACATGAGGTAAAAGCAGTTTTTAAAGGTTCCATTTTTACAAAAATACTCAAAAAATACATCAGCAAAAGGTCCCCTGACTTGCCGGCAACTTTTGGCAGCCTACCCGATGTCGAAATAAGGCTCATGATAGCTTGTTGGAAATATATGGGTGTCTACTTTCTGGAGCAACTATAATTTTTCAAATCTGATGCATGGAAATTCTCCAAAAACAGGCCTGTGTGTAAAAAACCAAAAATAAGGCTTGCTGATAGACTGGGTAGAGTGTAGAAAAAGCGAGCATTTTTTTCCATTTCAGGGGATAAAATGATCTTCAAATGTCCTAGAAATATCTGAGCATGTGCTCCTGAAATAATTTCATCCAATGATACCATCCTCATCCTTTGATTATCCCCCAAACTGAAATGGCGAAGCCCATGAGTTTTGGCCAAAAACCCAAAAGTGACAAAAAACCAAAATATGTCGAAATTTTCCCAAAATTGGTGAGCATGACCCTCAAGGGTTCTCAGCAACATGCTGTGAAGTAGAGGCAAAAATCTAAAGTCCTATGGTGTCTTTCCTCACTTTCTGTGCCGGGCGCTTCCCTTTAGCCTCTTTGAGCTTTTCTTGACCAGCCTTCAACTTGCGCCAGACAAACTGATTTAACTTTTTATAATGCCCCGTCATTCTCCTTTGAAGGTCTAAATCCTTGTTTTCCTTCCCCAATTTCTTCTCCAAGTGGTCATTGACTGTCTCAAGCCATGCCTCCCTATTTCTCTCTATCTCTTGTTCGAACAATGCAGTGAGAGGGGTAGATTGGAGAAGGGCATTTTCCTCTTCTTTTTGCTTCTCAAGGGCCTTTTTAAGCCCCATGGTTCTTGGTCTCTTTCGCCTAGGCTGATCTTCGCCTTCAATTTTATCGAAATCACCTATGAGTTCTTCCAACCTCACTTGGGCTTTGGAGGCCTCCTTCTTGTATTTAATCGCTCATGTCTCATAAACAACCATATGGACACTCATTTGCTTATTTTGGATTTGCAAAAATTGATTGAAATTTCTAACTCTATGAAGATCATCCTTCAAAGCATCAATTTGGCTTTCTCTATGGATCAAGAGGCTTCCTAGAATCTGGGCCTCATTATCACTATCATTGCTTTGGATTTGGATGATGTCAAATGCACTCTCCTGTTCATGACCGCCTCCTTCCTTACCCTTCCCTTTGCTTTGGGTGGCTATTCTAGTGCTCTTCCTCCTAGGAAAATCAATCATGGGCTTCTTTGGAAATTTTTCTTTACTTCGGAGGGCCCTTGTCACATTTGGAGTGACAACTCTACACACTATTTTCTTTGTTGTCTGGGGCTTGGAGACTTTCGGAGAAGAGAGCATGGCCCCTTGCCTTGGAGAGGAAGCTAGCACATGCTCCATTGTCTCTTTACCCTTCTTTTTTGCCAATGTCTTGGCTCTCTTCAAGGATACCTAGGCTGTCTTTTTGTATCTCCCTTTGAGGGCTATCCTCCTCACTGTTTTGCACATCTTCATGCTGTTGTCCCTTTTCTTCTTGAGGCTGCTGCTGTGTATCATGATGTGGCTGCCCCTATCTATAACTCTCATGTTGTTTCTGTTCATCATGATGTAGCAGCTGTGTATCATCTTTTGGCTACCCCTTTTCATCACTTTCCTGTCCTTGTACATCATCTTCATGCTGTTGTTTTGTCTCACCCTCACTGTGTTGTTTTTCTTCATCTCCTTGTTGCTACTCATCATCACTGTGATGCTGTTGTTCAACACTTTCTTCCTTCTTGCCTTGTTGTTATTCATTATCACTGTGATGCTGTTGTGTGTCATCATAAGGTTGCTCACCCTCATCATAAGTCTGCTCGCTCTCACTGTGTTGTTTTTCTTCATGTTGTTTCCCTTCATCATCTTCCTCATCATCATGGTCATGCTCTTCTCACTCTTCAGGCTCTTCTGCTTGCTCTGTGGTAAATTTGAGTTTTTTTAGGAATAAGTCTGCTAGAGGAAGGTGAAGGATGATGAGTAGGAGGTGTAGGGGATGTATGGACTGGAGTGATGAAAGTATCCCATGAGACCTATCTCTTTTGAAGCTGATGAATAATAATTATTTTGATGAGAGAGTGATGGAAGAGACAGGCTATTTGCTGTGAAGGAGGCTTCTTCTGGACAGTGGAGGCCATTTTCTCAATGCTCTTGTGTAAGAAGAAAGGAAGATTTAACAACTTGGTGCTTGTGAAATGCATGAGCATTCAAATGTGATAGGCATAGATTTGGGAAAATCTTCCCTCACAAGTGAAATAATTCATGATAATCTTCATGAGAGGGGCGTAGCTGGCTAAAAGATATGAGAAAGGGAAAATAGAAGGACATGACTCTCTATGCTCAGGCTTTAGAAAGGGCTTGTAATCATCTGAGTGCAAATGGATTTGTTTAAACCATTTATCACCAATATAGGGGATCTTAGTGGCCTTGGAGATGGATCTTGGGGATAATTTGAAGTCAAGGCCTGCCAACTGGAAATGGTTGTCTCGAAACCTCAAAGTGCAAAGATGTGTCAAAGGAGAGAAACTCTTCACCTCTTGCACTCTTTGACAAAAATCTAAACACCTGACCTCATGGAAATTGAACAAGACTGATGGGTGTGCATTCACTTCTTCAGTGGAAATAGGCTCATATCTCCTATGCAATCCACTCCTACTATCCGTCCTAGGAGGCATCTTGTTCTAGATGCTCTCTGCAAAACCAAACTGCATCAAAAAGGTTTTCAAGAATGTTTTCTCAAACAAAAATCTATCTTCTTTGTCAATCACTGTCTGATCAAGGTAAATTTGCCTTAAATGATGTGTGAAATGTTTTCTTTGATATTAGGTCTCTGCTCCTTCCAAAACATTGTCTTTCCCCTTTGTATGCAAATCAACAAATAATTTTGATAATAAGCACACAGTCAACAAAAATGTATACACAGTCAAGTGATTTATATGTTTGGGTAAGGTCACAGGGCTCTTAGTGTTTTGAGGACAACAAGATAGCCTTGCATTTATACAAAGGAAAAAAACTCCTCCCAAACAAAACAGCCTCCTTGTCTTCATTGTTTTCTCACACATACTTTGACAAACACCTCCAAATGGAAAAGACAGCTTCACACACTAAAGTTTGCTTATGGTCAAAGAGTCAGCCCTGACTTTTCTCTTTACCACACTGGGGAAAACTTTGAAATGACAAAACACTTGTAGAATGATTACTGTTGTTTGAAATCAGGCCCACTATTTTCACTTTTCAAACCCTGTCTTTCCTCCCTTTAAACACTGCCTCCACCTTTCAACTTGTTTTGAGGGTAGTTTTTTAGGTTTTTAAACGTCAATAAGAACCCACCATTTTTACCATGTCAGTGTTGGGAAAAAAAACCACAGCAATTTCGAGCTTCAAACGGAAAACACAACCCTCCTTAAAATACTCAACACTGTGATTTATATCATGAGTTTCATCTTTTCAACATCACTTAACAGTCTTGAAAAGAGCAAGGAGGCTCATAAAATACCTTTAAAATTGATGATGGCATTGTTTGAGGATTTTGGGCCGCTTTCAAAACATTTTGGAGGTGTTTGGACCATTGACATGTGTGCGGCACATTGATAAGGGAAAGCGTCGTGCAAAGAAGAGCTGTCGGGTCACTGTCGGGCGGTCCTGACTGGTGCCTGTAGGTGCACCACGCAACAGTGCAATCCTGTGGTAAAAATCTACCTGAACACGCCACGCAACTCTACAGGCGCGTCACGCAGTATTGAAGCCCAAAAGATCGATGAAATTTCTCAAAAATTCCTTCTCTGGTCTCGTGGAGATCCAAAGGGGAGTGTTGCCTCATGTTCTGGTAATTCAAAAATAGATTTTCAATGGTCCTTAAACCCTTTTGAAAGTGAAAACGCCAAAGTCCTCTTCACACTTGATCCGTGAGGGTTTTTTAAGAGATGTTTCAAAAAGCCTTTGCTTTTAAACAAAAATTGAACCCTTATCCCTTAAAACATAACCTGATACTTTTTGTCCGGATAAATGTCATAGTGGTAATGAGCATTTCTTTTATAAGCTTGACCCCTTTTTTGAAATGAAACAACCTTTTTGAGAATTTAAAACTTTGACTGTTTCTCATTTAAGGAATGAAATTTTTTTTTCCCCCTTTTCTGATATCTGTACTGCGGAAGGAAGTTATGCTCTAAGCCACTATGGCTCATCTTCTGTCACTTTTTATCAGTTGAAAAAGGTTTTATAAAATAGAAAGAGCATCATCTTTAAATATCAACATCACTTAGTGTTTTTCTTATTTGAAAAAGGACACCTGTAGAAAAACACCTTGTGTTATGTGAGGCTTTCTTTGATACTTTGAAAGAGGTAGTTTCACCCTTTCGAAACCTAAACTGACCATATATGCTCCTGATGCTTTGGATATGGTCATGCCAATTGTGAAAACTAAATGAGATGGAAGGTGTTGTTTGAGTTTCTTTTTGACTGTGGGTAAAAATAAAATAGGAGATGAGGTACTAGAGTTGAAAAGTGAACAAGGGAAAGTTGCCCCTTTTGTCTTCTCTGAAGGAGGTTTGCAAGAAACCTGGGCTTTACTATCATCTATCCATCAAGAGGGCACTTCTTCTAAAAACTCTTTCTCTACTCAAACTACAATAGAAAGGTACCTTTGACCTATTTTCGTAAGTATAATTCCTTCATTTGTAACAGTGGCCTGCATTATTGGCTTTCAATGTTGTTCCAGGATCTTGAAACTCATGCCATAATCCTTCTTACATATTTGTGAGCTTGTGTGCTTAGTTTCAATGCCTTTTTGGGAAAAATAAACTCAAAGTGCCTTCTGTCCACTATGATGAGTAATTTTTGAAATAAAATTATTTTTGAATAGGAAGAACAGTACCTTTTGAAAAGCAATCATCACTCTTAGTGGTTTCCCTTGTACATTATGGTAGAGGTCAATTTGGGACCAAGACCCTTTGACTCTTTTGACCATCTACTTTCATAATATTTCCTCACTCATGATCAACCTATAAGCTTTGCCTTGTAATTCAAAAGATAATGAAACTCATGCAAACCAATTTTAAAGCCTACTGCTTTACCTCTTCCTTTAATCATAATTTTGATGCAGAGATCTTCAGTTACTGTCTCACTGTACCTAAAAAATGTCTTCTAGTCAGTGTACATTCTTAAAATCAAACTTTATCCATTGGCTCTCTGTTTGTAGATGAAGGAGGAGCTCTTAACCCTCTACTTACAAGATGAAGGAGGTTTTTTAGTCTTCAAACCCTCTGCTTATAAATGAAGGAGGTTTTTCAGTCATGCCATCTCAGGAGCCTTTAACAATGTTATTTTTCCTTTCACTGTCTTTTCATGCTTTGATTGTGATCGCAGGAGCTTAATGAAACAACTCTCTGCCCTGTAGGTTCATTCCAGGCTCAAATTCACATGAGAAGCAACTGTCTTCTCATGTGGAAACAAATACTATCTTCTGGGAATGCTGGTATGTTTCTGTTCTTGAAAGATCCATGAAAACACTGTAAAACCACCTAAAATCAATTTGACCTATGGTACATGTATAGCTGAGACTTGAGGGTTTATTAGTGGCGTGACCTAGGGTTTTAACCCACTTTACTTGCAGAATGGGAGGTTTGTTATGACTGGTCTGTAGTAGATAGAGGTTTTTTGGCTTTAGGATAGTTTTCCAAGGGAGAAATGCTTAAAGCGCCACTACCTAACTTAGGGGAGACTTCTTTGGACAGATTTGGATTGTTTTTTTGGAGCTGATGGGAAAAATAGTATGGCTAAGGCTAGATAGGACTTGATAATGAGGTTTCATCTCATCATGGGTGGACTGAAAAGTAATAGGACAAAAAAATTTATGGGTGTTTTACAGCTGGAAAATTTGACAATTTTTTAGATCAGCTGCTAGAAAACTTGGCCGTTACAACTAGTCATCACCAACAAGTGAAAAATACTGATGACTAACAGTGGCTCCATTTGGGGAGGACAGCTCCTTTTCAGGAGCTGTCCAGAATTCCAGATCTTTGGTGTATGAAGACCAGTGCCTGACCCATTGGTGTGAATTTCACTCTTCCTTGATGCTACTTCTGAAAAATGACAGCATGATTAGCATCAATTATATTTCTACCTACCCCACTATCTTTCCTAACATTTTTTCTTCCTTTGGATGCATTTGGACTAGCAACCCTTTTGACAATATATATTTTTTCTTTTTGGAAAATGAACCTATCTAATTCTAAACTTATATCTACCAGGAGTTCAGATGAAACTGATGAACTCCTTCATTACTCTACCTATGCTAGATCAACTGTCACGGTTAAGCTGTTTGACAAGATTTTATTCTCTAATCTAAAACATGAAATTGACAAATGATCAAATTAGGGTTAGACAGTCTGATTTTTCATGTACTTGCGGCATGAAAGATAAGCTGCACACAAATATTATTTTGCAAAAAATGGAAACTAGGAAAAACATGGCTAGGATGCACAATTTGTTTTTCATCCCCGCTTTCCTCTTTGGTTCTATTTTGAGCATGTGGAACCAGCATCTTTTCCTAATCTAATCTCTTTGATAAGTCAAGCTTACACAATGTTGACCATCTTTTCCACTCACTAACTTATCAGCAAATAAATTTAAAACATGTTGAGCTATGATTAGGCTAGATAACTGAACAAGACATTTGAGCACTAGTAGCGGCATTTAGACTTGCACGCTTTTTGAATGACTATTTTTTAACATGGGGCTTTTTTTCTTCTTTTTTCAAACTTCCCTCTTTTCTATTTTTCTATTGTTTTTGACTTTTCTTCTTTTTATCTACTTTTCAAACAATGGTATATACAATGATTGAAAATGTGTTAAAATTGGAGCTCTTAACAAAAATAATGCTTTAATGTCCTGCCATTCACTGGACCTCCAAAAGTTTCAGTTCCATCAGGTTCTTGCAAGAAAAAGGCATTGTTTCCGCTAACTAAGCTGATGATGAAAGGTCCCTTCCATAAGTTTTCAAACTTACCATGTTTACCTTTGTCTTCTCTTCTATAATCCCATTTTAGCACTTTGTCCCCAATATGAAAATAATTTTCTTTGGTCCTTCTATCAAAAATCTATTTTATTTTGTCTTGCGCTAACTGAGCCTTTTGGTAAACTTCTTCTTTGGTTTGCTGTAAATGGATAGTCTGATTTACCCTTCTTTGCATGTCATTTTCTTCTATTTGAACTTCCTGCAATAGCTTCATTACTGGAATCCCTAGAGATGTTGGGAAAATGGCATCTATGCCATAAACTAGTTGGTAAGGAGACATCCCTATGGATTTTTTGGTGGTTAGTCTGTCAGGCCATAGGGCGTGTACTAGTTTTCCATGGAGGTTGGTTTCAGCCATTAGTCTTGCAAGTCCTTTTCCTTTAACTAGTTTGGTAGGTCGGACTTCGAAGTCATATTCTAAGATGATAGCGATCCATTTTCCCCTTTTACCATCGGGATCTTGGTTTAATATGTCCTTGACGACGGTATTAGGGACAAAAGCGATGACATGAGAATGCAAGATGTAAACTCGGAAATCTTTGAATGCTTTCACCAATGCGAATGCCTGTTTTTCCATGATGTTATATTTCAAGGGAGCATCTCTTAGCGATTTTCTGAAGAAGGCAATGGGTTTCTCTTGCCCTGCTGCATTTTTTTGCAGCAATACAACAACTATTGTGTGTTCAGAGGAAAATGAAAAAATGTAAAAATCTTTGGTGAAATCAGGACTTATCAATACTGGTGTTTCAGTTAGGGCCTTTTTAACTAGTTCAAAAGATTTTTTGGCTTTTGTAGTCCATTTAACCCCGATCTCTTTCTTCAACATATTTGTGATATCTCTTAGGAGTTCGGCAAGGTTTGGGATGAATCTTCTCAAGAAATTTATCTTTCCAATAAAGTATTGCAGCTCCTTTATGTTTCTGGGGTGACTTATTTGTAATATGCCTTCGATTCTCTGGGGGTCTATTTTTATTCCTTCTTCCGAAATAATGTGACCTAGGAGTTTTCCTTCTTCTAGACCAAAGAGTGTTTTCTTGGGGTTTAGGGATAAACCATATTTTCTACACTTGTTAAGAACCTTTCTCAAGTGTACCAGGTGTTCTTCATATGATTTGGAATATACCGTAATATCGTCCAGATATATGACTATGAAAAAACCTATGTCTTCTGAGAAGGCTATGTCCATTGCTCTTTGGAATGTGGCATCGGCGTTCATCAATCCGAAAGGCATTTTAACGTACATAAAAGTGCCCCAAGGTGTGGTGAAAGCTGTTTTGTGTTGATCAGTGGGGTAAATCAACACTTGGTTATAACCAGAAAAACCATCAAGTAATGAGATCCTTTTAGCACCTACTACCTTCTGGAGTATGTGGTCCATTTTGGGCAAAGGATAGTTGTCCTTTAAAGAGGCTCTATTTAGGTTTCGGAAATCGATACAGAGTCTAATTTCTACGGTTTTTTTCCTAACTGATACTAGATTTGAGACCCATTCAGAGTTCCGGAGGGACACTATTATCCCAGCATCATACACCTTTTTGATTTCCTTTTTGACCAAAGGTAGTAACACTGGGTTTATCATTCTTAACTTTTGTTTGAAAGGCTTCTACTTTTCTTTGAGGGGAATCTTATGTTGAATGATGCTTGTGTCGTATGATTTCAAATCTTGGTATCCCCATGCGAACACATCTTTAAATTCTTTAAACAACTTGATGTATTTATGTTTTATGTGAGGCGGAAGGGTTATGGATAGTTTGATCTTTCTAGGTTCTTCCGAGCTTCCAATGTTATATTCTTCTATGTCGACCTCAGTAGATTCCATTTTTGGCTTTTTGGCCACATCGTTAAAATCAAAAAATTCCTCTAGAGGCGCAAGCCCTCTAGGTATGGTGTCATTTTCACAATGTAAGACTTCAAGTTATCTTTGGTCAATGTCCTCTCCTATCTTAGCTCCATATGAATGATCTATCAGGTTTAGATTCGTCCAAGAAGGTGGATTTGGCTCTTGGTCTTGATTTTGGCCATACTTCTTTTCTTCATTTTCTAAGTCTGTTTTGGTTAATTCAAATTCATTCCTAGATTGTAAAAAATCATCAATTTGATCATCATATTTGAATATTTGCCAATGGTCAATATTATCTGGTACTGTAGGGTGATGTTTGACCTAAATACTATATTTCTCTCTCAAACATGGTATTTGGCCATTGCTTGCAGCAAAGGTGAGCTCATTTTCTAGGCTATTTTGAATCCTAGGAATATAAGTGAGTTCATACTTCTCGAAGGTTTTGAGGATGTATAAAGCTGCATTCCTGTATTCTCTTAGTCTTGGGTTTTTCGTTGAATATTCACCTTTGATTTTCCTAATTAAAATTTCTAAATCTCCCTGGGCTGATACTTTCTTGGCACCTAAGTCCTTAAGTATGTGCAGACCAATGAGAAGGGCCTCATATTCTGCGATGTTATTAGTAAATTGGAATTTTAATCTGAAAGAATGACCTTCATTAGCATTGTGTATCCAGATGTCAGCCCCCGAACCAGTTTTGCCACAAGAACCGTCAAAGCTTATACTCCAAAGATTTTACTTTTCATACATGATACTAAGTTGTTTTTCAGGCTTCTTGGAGCTTTGGTCATTAGTCTCTACATCTAGTAATGGGAAATGCATTTTTGATGGTTTGAAAACCTCTTCATTTTCCATTATCTGATTGTTTATATCACTTTCATTGTATAAGATAAAAGAATCTAAATTGGAATGAATGGAATAAATCGGAGTATTGTTTGGCTTATCCCGGTTGCTAACCATGTATTTCATGTGAGTCTCTCGGTATAATCTCCTAGTTTGGTTGAAAACTGGGATGGTAGCGAATGACATATCCATTTGAAGGTTACCTTGCATTTTGGCAGCCCACGCCCTTGATAATAGCATTCCATACTTAGGAGGGATATCAGCCACTACTACGTCCATGACTAGGTTTTTCGCTGGTAGTTGTGTTAAAGCAAAACCTAGGTTCTTTATTAGACCTTAATATTTGACCTGACTTGAGTCAAAAGAGTACAGGTTTTTGTAAGGTTGAGTTACCTCTAGTCCCAGGTTTTCCATGATTGCTTTAGGCATGAGGTTATGGGAGGCACCAGAATCTAACATGGCATTATGTAATATCTTGTCCCGTATGTTAAAACTCACATAGAAAGGAGAAATAGTTCCTTCTTGGTATTCACCTTCTATTTTGGGGCCGAATAAGAGCTCAGGTCTGTCATCAATTAGATTTAAAGTATCTGCCTCGTTACCTATATCAAAAACTTTGAAGATTTGCGATCTATACTTATCTACAGTTATTAGCTCAGTAAGGGGTATGGTAATTTTTATTTTGGAAATTTCCCCTTCGAAATTAAAAGGATTTTGTAGTTTGGACAGATTTGTTTCAGCTTTTTCGGACATGATTTTTTCTATGCTTTTAATTTGCTGACTCTGGTTCGGGACCTTGTTTGACACAGTCACCTCGGGAGTCTTTGTGGAGGTACTAGGAGTATCTGAGCCAAAATTTGTTTGAATAGCTTTATCTTTGTTTTGGTCAATTTTCTTGGCCACAATGTTTTTGCTATCCATGGCTTTTTGAAGGATGGTATCAGAGGTTTTAGCAGTGTCAAGGTTACCCTTCTTGGATTGGTCTTGGTTTTTTCTGCTTCTAAGTTTATACTGCCTGTGAGCTTCTATAATGGCATTCTGAAAATCTATGGCAGGATCTTCGGGATCTTCATAGTTGGTTTCTTCCTGACTCGGAGAGCATAACTCTTGCTCTTCTGCTGTGAGGTAAACCTCACTCTCGTTACCAGAACCTATGAGGTTCCAATGATTTTCATCAATGGGTTTAGTATCCCTATCCTCTTCATCAATATAATTCTCACTGAAGGATGGCCTGACTTGTTGGTATTTTCCTCTTGTTTTATTTTGAGATTGGTCTCTCCTAAAGTTTTGGTTGCGGTTTTGAGGGTTTGGCTGGTTGTCTTTAAGAGGTTATTTCTCACTCATTTTTTCCCACATCTTTGTCATGGATTTGAACAGGCCATATATTCTAGTATCTGAGGAAAAATCCGAGGGGGAAAATTTGTCATGGTAAGTGACTCTCTTTTCTGCTCTTATCCTAGCTCTTTTTTCGGCTAAGTTGGCTTCTGCATTTATAGTCGCTTTTTTCATTTCTTCTAAACTAGGGGGGTCCTTGTCCCTTAGCTGATAAGTCATGTCTGGGTCAAAACCCTCGGGGAAATTTGCCAAGGCTGAACCAAGTGGGGGTTTGAAGTGAGGTGGGAGGGCATTATACACATTGTTGAACCTAGTGCAGTATTCCTAGACACTTTACCCATTTTCCCGTTTCAGATTGTTATATTCTGAAAGGATTTGAGTGGGGTTCTTTCGGATTTCCCACTTTTTTATGAAGACTTGGTAGCGTTCTGGGAGGTTGTGGATGCTGTTTGGAGTTAAGCTCTTAAAACATTTTTTGGGTTCCCCTCGCAGGCTTTGGGCGAACATTCTCATTCTGATGGTCTCGTCTTCTATTTCCATGTATTCAAAGGCATCGCTAATCCTATCTACATGCTGTTGAGCTGTGGTAGTCTTGTCTCCAGTAAAGTGTGGGATTTTGGCTTGATAGTCATTTTGTAAGGGAGCCAAAGGCTATGGCAACACCAAAGGTGCATACCAGGCTGCCATGACGGGAGCTAATGGATGATGTACCAAGTGAGGGCTTGTGGGATGAGTTGAGGTGGTTTGAACAGTAGTGGTTTGGATAGGTGTGGTGGATGTACTTGGACTAGTGATCTTATTTTGAGCAGATCTGGGATGGTAGGAGCCGAAGTGATGGAGAAGCTGAAATTCAGGAGGTGTAGTAGGTGACGCTTCTCTACTAGGACTCTGTGGCAGATCTAGGGCCTCAAGATCGTCAAAGTCTATCTTACTTTGTGACTTGCTTCTAAAAAGAGTTTTTGTTGATTTTAAGTCAAAGGGGGAATCCTGCAAGGAAGTGAGATGTTCAAGTACTGATCTTGCTTTACGGATGGAGCTATTGGTAGCTAAAATGCCAGTTTTGTAAGCTTGCCACAAAATCTTCTCTGGGTCATCTACTATGATAGGGGGATTTTGGTCTGGATGAGATCTGGTGTTGATTCTTCGTGAAGCAAAATTTTTGGTCTAGAGTTTAGAGAGGATGGTATTTGTGAATGTTTCGGATGGATGGCCTCTATAGAGTTTTACTAATGCAAAGGATGGTAAAAAAAAAAAGGATGGAATAGTGGAGTCGCCAGGTGGATTTCTATGAGAACTACGGTCCACCACCAACACTATCGAAGATGCTTTGGGAAATTTTTTTATAGAAAAATTTGAGATGGAAACCTGTAAAGAAGAGTGATTCACTTGGTTTCAACAGTTTTCTAGGCTGTATGGACAAGAAAAAGGTTCTCTTGGCAGGAAGGCTTCTGCTTATCTCCTATGTTAAGGTGAAGTTTTCTGAATCGCTAAGTTATACTTATTTTTTCACTGATTACAGAGTTTCCACCCTAAGTTTAAGTGTTTGGAAGGATGAGTTAGCAGAAATGTATGGTTTATGAACTTTTTGGTCTTTTATGGAGTTTTTAGGCCTATTGGAGGCTTAGTGGAGTTGCTAGGTGGAACTTGGTTGTTTTTTTAAAGATGTAGCTATGGTCCACCACCAGTAGCTAGGGAAAACCAATCTGGAAATGTTTTGGGGTTTTTCTGAGTTTCTATGTGCAGCCTATGGTTTATTAAATTATTCTAAACCTATTTCATCACTTTGCTAGGGTGGCGACAACAAGAAGAGTTTACTCTAAATGATTCTATGGACTGCATGCCTGTGAGGTTTGGAAGAGCTTCCTACGACTGAATCATCACTTTTCTAAGATGGTGAAAGAGCTATATTCTACTCCTCTAAGTTCGACTGAGATTTTGAGAGTTCCTAAGGGATACCTAGAATGTTTTCACTCAAAGTCCCACTGTGATCGCCATTATGTTAGGGTCCCGTGATTTGGCTAATTGGCAAGACAAATGACAGTGTAACATCAAACCAATCTTGGGAGCCCAAGGACGTAGCCTTCCTGGACTCAGAGAGGGCTCTCGCTATTTGTGTAAGGGATATCTATGTGTTTGCTTATTTTGTTCTGATTTTAGGCTATTTATGAAGTAGGTTTTTTTTTTTGGTTTTTAGGTTGTGAGGGATGAAATTGATCAAAGATATAAGATAGGTAAAAATATGTCAGATCAACTGGGCTATGGGGTCGAAGAGGTCAAGAAAATCTATCAGATGGTGATACAAGGTTGTTGAAGGGCCGACTTGATTCGAGGTAGAAAGGATCTTTGGGAAAAATGGAGTAAGATGGACATCAAGTTTGTGAAAAACAAATTATTTCAAGCATAACTAGTTTAATAGCTGACATAAACATGGTAGGTAAAACCATTTATCATGAGAAATGAAGCTATAAGCTAATAAATACATAGAAATAAACATTCAAGCCATGCATAGAGATATATAACTCTCTAACTTTGGGAAATGGCTATCAGACATTGGGGAAATACACTTAAAACAGACAAACAACTCAAATCACTATGCTGGAATGCCTAAACACAGTACTTCAAGTTATTGGGCACTTTGAAAACAAGATTGCATAGTCTTAGGCAAAGGGCAAGATCATAACAAGACCTCCTTGGTTCAACAAATGACATTCTAATCAGTCAAAGAGAAATTTCATGGATGGAGCTATGGCTAGCCATGAGTAAGAAGGGCATACCATAAATCATACTTAGCATGCATAAAACCATGAACGAAACAAGCAAAAATATCCTTAAGTTATTAAAGAGCAATCAAGAATTCTTTAATGTGACTAAGAATGAAGAAAACATGGAAGATATGAAGAAACGGGAAATTTGGGGTGCCTCGAAGGGCATTTCTCAAATTTTTTCTCTACTATCCTATAGCAAGCAAGAGCATGGATTTATGAATGAAAACTAGGAAACAAAACAAAGAGATAGACACTATACCATTCTACCAAGTCATGGAATCCAACAACAATCCTCTTTCATCATCCAAGAACATCCAAGAGACTATCCAAAAGCATGAGACAAGTATTTCTTCCAAAGCTTATATGACCATATATTGCTTCTATTCATCAAGTTCAGCCTTGCTTACAATGAAAGACTTTGGAATATATAGGCCAAAGTGAGGAAAACCTCTTAGTTCAACTTGCAATCTCATTGGCCTATCAAAAATATCTTATTTTGTCCTTGAGGTTTTGCAAAGCCCAAGGCACAAAATATCTCATAAAATATCTAAAAAATGGTAAAAGAGGGAAATAAATTGACTTTTCATAACTTCTCATGTGAAAAAATAGCTAAACGCACATGAGGAAAAAGCAGTTTTTAAAGGTTCAATTTTTACAAAAATACTCAAAAAATACATCAGCAAAAGGTCCCCTGACTTGCTGGCAACTTTTGGTAGCCTTCCCGATGTCGAAATAAGGCTCATGATAGCTTGTTGGAAATATTCGAGTGTCTAATTTCTGGTGAAACTAAAATGTTCCCAATATGATGCCTGGAAGTCCTCCAGAAATAGGCCTATGTGTAAAAAACCAGAAAATAAGGCTTGCTGAGAGACTGGGCAGAGTGTAGGAAAAGCGAGCATTTTTCGCCATTTCTGGGGAGAAAATGATCTTCAAATGTCCTGAAAATCACTGAATATGTGCTCCTGAAATAATGGCATCCAATGATACCATCCTCATCCTTTGATGATCCCCCAAACTGAAATGGCAAACCCCATGAGTTTTGGCCAAAAACGCAAAAATGACAAAAAACCAAAATATGTTGAAATTTGCCCAAAATTGGTGAGCATGACCCTCAAGGGTTCTCAGAAAAATTCTGTGAAGAAGAGGCCAAAATATAAAGTACTGAGGTTTCTTTCCTCACTTTTTGTGCCGAGCGCTTCCCTTTAGCCTCCATGAGCTTTTCTTGAGCAGCCTTCAACTTGCGTCGGGCAAACTAATTTAAATTTTTATAATGCCCCGTCATTCTCCTTTGAAGGTCTAAATCCCTGTTTTCCTTCTCCAATTTCTTCTCCAAGTGGTAATTTACTCTCTCAAGCCATGCCTCCCTATTTTTCTCTATCTCTTTTTCGAACAATGCAGTGAGAGGGGTAGATTGGAGAAGAGAATTTTCCTCTTCTTTTTGCTTCTCAAGGGCCTTTTTAAGCCCCATGGTTCTTGGCCTCTTTCGCCTAGGCTGATCTTCACCTTCAATTTCATCAAACTCACCCATTAGTTCTTCCAACCTAACTTGGTCTTTGGAGGCCTCCTTCTTGTATTTAATCGTCCGTGTCTCATAAACAGCCATATGGACACTCATTTGCTTATTTTGGATTTGCAAAAATTGATTGAAATTTCTAGCTCTATGAAGATCATCCTTCAATGCATCCATTTGAATTTCTCTATGGATCAAGAGGATTTCTAGAATCTGGGCCTCATTATCACTATCATCGCTTTGGATTTGGATGATGTCAAATGCACTCTCTTGTTCATGACTGCCTTCTTCCTTACCCTTCCCTTTGATTTGGGTGGCTATTCTAGTGCTCTTCCTCCTAGGAAAATTAATCATGGGCTTCTTTGGAAATTTTCCTTTACTTCGGAGGGCCCTTGTCACATTTGGAGTGACAACTCTAGGCACTCTTTTCTTTGCTGTCTGGGGCTTGGAAAATTTCGAAGAAGAGAGCATGGCCCCTTGCCTTGGAGAGGTAGCTAGCACATGCTCCATGGGCTCTTTACCCTTGTCACTTTGCTCTTCATTTTTGCCAATGTCTTGGCTCTCTTCAAGGATACCTAGGCTGTCTTTTTGCATCTCCCTTTGAGGGCTTTCCTCCTCATTGTTTTGTACATATTCATGTTGTTGTCCCTTTTCTTCTTGAGGCTGCTGCTCCTTTTCAGGAGGCTGCTGTGTATCATGATGTGGCTGCCCCTGTCTATAACTCTCATGTTGTTCCTGTTCATCATGATGTAGCTGCTATGTATAATCTTTTGGCTGCCCCTGTTAATCACTTTCCTATCTTTGTACATCATCTTCATGCTGCTCTTATGTCTCAACCTCACTATGTTGTTTTTCTTCATCTCCTTGCTGTTGCTCATCATCACTGTGATGCTGTTGTTCAACACTTTATTCCTCCTTCCCTTGTTGTTGTTCATCATCATTGTGATGCTGTTGTGTGTAATCATAAGGTTGCTCACCCTCATCATAAGTCTGCTCACCCTCACTGTGTTGTTTTTCTTCATGTTGCTTCCCTTCATCATCTTCCTCATCATCATGGCCATGCTCTTCTCCCTCTTTAGGCTCTTCTGCTTGCTCTGTGGTAAAATTGAGTTTTTTAGGAATAGGTCTGCTAGAGGAAGGTGAAGGATGATGAGTAGGAGGTGTAGGGGATGTATGGACTGGAGGGACAGTGGAGAAATCTGGATGAGTGATGAAAGTATCCTACGAGACCTTTCTCTTTTCAAGATGATGAAGAATGATGATTTTTATGAGAGAGTGACAGAAGAGACAGGCTATTTGTTGTGAAGGAGGCTTCTTCTCGATAGTGGAGGCCATTTTCTCAATGCTCTTTTGTAAGAAGAAGGGAATATTTAGCAGCTTGGTCCTTGTGAAATGCATGAGAAGTCTAATGTGATAGGCATAGATTTGGGAGAATCTTCCCTCACAAGTGAAGTACTTCATGATAATCTTCATGAGAGGGGCATAGCTGGCTAAAAGATATGAGAAAGGGAAAATAGAAGGACATGACTCTCTGTGCTCAGGCTTTAGAAACAGCTTGTAATCATCTGAGTCCAAATGGCTTTGTTTAAACCATTTCTCACCAATATAGGGGATTTTATTGGCCTTGGAGATGGATCTTGGGGAGAATTTGAAGTCGAGGCCTGCCAACTGGAAATGCTTTTCTCGAAACCTCAAAGCGCAAAGATGTGTCAAAGGAGAGAAACTCTTCACCTCTTGCACTCTTTGACAAAAATATAAACACCCGACCTCATGGAAATTGAACAAGATTGATGGGTGTGCATTCACTTCTTTAGTGGAAATAGGCTCATATCTCTTATGCAATCCACTCCTACTATCCTGCCTGGGAGGCATCTTGTTCTGGATGCTCTCTGCAAAACCAAACTGCCTCAAAAAGGTTTTCAAGAATGTTTTCTCAAACAAAAATCTATCTTCTTTGTCAATCACTGTTTGATCAAGGTAAATTTGCCTTAAATGTTGTGTGAAATTTTTTCTTTGATATTAGGTCTCTACTCCTTCCAAAACACTGCCTTTCCCCTTTGTATGCCAATCAAAAAATAATTTTGATAATAAGCACACAGTCAACTAAAATGTATACACATTCAAGTGACTTTTGTGTTTGGGTAAGGTCATGGTGCTCTTGGTGTTTTGAGGACAACAAGACAACCTTGCATTTAGACAAAGGAAAAAAACTCCTCCCAAACAAAACACCCTCCTTGTCTTCACTGTTTTCTCACACAGAGTTTGACAAACACCTCCAAATGGAAAAGACAGCTTCACACACTAAAGTTTGTTTATGGTCAAAGAGGCAGCCCTGACTTTTCTCTTTACCACACCGAGGGAAACTTTGAAATGAAAAAACACTTGTAGAATGATTACTATTGTTCGAAATCAGCCCCACTGTTTTCACTTTTCAAACCCTATCTTTCCTCCCTTTAAGCACTACCTCCACCTTTCAACTTGTTTTGAGGACATTTTTTTAGTTTTTTAAACATCAATAAGAACCCACCATTTTTACCATGTCAATTTTGGGCAAACAAACCACAGCAATTTCGAGATTCAAACAAAAAACACAACCCTCCTTAAAATACTCAAAATTGTGATTTATATCATGAGTTTCATCTTTTCACCATCACTTAACAGTCTTGAAAAGAGCAAGGAGGCACATAAAATACCTTTAAAATTGATGATGGCATTGTTTGAGGAGTTTGGGCCGCTTTCAAAACATTTTGGAGGCATTTGGACCATTAACATGTGTGCGGCACGTTTATAAGCGAAAGCGTCACGCAAAGAAGAGTTGTCGGGTCACTGTCGGACGGTCATGACCGGCGCCTACAGGTCACTACAGGCGCACCGCGCAGCAGTGCAATCCTGTGGTAAAACTCCACCTGAACGCGCCGCGCAACTCTACAGGTGCACCGCGCAGTCTTCAAGCCTGAAAGATCGATGAATTTGCTCGAAAATTCCTTCTCTAGTCTTGTGGACATCTAAAGGGGAGTGTTGCCTCATGTTTTGGTAATGCAAAAGTAGATTTGCAACTGTCCTTAAACCCTTTTGAAAGTTAAAAAGCCAAATTCCTCTTCACACTTGATCCGTGAGGGTTTTTTTAAGAGATGTTTGAAAAATCCTTTGCTTTTAAACAAAAATTTAACCCTTATCCCTTAAAACATAACCTGATACTTTTTGTCCGGATAAATGTCATAGTGGTAATGAGAATTTATTTTTTAAGCCTGACCCCTTTTTTGAAATGAAACAACCTCTTTGACAATTTAAAACTTTGATTGTTTCTCATTTAAGGAATGAAAAAAATTGTCCTCCTTTTCTGATATCTGTACTGTGGAAGGAAGTTCTGCTCTGAGCCACTATGGCTCATCTTCTGTCACTTTTGATGAATTGAAAAAGGTTTTATAAAATAGAAAGAGCAGCATCTTTAAATATCAACATCACTTAGTGTTTTTCTTATTTGAAAAAGGACACCTGTAGAAAAACACCCTGTGTTATGTGAGGCTTTCTTTGATACTTTGAAAGAGGTAGTTTCACCCTTTCGAAACTTAAACTGACCATGTCTTCTCCTGATTCTTTGGATATGTTCATGCCCATTGTGGAAACTAAATGAGATGGCAGGTGCTGTTTGAGTTTCTTTTTTACTGTGGATGAAAATAAAACAGGAGATGAGGTACTAGAGTTGAAAAGTGAACAAGGGAAAGCTGCCCCTTTGTTCTTCTGTGAAGGAGGTCTACAAGAAACCTGGGCTTTACTATCATCTGTCCATCAAGAGGGAATTTCTTCTGAAAACTCCTTCTCTACTCAAACTGCAACAACAAGGTACCTTTCACCTATTTTCATAAGGAGAATGCCTTCATTTGTAACATGGCTTGCATTATTGGCTTTGAATGTTGTTCCAGGATCTTGAAACTCATGCCATAATCCTTCTTACATATTTGTGAGCTTGTGTGTTTAGTTGCAATTCCTTTTTGGGAAAACTAAAATCAAATTGCCTTCTGTCCACTATGATGAGTAATTTTTGAAAGAAAATTATTTTTGAATAGGAAGAGAAGTACCTTTTGAAAAGCAATCATCACTCTTAGTGGTTTCCCTTGTACATGATGGCAGAGGTCAGTTTGGGACCAAGACCCTTTGACTCTTTTGACCATCTTCTTTCATAATATTTCTTCACTCATGATCAACCTATAAGCTTCGCCTTGTAATTCAAAAGATAATGAAACTCATGCAAACCAATTTTAAATCCTACTGCTTTACCTCTTCTTTTAATCATCATTTTCATGCAGAGACCTTTAGTTGCTATCTCACTGTACCTAAAAAATGTCATCTAGTCAGTGCAGATTCTTAAAATCAAACTTTATCCATTGGCCCTCTGCTTATAGATGAAGGAGGCACTATTAACCCTCTACTTATAAGATGAAGGAGGTTTTTTAGTCTTCAAACCCTCTGCTTATAGATGAAGGAGGTTTTTCAGTCATGCCATCTCACTAGCCTTTAACAGTGTTATTTCTCCTTTCACTGTCTTTTCATGCTTTGATTGTGATCGCGGGACTTAACGAAACAACTCTCTACCCTGTAGCTGCATTCCAGTCTCAAAGTCACATGAGAAGCAACTGTCTTCTCATGTGGAAACAAATACTATATTCTACGAATGATGGTATGTTTCTGTTCTTGAAAGATCCATGAAAATACTGTAAAACCACCTAAAATCAATTTGACCTATGGTACATGTATAGCTGAGACTTGACGGTTTATTAGTGGCGTGACCTAGGGTTGTAACCCACTTTACTTGCAGAATGGGAGGTCTTTTATGACTCGTCTATAGTAGATAGAGGTTCTTTGGCTTTAGGATAGCTTGCCAAGGGAGAAATGCCTAAAGCGCCACTACCTAACTTAGGGGAGACTTCTTTGGACATATTTGGATTATTTCTTTGGAGCTGATGGGAAAAATAGTATGGCTGAGGCTAGATAGGACTTGATAATGAGGTTTCATCTCATCATGAGCAGACTAAAAATTAAGAGGACAAAAAAATTTATGGGTGTTTTCCAGCTGGCAAATTTGACAATTTTTTAGATCAGCTGCTAGAAAACTTGGCTGTTACAACTAGTCATCACCAACAAGTGAAAAATAATGATGACTAACAGTGTCCTAACAGGCATCCTACCCATGAAGTTCGAGACTCATGGGAAGTACCTCTCATATGGCCAATGAGTTGGGAAATTAGGATAGAGATTGTAGCACTACCAATGGACGCATCGTGTACTGTCATACTCTCTATGCTAGCATGTATGGTGTTCAACAACTTGTTCTGGGATCAAGTCTGATTGAGGTTTTACCTCTGCACTGACTTAGGGTCAGTGAAGAGTGGCAAGGTCTTGTGAATCACTCTCAATCAATTCTTCTTCATTATTTCTTCATAGCTCAACAATGTAGTGTAGGGATGACAGAGATGGTACAAGTTGACAGATGGATTGGCATGTGGATTTCTCCCTAGTTGAAACAGAGTGTTAAAATTGGCAACTGGGAAAAAACTCTACCTTGGACAACCCATATGAAGGAGATGATATATTTATTGGATTCCTCTTTCCGAGAGGTGCAATATTGATCTAAATATCATCTTGTTTGGATGAGAAGAAGTGTGATTTTGAATTTATTTCCTCACACATGTGGAAATTGTCAAGGTTTGCTAGAATTTAATGTAGGCTCCTGAAGCCCCAATAGATGTGTCTCCACCCTCAAATAATTGCATAAATAAGAGAGACCCTCCCCTAATTTGGACATCATCTCATCACACAACATTCTCTCTCCTCTATTGATTGGGTCATACAACAAGGAGAAGATCTCCCTCATGTGTGAAATCAAAAGGCTGAAAATTGCAGGAGGATTTCAGGACTGTTTTTAGGGCTGGTTGCAGGAGCCTTGACCAGCATTGACCGAGGGTCAACACCTCTCTTTTGATTGTGGTTTCAGGCAGTTCATCCGATTTCTTGAGTCTACATTGGCTGGCACATATCCCGTGGAATTTGGAGAAGTTTGACCGAAGTTGAATTCAACTTGACTTCTATTTTGACCAAAGAAATTATAGTAGTGTTGACTGGGTTTGACTTCCCTATTTTGGGCTAACATTCTCTCTCCTGGAAGACCAAATTTGTTTTTTGTTGACCGAGCTACATGGAGGAGGATTTATTGCTAATTTGACCAGTGTTGTCTTTCTGGTTAGGGCTTGTGGTTAACTACTATTTATTGTTGTTATCATTATGTCAGGGCTGATTTGACAGTGTTGGGCATGTATAATTTTATTTTGTACTGTCTTTCTCTGTACTGAATTATTGAAGAATAATAAGAATAATTTGATAAAAGGGTTTTCCCAACATTGGGGTTTTTCCTTGGCATCCACCAAATAATGTGTCTTGTCTTAGCTTATCTTATGCTTATTGTTTATGTTCTGTGTGCATTTACTATTAATGTTAATGTGATTTCTAATCTGGAAATTGATATTCGGCTAATAAGGAAAATTGAAGTTAATTTCTCTTAAGCATAGAACATACCATTGTTATCTAAAATTAACACCACTGCTTGGAAAGCAGGAAAACATCCACCATAAATATCAAATCAGAATAAAATGATCTTTCAAAACATAAAGAAAAAATGAAAAACCCCTAGTATAAATCACTAAATAAGTAAGCCATATTATCAGGATCCAAATTCACTAATTAAAGAAGATAAGATGGTGAAATCACTCGCATCAAACTAAACACCAAAAAGGAGATGGAAAACCCTCATTGTTGACTAATTTTTCCTGCCAACTCTTGTACTCCAGCCTCATTGGGTCCTTTGCCAAGCCTGATTTTTTTAGCATTGATTCCATTGTACCACAAAAATATATTATGTGCATGGAATGTATTCCACTTAAATTTCAAAAATATTTTCAATTTCTTGCATATTCTAGAATAATACCATTTAGCTAGAATACTATTGCTAGGTAAAAATTGCTAGGACACTATTTAGCTAGAATAATACCATTGTGATCTCTAGCTAGGTAAAAATGCCAAGTTTTCATAGTATTGCTAGAGATCACAATTTAGCTCAGCCTTGTTGCTGAATCGAAGATTGAATCCCTAATGGCATTTCAAACTCATAAAAAACAAACCTGCAAGGCCCTACTGTTGAAGTGAAGTCTGACTCCCTAATGACAAGTCAAACTCAAGAACAACAAACCTGCAAGTACTCATGGGTGACAAACTGACCTACAAGTAACTTACAGGTTATTCACTGCCTGACAAATCCAACTTGTGGGAAGATGGTGAAATCACTCGCATCAAACTAAACACCAAAATGGAGATGAAAAACCCTCATTTTTGACTAATTTTTCCTGCCAACTCTTGTACTCCAACCTCACCGGGTCCTTTGCCAAGCCTGAATTTTTTAGCGTTGATTCCATTATACCACACAAATATATTATGTGAATGGAATGTATTCCACTTATATTTCAAAAATATTTTCAATTTCTTGCATATTTGTGAGATTATCGATCTCATTAAGCATTCGAAATGCCTTTAAAAAAATAATTCCACCCAATTCCCCTAAAATGACTTGTAAAAAAGAAATTGGATTCGTACTAAGAACATCACACATATTACAGACCAACAATTTTCTTCAAGAGAGACTTTCTAAGGCCATGCACTATTTATGAGGCCTCTACTCACATTCATTAGCCTGTTATCCCCTTCCTATGGAGAGAACGATGTAAGGCTCATAGACCTCTATTTTAAATTTATATCGTATTAAGAATCTACAAATATATTCTTTTAATTTCCAGTTTACATATGTAATTTGCAACTATTTTGGTTTCAAATTGATGTGGTATTTTGAGCAAATTTCTTCCTGTTGAATCATAGTGATTTTATTTTTGTGTTAATAGAAATAAATTTTTGGAGCAACAGTTTTTGAAATTTTTTTGGAGATCATTCCATCATAATTTAAGAAATCATACCACCAAAAAAAGGGAAAACAAAGGGGATTGCAGTCCACCAGGGTTCAAGCCCGTGGGAAAGAGAAACATAATGAAAATTATTTGGTTTGCATGGAACTTGTTATGGCCCAAAAAAAAAAAACTGTAAAGAGTCAATTCTCAGGAAATTGATGACATAAAATAAATAAATTGAATATTGATTGCAAAATGGTCGAGATTGAAAATGGTCCAAGCTGTGTCAGCAGTGCATCCGAATAGAGAGAGTACAGTGATCCATGTGAAGAAGAGTATCAGAATGTAGGTCATCCACACACCGGGATACATAAAACATGATACATTATTGTTCAAATCCAATGGAGGCACTGCTGCACGTATGGGTTCCCCATCCCATGTCTGGGAAGCTCAACCCACCTTCCGCCATAGATGAATTGATTCCTACTTTTCCCTCTTTCTCTCTTCTCGGAATATGATACACAATCCCTCCTTCTGATTTAACTAATCTAAAGCATATGTATTTGTTTGGAAGTAATTTTAGTAAAAATAAAGAGAGTAAGGACGATGAATGTTCTTTAGATTTTAGCTATTTTGAGTACCATTCTAATTAGTTTAAAATGAAATTAGAGTACCATTCTTGGTTTAAAATGAAATTATTTTTTATACCTCTTTAGCATCTTATTATAAGGATTCAAAATAAGATTCCCTAGGTTTTTCTTTTCAAATCTTTAAGATTTCAGTGGATAAGTAAATTCAGGTCCTTAAAAAAAATGAGGGTTTATATGTTCAAGTCATCCTTTAAGTTCACTTGAGTTTTATCAAACATGAAGGAATGTTGTGATATTCATAATCAACCCATGTCACAATACTCCCAATTCATGTGATATCAAAGCAAGGGATAATATGTAAAGGGACGTATTCACCGTTTTCATACATGCTATACTTAACTCTTAATAGGCATTTTGAATCCTTTCGTGTCACATATCAGGACTCAAGTGGGATAATGGAGCAGCTTGTGAGTGGCCTTGGTGACATAGTTTGATGGAAATTAGATTTAAACCTATATGCCTTCTTCATAAGAACTTCTCATTGTCTATGGCTTTTTCTTTAGAAATTTTATCTTAGGGTAAATGTTTTGATGGTTTTGTGATACCCTATCAATGTTTTATTGGAGAATCCTGTTTTTTTGTGATGTCTAGGTTCTAGGTGTTTGTGGCCTCGAGATTCTTATGGGTTGTTTGGACTGGTTGTTGGACTCTACATACCATACCTTGCCCACCCTACTCTATCCCCCTAGTGAAATTATTGTTTGCAAGTACACCCTATAGAGATATAACGATTATTTTATAAGACTCTCATTTTTGGGCACTTGATAGTTCCCTCTAGATAGGGAAATATTTCCTAAAGATGTACTAAAGTGAAACCCAGGAATTTAATAGAGAGCTCTATCGACATGAGGAATCTATAAAAAAAATAGACTCTCAATTTTCTTAGTAACCACCAAGGTTTGTGAAAACAAACATCAATGTATTTATCAACACGATTTGGTCATGGACACCCTAGTTTAAAAAAAGTAACAAATAAAAATGTTGGAAATAGAATATTTTCATGCTAGGAAACATGGCTTTCAATAATGATAAAGGATCACACTTAGCTTCGTCTAACCACATAATGTCAGTCAATTTAGCTCAATAACGCCTCAACAAAGAAAGAAAAACACATCAAATAAGGAAGGAAATGGACCTAGGCAATAAAATTCCCACCCTATGAATTGTAAACAAGATGAAGCCATCAGAAAACACATCTTTCATTAGTTTCCATGTTTTGTAAATTAATACTAGGAATCACTTTAGAGAAGAAGTACCTACTAAGTTTCTTGGGGATATGTATTATGTATTATAGTACAACAAAGGATGCTTTTGAAATTTTGTTTTTGACATATTTTGTTTACTTGCATTGCAAGTATTATTAAATGATGATAAGTGTGTTGAAAATAATTGCATGAATTCCATGATAGAAAATAGAGACACTTTTGGAAGCTGACACGTCGAGAAAAAACAGACTCTACAGGATGCTCCAGGGTTTCTCTCTATAATTTTTTGTTTGGCATTTTCATTCGTTAGGAGTATGAAACATACAAGGATGAAAGGAAAAGGTTTGTAGTCAACAAGCCCACTACACTCCATGGCAATGGACAATGGATTCTTTGGTTTTGTTTCTATGAAGAACAAGTGGCGCTCTGCTAGATTTTTCTCTTAGACTCCATAGATGAGTGATGGCTTTGCCTCATTAAATATTCCTTCATTTGGGCTCTAGTCATGTTAGGTGTCATGGTACAAAATTGGTACATTTGTTCCAAATTTCATTTGTTTGATAGGGGCTCATTAAGCCTAGGGAGCTTGCAATAGGAAAGCTCTGTGTTGGGGTCTAGGGTCTAAACTCTGTTTTATCTCTGTCACATGCTTATTCATTTTCCCCACCATGTTGATTATGGATTCCATGGTAATCCCCCACTCCCAAAACTATGGTATGGACGAAAGATAGACTGAAATGGACAAATGATTTTTTTAGACATTCATAAAGAATATCAATGGGAAGTCTTCCATATTCTGGTCCAGGGATTTAGAATTGGTGGAAATTTTGTAACAATGCATCAAGAAAAATATGGGCATCTTTGCAATGTCTCAATGTATTTTATTTGGAGGGAAGATAATGTGGGACTTCAACCATATGATAGAATGTGATATTTCAAGGAACTATACCATTATTCTAAATATGAGGTTGTGTGGAGGAGCTTTGAGCAGTAAAAACCCTAGTGGATTTTCCTCTTTTAAGGATGCGATGCAAGTGAAGAATTTTATAATCTCCATTTTATGGGATGCCTTAACTAGAATTTTATAGGATGGCTTAACTATGATTTTTTTTATAGTCTCCATTACCTTATCTGCAAAGAAGAGGTGGTAGCCTATTATTAGAGAAGGGATTCCCCCCTTGGTAAAGATGTAGATGGAAAAAAATCCATCCATAGGATCCCCAAGCCTTGGTGGCATTCAACCCACCAAATATCTAAGAAATGCATTCTTTTCTAACAAAACATACATTTAAAATAAATAAACCATTAATATTAATGAAATTTCATTAGGATGGATCTCAATACCTCATGTATTTCCTGAGGGGCGAGCTTACTCAAGGCCTTGGGAAGAACAATGCTATCTAATTTCTAGATCAAGATATACGTTCATGATCCCTAAAAACATGATATTGGATGGTAGGTAGTCATTTAATCAAATCACACTATATTATGAGAGGGGCAAAAGGTCACAACGTCAAGGTCATGTGAGTTCCACTAAACCAAAAAAAATTGGAGAGCATTCTTACAGAAGTAATTAGAGAAACTGAGAGAAAAAGACAACGAACTTAGAAGATTGAAAGTAGTTGTTGAATAATTCTTGGAATTGAAAGCTGCTACAGAGATAGGAAAAGAAAATGGTCAAGTTGATCCAAACCCAGTCAACAGTGTAAGAATTACATGTGTAGTCAATTTAATTTTTGATGTATAACATCTTTGAAGATTGGGATTTTAAAAGCACAATGTCAATATGAAAATGATTGTATTGTTGTAGGATGTGTAATTAACGAAACATTGTTTTTGTAGCTTAACCCTTCATCTTCTGATTTCATGGTATCTCATGCAAACTATTTATCTTTTAGTAGCGCTCCCTGAGTCATAGTCAGGCTTCACCAAAACAAACTCCATTGACTTCAGGACAACATATTCATGATCCAATTAGTGACTCAATAACACAGGTAATTTCTATGGTTGTTTATTTTCTTGTTTAATATTATCTTCTTATTCTATGGAATCCCACAATAATTTATTTATTGGTATGGTCAACCACAATTACTACCTTTAAATACAATATTGAAGGGGAAACAATGTTTACTTACATATTTTAATAGTCAGGTGAAGGTTGCAAAGGGTTACATAAAAAACATTGAACCAAACTTGTAAGACTCTTTTGAAAACTTGTGTGTTGGGGTATTTAGCTCCTTAAGAATGTGTCTAAAAGATAACTACTCCAAAGAGTTGGGGGAATCTATGATGTCCTATAACATGGGATGTAGGTAGATGTTTTCTATCATGAATTATTGACCCAATTGATCATGATTTTTGAATCCCCCATGATCTATAGGGATTTAACTCTTTTGATGGATGCAATTTATAGAAGGGTACAAAGAGCAATGGAATCAACTCAGTTGTTGGAGCCTTAACTTTGAGTATATCTTACTTTCTCGCTATAAGACTGGGAGAGGAAGAGTACCACACCCACTTGGTAGCTAGGTGGGATAACTTGTGCAACACCATAAAAGAAGTCACAGGGGCATCCAAGAGAGAGTGGAGGAATTACTAGAATCCATTATTTTTGTGGTTTAGGATGAATATTGTCTTCCAAACACTGTTTTTTATCAATTCAATTGTGATCTTTGTTAGAATTTATCGTGAAAAAAATGTGTTGTTGTTCCAATCCCACTAGATATTGCTGATTAGAATGCATATGAAACCTTTATAATAATATTCCATGATGTTGAGTAACTAAGTTTTGAAATTAGGACCACGAGCCTATCATGTTTAATTTTGCAAGGGTGGTGGTGATGACCTGCACTGTGTTGGGACAGTAGATAAGTAAGTGTGAAGAAATATCATCATACAACTTGCCTAAAGGATATATGTTGGGGTGATTCTTAAACTATCATGGATATTTCTCATGAAAAAAATGTGTTGTTGTTCCAATCCCACCAAATATTGTTGATTAGAATGCATGGGAAACCTTTTTAATAATCTTCCATGATGTTGTGTAACTAATTTTTTGAAATTTTCTTCCAAGCTTAGATAGGACCACGAGCCTATCATGTTCAATTTTGAAAGGGTGGTGGTGATGGCCTCCACTGTGTTGGGACTAGAGATAAATAAGTGTGAATAAATATCATCATATGACTTACATAAAGGATAGATGTTGGGGTGATTCTTAAACTATCATGGATATTTCTCGTGAACAAAATGTGTTGCTATTCCAATCCCACCTGATATTTTTGATTAAAATGCATGGGAAACCTTTTCAATAATCTTCCATGATGTTGTGTATCTAAGTTTTGAAATTTTCTTCCAAGATTAGATAGGACCAAAAGCCTATCATGTTCAATTTTGCAAGGGTGGTGGTGATGACCCACATTGTGTCGGGACAAGATGTAAATAAGTGTGAAGAAATATCATCATATGACGTGCATAAAGGATATATGCTAGGGTGTTTCGTAAATTATCATGGATATTTCTTGTGAACAAAATTTTTCGTTCATAGACTTTTCCCCAAATATTTTTCTTAGCTCTTCCCATATTTGAGCTAAATATTTTTCCAAGTCTATGGGATGAAATTGTGAATATGACAATGAGAGGCCTATAATGAAATTAGATTTCTCTTCCCTTTTTAGCAAATTAACTAATAATTTAGGGTCTTGAGGTGTTGGCTCTGTTACTTTTAGTAAACCCCATAAATTTTTATGCATTAAATTCATTTTGAATTTTACCTCAAGCCCTAGCTCTAGGATCAAGTTTTGCATAGGTCTTCCCAAGGCTAGAACCTAGTAGGATCAATTTGACCCATCGAAGTAAAAACTCTTGCCTGATCCTTTCCCCTCACATTTTCCAGGATAGGAATATCATTGGTTGCTAAATTCCATCCCTGAACCTGGGCTAGGTCCACTTGGCTCTGTGTGGTCCCATTTGGTGTCAAAGGCCTTTCATCATGGACCATTTGAGAATCCAAGTTCCCAAAAGATTTTAGGGATTGAGAACTTCCTTCATAAGTCTTATTCTTCTCCCTCAACCCTTCAATCCCCCTCCTCTCTCACTAAAATATCAATTCCCTTGCTTAAAAGGCAAGCATGTCCCACTCCTTATTCTATCTTAGGGAAACGGTTTCTAGGGTCACTTCCCACCTATTCATTGATTTATACTCTACAAATGACTTCCTAAACTATCAAGACTCCTCCCATTGGTGAAATTCCATGAAGAGAAAGGAGCCTTAGTTGTGGTGACAATGGACTAAGCCTCCACCATTTCCCTTGTCTTAGTAGCTGCGCTCTTAGGAACCCATTTTAGGTCGACTACTAGCTTGACTGGTAACAAGTTGTTCACAACTCCATTTGTGAAAAACTCTTTGGTATGCCCATTTTTTCCATACTACTGCTCAAATATGAGAAATCTAGGGCTATGGAGGTTTCCCTTCTTCTCATTGAATTAATCCTCTACAATATAGTCAACTAGGGCTAGTTGGCTGGCCCACTTGACTGCTACTTTAGTCCTTTAATTTATGCACATCCTTAGGCCCTATACACCTGCCCTTCTACCAACCTTATTGTCCTTCACAAGTACAAGAGTTAGGGCTCTTCTTTGACAGTCACCTAACAACTCTCCAACTATACTAGGACTACCATCAATCTATCCAACCACAGTCAATTCTTTTTACTGATTTAGGGCTCACAATATTATCTACATCTAGGGCTCTTCAAATCTTCCACCTGACAATGGTTTGAGTCCTCTCAAAATCATTGTTCTTGTGTATCGAAAATTTTATCTTTGTTGTCCAATCTATGAACAAATCTTAACTACGACTCTTATAATCCTTCTAAAAATCTGTAGATGACTGAACTAGGGTCACAAATTAGCCACCAAAAATCCATTGACTAATTTTTTATAGATTGTTTCAGATCTCTGTCTAAAACTCTATGGATGGTTCGAAAAAATCAAATCCTCTGCATGTCAACCCATTCTTCACATGGCACATTTCTTTTTCATGCTCAATATTCTACTCAATTTGCACCTCCTTTGGATCTACTATCCCCTTACACATTGAATCTGCAAACCATCTTGCAGATCTACGGTTTATATTGTGGAAATAAACCTCGCTTGGTCACAACCACTCTTATTCTATGAAAATTTTCCACAGTCATAAGGGCATACCTTATGAACTAAATATACTAGGAAATTGTCCTAACTAGGGCACTATACTTATGTACTTCTAATTGTTGTAGAACAAACCTTATCCACCCATAGAAAAAATCACGACTCTTGTCCGCTTAAGAGACTCAAACTAGCTCATATGGATCCATAGATTTGGGCATTTCTTTGACTAAATCTTGTCATTAACTTTAGATCTCAATGTTGACCCTCAAAACTAGGGTTACCTCAGTCAATATTAGGCCTGCATCTACTTCAGTTATGGCTCTAAATTACAGTGCAAGCCCTCCTCCATTTATGTTGGTCTTTATCACAGACCTTCGGCCTACTAACCACCACAAGACAAGATTGTATCAACACTCTCTTATATTTCATGTATAAAATATAACCAACGGGATTCAATCTGATCTTGTAATGTACTAAAACAAGATACTAAATCCTTCCTACAATTTGTGGAAAAAATACACAATCGCACAATCACATATAAGTAAGAGAAAGAAATTATGAATCACACAAAAAAAGATGTATCTGGGGAAAGCAACTGCTCAAAACCCCTCTATCTCTACTATTTATTAATTCAAGAAATAATGAAAGAATAAAATGCATAATCTCTCATAAGATTCTCTAGCACTCTGCCATTTGTCTATTAATGATCTAGGAAAAATCAGTCTAGTACTTAGCCAATTCTCAACCTTCCTCCAGCCTGCCTTTCTTACGCAATTCCTATGGAATTAGCTCCCTATTAATTATGAAAATCAGCCTCCCTTGATTGCAAAATCCATCATTGCATCCCAATGACCTTATAATTGCACATGGGTAAGTATGTATAGATACAACTGATAGTTATGTTCCCTTTAACCTCTGTCTCAACTGGGTCTTCCTCGGAACTGACATGCATGCAACTATTAATACTGAATTATTAGTTATCTGATTTATCACTCATTGTGAACTAAATCTAATCTAATTCAGTGGACGTATCACTAGCACATCACTCAGTTAGAACTAGTTAAACTGATTTTAAATCAATTAATTTAGTTAACTAATTCACAGCTACACCCCACTAATGCATCAACTGCAACTGGACCCGAAAAATATTAGAATCCCTCTACATGCCTCAAATTAGACCCTCATGATCTAGACATATGCAAGAATGGAATAAAATATAGAAATAAACTTAAACACAGAGATGCATTAGGAATATCACTTCATTTCATTAATATCAAATACTGAAAATTTCTTACAGACAGAATGGAAAACAAACTAGCTCGGGCAATGGTATGTTATCTCTAAGAAGAGATGTGGTGGATACATGCCTCTGAAATGCGTTACAATAAGTCTTAAGTGCCTTTTTATTATTGAAAAATAAGAGAAAACCCTAACCCAAGGAGATGTAACACCAAGATTTTATGGGCCCCATTAGGGGTAGTTGGGCAGCCAACTTCTCGGGGTCGTAAGTTGGCCATATGATCTTCATTTGATGCACGTGATACATCGTTAGACAGATATTTCTCTGAGGAATACAATTGCTAATTCTATTTCTATGAAATTTCCAAAACTTTCATGCCCAAAAAACATCACTTGGGGCCTCAAAACTGCTCCGGAAGTTCAGGTCCCGAAAAAATGACAAAAAAGGTAAATTGTGCTATAATTAAGGAAACTGAAAAAATGAAAGAGAGAATGTCAAGGGCCCAAGTGGAATAGGAGGGTGGCCACCAATATCCACCTCGATCACCTCAACTCGAATTCCTTGATCTAACTTAGTCATCATGACTTAGTTAACTGACCCAAGTTGTTATGAGATGAATTTACAATCTATTGTCCAATTTATTTAAGGGAACAATAAATTATACACCTCACATTCCTCACTCCTTGTACATCAATATTCCTCACCAGTATGGGTGCATTTGTTTTTTCCTTTCTAGTTTCCAATTTCATTGTTTCTTGTTGCAAATTTCAACACTCCCTCTCAACAATTAAGGAATTCAATCTTTCCCGATCCGGTACCTTTGGAATTCTGCATGAAACACTTCTATAATGTTTTTTGCACCTACAAATCCTGAAATTGAATAGCCTATGAAAATTTGATCAATATAATTCATTTGTCATCATATTCTTCTAACTACTACTAGCTACTGCACCTGTCTACTAGACTTTCTGCGCTATTGCTGGCATATGCATTCGTTCCCTTTGCACTCTTGCCAACTCTAATCTGTGCTCCATTATATGACATATTTCACTCTGATTTATGTCTTCCTCACATCTAACTGCATCGATATAATTGATCCTTCTTTCTACTGTTGTACTGTGGACTCCTCATAGCTAGGTTTGATCCATGAGACACACCATCTCAATGGACCCTGCCCAAATTTCTTATCTTGGGATTATGTCTACACATAACCCCACCTTTCATCAGGAGGTATGGTTTCATGTGCTCCCTCTGCCCATCTATCTCGAAATTCCCCCCTTATGGAGGTCTCTACTCGAATGGACACTTCCACTTAGTCTCCTCTCTTCTTCTCCAATTGTGGCTGCTCCAGAAACTTCTGAGACTTCTTCTAAGGCTGTATGTTGAGAGGTAATTTTTATTCCCTCTCAATAACCAAGTCTCTAACCTGTGCGTTGCTCCTCAAAGATTTGCATGCATCTGGTACCTCAAGTACATATAGGTTCCTGACTTGCGCACATTGTAATTGTCCCGTCATTACAAAATTTTCTAAAAAAGAGTTGGTTTTAAATCAACGATACTTCCCTCATCGGAGCTCCGAGTTGATTTTCCATTTGGGTATTTTTTCGCAAGGAATCCAAAGACGCTATTTCTTTTTGAAAATTTTACACCAAAATCTTCAGATATTCTCTACAAACTTGTCGCCCAAAAAATCTTGCTCTGATACCATGTAGAAATCTAACCAACGAGATTCAATCTAATCTTGTAATGCACTAAAACAAGATATTGAATCCTTCCTACAATTTTCGGAAATAAAACATGATCACACAATCACATATAAGTAAGAGAAATAAATTATCAATCGCACAACACAAGATGTATTTAGGGAAAGAAACTGATCAAAACCCCTCTATCTCTATTGTGTATTAAGTTAGGGAACCATGAAACAATACAATGCTTAATCTCTCATGACATTCTCGAACATTCTGCCAATTGCCTCTGGCTGATATAAGCAAACTCGGTCTAGTACTTAGCCAATTCCAAGCCTTCCTTCAGCCTGCCTTACTCATGCAATTCCTGGGGAATTAGCTCCCTATTAATTAGGAAATTCTTTATTCCTTGATTACACAATCCATCATGGCATCCCAATGACTTTATAATTGCACATGGGAAATTTGGTCTAGATACAACTGATAGTTATGTTCCATTTAACCTCTATCTCAACTGGGTCTTCCTCAAAACTAACATGCATGCAACTATTAATAGTTAATTATCAGTTATCTGATTGATCACTCATTGTGAATTAAATCTAATTTAATTCATTGCCCAAACTCTCGCTAGCTCATCAAATAATTAGAACTATTTAAACTGATTTTCACTCATTTAATTGAGATAACTAATTGACACCTGCACCCCACTAATGCATCAGCTGCAATTGGACTCCAAAAATATTAGATTAATACCTCTACATGCCTCATCTTAGACCCTTAACTCGAGTTCTTGAGCTAACTCAGTCATCATGACTTAGTTAACTGACACAAGTTGTTATGAGATGAAATTAAAATTTATTGTCCAATTTATTTAAGGGAAAAATAAATTAGACGCCCCACATTCCCCACTCCTAGTGCATCAAAATTATTCACTACTATGGGTGCATTTTTCTTTTGTCCTTTCTGGTTTCCAATTTCAATGTTTCTTGTTGCTAATTTCAACATTTCTGAACTTGATGTGGCCTTCACATAAAGACACCATTGAGATCACATGCCCAGATTCTCATGAGAAACCATTCTTAAGCTCGATCTGCCATAAGAGAACTAACAATATTCCATCCTACTTCCTAGCTCTAATCAACCATTAAGGTATACAACATTCTTCTAAATCCTCACATGATGATCTTGCTCTTCGAGGATGATCATGGCTTTCGTTTAGAAACCCTTACTCGACCTACTTTAGGACTACATCTATCTTTGCCCCCTTAATCAAATGAAATTCTTCTCACTTGATGTTCTTTCCTTCAATCTAAGGCCTCCTTAAATAGTTTTTCCTATACCTCTTAGAAAAACTCTAGAACTTACAGGTTTTATCCATTTAGACCTTAGGAACCCTCTAGAACTTACGGGTTTTATCCTCTTAAGAACCCTCTAGAACTTAATCTCCTTTTTAATTTTCTTTTATATTTTAAACCCCATATTGGGTCCAAAATCCCTTTGCTTGGCTTCTTTTCTCAGAAATGCAAACTCACACAAACCGATCTCACTAGGCTTGTGGAGTACCTCCAAGGCTACACAATTCAAAAAAATAGTCTAGTTGTAGTAACTGTAATTTGGTCAACCTCTTGTAGTCAAGCGAGGGCTTGGTTGGGTTCACAAGCTGAAAATTAAGTAAGGGTAGTTGTGAGGGCATGATAGCTAGGGAGGGTTAGGGAATGCACATTAAGAATGAAACGGTATGCTAACACATGTCAGGAAATGTCAATGCATGTTGAAGAGTGTTAGGGAGTTTCGGGGCATATCAAGGGGTAACTAGGTCAAAATTTATGCAAAGGAACGAATACGCGTGTGTGTCACAGAGTGTTAATGAATTAAAGTGTGTTAAGGATGAGGTGTGTTAGGAGAAGTTCATAATAGGATTTATAGGAGGCAAGCCTACGGTTGCTATACGGGACTCCACATAGCAGTTTTAGAAAAAGGGAGATCACTTTGTGCTAGGCGCAACATTATTTTTCCTTTAGCTATTCTTTTGATATGTAATGTGGCACACTTTGGCTACATGCTCATGTTTTAAAATATTCTAGATAATTTCATATTTTACATTGTTATGTATAAGTTTTGGGGCACTCGGCTTATATCTCATGTGCCTTGTGAATCTTGTGGTTCTTGCAAAGTCTCTGTTAATTTTCTACTATTTATATGAACTGAACATACATGTGAAATATTTCCTATGTAAGCTATGTTTCTTAGTTGTTTTATGGCTATGGCTAGATCATGTGATCCTTGTCTTGGTTACTAGTCAAGTGGGACAAGTTGAGCTTGGACATGAGTGGCATAAGATGCATAATAGGTAGTTCTTAGGTTAACAAGGCACAATCTACTTGTAGTAGGTGCAATTGGTCAAGTTTTTGTGGTTGAAGCAAGGCAATATTTTCACATGAAATGCAATAGCCAAGGAATGGATTGGGTTCCCAAGTCATGAAAAAATGTAAAGGATAGCTATGAGGACATGAGTGCGAAGATGTGATAGGGAATGCTAAGATGTGTTAGATAGTGCGAAGGCATGTCAAACATGCTAAGATGTGCCAAGTGATAAGGCATACCAAGATGTGCAAGGGTGTGTCAATGCATTCTAGGGACTGTCAAGGCACAAAAAGGGATAAAAACGTTAAGCTACAAAGAAATGAACACATAAGAGGGTTAATAAGTAATCAATTTACCTTTTCGAAGAGGGATATGCTAGGTACACCAACACTAGGCGCCAATAGGTGCCAAATTCAAAGTTTTAGTGCATTCTAAGTGCCAAGTCTTCCTTTATTGCTTCTCATCTACTTTCCAACAATTTATCTCAAATAAATTTAATCTTAAACTATGCCAAATTATACCAAGGCATGTCTACATATTCCATACATGCTAAGACTTTCCAAGCACCAACACGTTGCAAGTGCCAATATGCGTCACAGAGTTTTTTGCATGTTATGAAGTGGAAGGGCATGTTGAAGAGTGCTAAGGTGTGCTACAAAGTGCTAATGCATGTTGAGGATTGTTAAGGAGTACTAGGAAAAAACATTAAGAGAGCACGAGGTCAAAATTCATGGAAGTTAATGAATATTAGGAACGTGTGCTAGGGAATAGTGTTAATGAGTGCTAGTTGTCATGCCAAGGAGGGAGTGACAAGGTATGATAAGGATTGGTAAGGCATGCCAAGGAATACCAAGGAATCTCAAGAAGTCTCAAAGTGTGCTTGGGAGTTCTAGGGTGTGCTTATTATATGTGCCAAATAGTGCCAAGATATGCCAATACATGCCAGGTGCTAAGGATGTGCAAGGTGCCAGGGTATGTCAATATGTGTCAAGAAGTTCCAAGGAAACAAAAGGAAGAACCAATAAGAGGGTTAATAAGTCAATAATTTATCTTTTATAAAAGGGGCATTCTAACCACAGTAATAATAGTTCCCAATACATGCCAAGTGGCATTTTGTGGAAAGAGCTAATGTAAGTCAATGCATTCAACCAAGGTGTTCCATGGCATGCTAGGGACTACATGCATGCCAACACATGCTAGGGGAGTCATATGTTGTGCTAGCGCATGCCAACACAGGCTAGGGGAGTCCTATGTTGTGCTAGCACATGCCACCTTGTGCTTGGGCATCAGTCTCATGACAAGATGTTCCAAGTGCTAAGAAATGTTAGTGTGTGCCAAAACATTAATTTAAGGTGTGCCCGGATTGTTGAGGAGTCTTAGGTCTTTCTCATTAATACAATTTACAGATCTTGATTATGATTTGAATAACATATTTCCTACACACACCAGTAAGACTTTATCTAAAGGGAGATTTCTAGATAATAAACTTAATAGATATGAATCATGTGTTGAATCATAGGAAAACTCTATTTGAATAGTCATTACTTGAGGGAAATTATACACACTAATTACTTCTTAAAAAAATGGTTGACTCTAACCACTATGGCCTTGGAAATACTATAAAAAAGACTCCACAATAATGGTATTAATTCATTATATTTTGACAAAAAATATATTAATAAACACATAACGTCATCAAAAACTCATTGGAATGATCAATGGTGACGAACATTTTTTGATTGTCACAAAAAGTAACAAAAATAGCATCGGTGAGGGTCATTAAAATGTTGTCACTAGAAGTGTCACCAAAGAGAGAATTAGTGATGGGCCCTTAATTACCCTCACCAAAAGCATCATTGAAAATGTATTTGGTGATGGACCTTAAAGGACCATCACTATATACACTTACAACAGCATTTTTTAAGGACCTTCACCATATGTGACATTAGTGACGGACCTTAAAGGTCCCTCACAAGCATGATCCTCACCAATGTCCTTTTTTCTTGTAGTGATTGTTTTCCTGTTCACGAATATGGTTACATACCATCGCTAAATTTCGTGTTTTGTTTCTATTCTAGAATATCATTATTTACTCCTACATTTTCTAGGTTTTTGCTCTATGCGTGTTTTAACACAATTTCATTGAACATTAGTTACTTCTAATTTCCTATTAACATACAACTTTGTTCTGGATAATTTACAAGGTTTTTAGGAATAAACAAACTCGTCTTTCCCATTGTAGTATTAATTATGAAACTGGGTTTATTTTACTTAAATTTTGTTTCATTTGAACTCACTAAATTAAGTTTCTTTGTCTTGTACTGTCAGTTTGTCTAGCCCTCAGCCCACTTCTTAGGTCGGAAGAACCAATTCCAACAGTAGCTTACCCCTCCCTTGTTCCTATACCTACTAGGCTAACACATATGTTACATGGAAATCTATAATTTGTTGCTATTAGGGTTTCTTAATTTCCCATTATGTAACAGGTAAGTAACCTTTGTATTCAGTTCAACATTAACTTGTATGAGAATTAAGAATAATTCAAGCACATACATTGAATTGTACAAAAACATAGATTAATACTTCATTATTCTTAAAACTACTTATATGTTGAATATACAAACCAAAAAACTCAACTAGTAGAGCATTCCCTGTCCTTCCTATAAGATCGGTAATTACATCAGAATCTCCCCCCAAGATTTCCATATACAAGAGCAATTGATCCTGGAGGATTTCCACAAATGCAGAATTTTACTTTGTGCACCATGAATAAATTTTATGATAGGTGACCAAGTTTGGAATAAGATTAATGAATTATTTCATTTAGAATTGTAAAGTGGATAATGTTGAAAGTGAGTAGGAAAATGACTCACAAAATATTCACTTATTTTCCATTTGAGAAATTGGTTTTATGTGAGAATTGAACTCACAACTAATTTTCTATTTCTCAATGAGAGGTTGAGGTCTCTTGGCATGGTTGAGATCCTTGAAGTTTGGATTTCACTAATTTTTTTCCTTGAGTAAGTTTTAGATCGTAGAATCATGGAGCTTGTTTTTCCTTAAAATGCCTTAAGATCCTACTATTGTGGATCTGAGGAGTTATGTCATTTTTATGGGGAAAAACTACATAAACTCATGATGTGCGATTTTTTAGGGGGGGGAGTCTTTTGGAGAGTTTTTGGTGTGAGTTTCTGGAGGAGCTTTGTAAGAGTTTGAAGCCTTGTGCTGAGAGAAAATTTAGCCCAAATATATCTTATGTGAGTGCCTTTGGCCCATTTGTAAGAAGGAAACTCTTTAAGGAGTATGATCCACATATTTCTGAGATGTTTCAGCCCGTTGTAAGAAGGATAATGTCTCATAATTAATAAAGTGATTCGTAATTCCAAACGAATCTAGAGATGTAGCCCTTTTCCTCCCATGGTGAACTTGGTTATCATATTGGTGTTATGAGTGTTCATGGGTGTTTATGTTTCTTGTTTCTTGGTTGTTTGACTTTATTTTAATAATGTTGATGTGATGGTAAAACATTATTTAAAGAATGTGTCATTCATGTTTGCATGCAAAATTGTATAAGTAAAAGGACCTGTAATGAGTAATTTTTTTTTTTTAAGTAAGTTTTAGCAAAAATTACTCAGATCAACTAGTATCAGAGTAGTGTGACTAATTTTTCAAGATTGTGAATAACATCATGGGTAGAGACTTGAAGCAAGCAAGAATTGAAGTGTTGGATGAGATCAACTATTGCATTAAGGTAGAGAATGTAGAGCTTCAAAGGCTTCTCGAAGATGCAGAAGAAGAAAATTGAAAGCTAAGGCTTATGTTGGAGCAGGCTATAGAGGAACTAATGAGAAGTTGTTCCACAAAAAAAGGAGAGTTGGCCAAAGGTGACGATCAAGAATCACCAATGGGATAGGAGGAAGCAGAAGCTTGAAAGCCATTTAGAAAACCATCCATGAAAGGATCCAAGTCCAAATATTATTCTTGCGTTTGCAGCAAGGAGAGGTCTACGAGGTATGATCCACATAGGTACGTGAGGGTTCCTTTAAATTACAAGAAAACTAAAAATTCAAAGAAGAATTTATGGTATAAGATACCTTGTACATTTTTTGGGTTAAATAACCATTGTACTGCAAGATGTTGGAAAATATTATATTTTGATGGACAGATCCGATCAACTAAGAAAAGGGGTAATTCTCCATTCAATAAGAACGAGAGTAGCAGAAAGAATTTTTGCACTCATTTCCAAATGAGTGGTCACTGGATTGGTAACTACTGGAAATTTCATATGCACCTTCATCCCAATCAAAGCAAGGGAACCATGCAAGTATCTGCAAAGAGAAAATAAGTTCGACACAATATGAAATAAAGAAGGAGGTCGCAAAAATTGTGATGGAACATGTTGTACCTGTCAAGCATTCGAAGGAGAGTACATTCGAGTGGTTCGATAAGAAATGGTTGGGATATCTTCAAAGTTGAGTGTCTGTCATGTAGTCAAAAATATTTTTTTAATTTTTTGTATATATAGAATTAAAAAAAAAAAAAACAATACAAACACAATTACCTCATATACTAGTGCCAATTTGAAAGATATTTCACGAGCAGGAAATCAACTGTTGCTAAGTACCACACATCAATGGCATCGAGCAGAAAGATATCCTCTACTTGGGTGGTTTGTTTTCTTCAGTAGTTTTTCCCTTCATTAGACGATCAATCTGAATATAGACGATCAATCCGAAGACCTTTGGGGCAATCCTTAGCATTGTTTTGTGTTTTTCATGTCTTTTGAGCTAGTTGTAGCTGTACAAGACTAGTGGAAGGTGACGATCTCAAGAATCGCTGTAATCCATATTTGAAGAGAGCTTTACCCATTCAAAATTCATGATGCAAGCTTCAAGGGAAAGACTCGTTAAGGAGTGCAAAGGGGTCAAGAGAGAGAAATCTGGGGATTCTAATATCAAGCTTTCTTGCGATGACGCAAATATTTTCAAATGCATAGCTGTCATAAGGGTCCCTCGTAAACACGTTATCAAGAGGGTGTATTTTAGCTAGCCATGAACGTGCCAGAGATATCAATCAATGTCTGGAATGTATACACGGTTAGAAACCATGGCTAACAAGGGGAATCGTTGAATTATAATTTGAGAATGGTACCTTGATTGAGTTTTTTTTTTTTTTTTGTAAGGCACCAACTTCTCTCAAACTAGAGTGTTCGCTAGAGAAACGTGTCATGCATACATTAGGAAGACAAGTCGACTTGTGAAAATAGAGAATATTTTCCACAACATGGAATTGGTGCAGAAATCTGCGCTTCAGTGGCTGAGGAAATTTTTGAATATCTTGATTCTCATGTGGAAAGAATCATCGGTGTGGATGCTCCTATGCCATATGATGCAAATTTTGAGCACCTAGCTATTCTAAAGGTCGAAGATATCATCTGTGCTTCAAAGAGATTGTTATAGAGAAGTTCCAAGGAATGTAGTTGCCTAGTGTGAATTTTGATTTCTTTGATCATCGTCATGCAAGTTTCTATACTATCAACCTTGACTCGAAAATCAGTTTCATGGAATCCAATATTACAACAAAATGGATCCTGGAGTTCTGTTGTCTCTGGGAGTGGTATAAGAGGTGGATATTATTGTCGAATTGGTAGGATTTCTTCCCGTGATCTGTGCATAGATTCTGTTCCAGATTTCCACCAATGTTTTTGTGGTCATTATGGATTTTGTGGGATCATTTCCACCGAAATTTATCTTGTGTCACTATCTATTGGGGGATCTAATGCGTTGATTGATCAGTATGATGCTCCATCAACTACATGATATATAACGTAATTTGTTGGAGGATGTGGCTCTGTAGGTTGCCTTCTTGGAGAGTGAATAAGGAGCATGGATTAATGCTGAGGTTTTTCATGTCAAAATAGGCATGGTTGATTAATAAAAGTGGATTTCGATGCTCACTGCAGTTTTTTTTCACAAAAACTAGTATTCTAATGGACAAGGTCTAAATTTTGGATTCAAAATTCGATGTGAGAGAGCCTTAAAGTTTCTCTTGTTGTTCGATATGGCAAATAAAACATTTTTTTCCCTCCACATCGTGGTAAACAATGCAGGGATTCTGAACCACACTTTTCCCACTATTGCATAGACTTCTGATGAAGACTGGACCCGACATTCCAAACGTTCTGCGGGGGAGTTGAATGCATTGGTATATGAGCATGTGGTGATTTAAAATCTGATAATAACCTGGGAGATTAAAATGTGGATTCAAAGTAAATACAATAGCTATCCATGCTAAAAAATAGTCTTTTGCCGAGGAACATTTTTGTTTTAGCACTCTCTAACGATCTATTGCTACCACTCTGGAGTATGGAATGCGGGCTGCGGCTGCACCAAAGCATGAGGGGTGTGCAATAATGGATGAAATGGATATTTTTTCTATGAAGGAGTACAAATCAATTGTTTTCTGGGACACAAGATTCATTCTGCAACGCTAGAATTGTATGGTCGAGTGTACATCAGGAGTCACCGCTCATAAAGGAAGCTAAGTGGGGGCATTGAATCACTTTGTTCAATCCCATGGATATTTTCTTGGACAAAAACATGATTTTATCCTCCTGTTTGGGCAACGTTGAAGCATGTATGGAGAAGGATATAAGAAATCTCAATATGCTGCATGAAATGAAACCCACCTTGCAGAGTGTTTGAGTCTGAGTTGACAAAGATGCAATATAAAATGGAAAATATGCAGATTATAGCTTCAATATTCTAATTCTGACAGACATAAGTGAAGGAAAATTGGAATGCGCCTTTCAAGAAAATTTGGAAATTTGATATGCAGCTAGTACAGAGACCTACACGTTCATTTTGATACTTTTGGAGGACCAAAAGTTTTATTTTGGGGGGATTGATCCAGGAAGATCTCCATAAACGCAGAAGTTTAGTTTGTGCACCATGAAGGTATTTTATGACAAGTGAAAAAGTTTGGAATTATATTAATGCGTTATTTCATTTAGAATTGTGAAGTGGATAATGTTGAAAGTGAGTAGGAAAATGACTCAGAAAATATTCGCTTATTTTCTCTGCTTCTCGGTTATGTTTTCTCTCCTTCTCTTCCATTCAAAGTAAAGTTATAAAAATGTAAAAAACCTCTTTCTTTCACTGAGATCAATTTATCTCTGAGGAAAGGAAGACAAGAACCATTATCTCTGAGGAAAGGAAGACAAGAACCATAACTGCTTAACTGTCTGGTATTTGGATAATCAACGATGTATCTTTCTTGAGTTCTTTGTCTTGTGGGTTTCTAAAACATTTTCATGGTGTTTTGTTTTTGTTTTTATGTTTTTTTGAAGTTTTTTTTAGTTTTTTTAGTTTTTTTTTATGTTTTTTGAAGTTTTTTTTTTTTTTTTGTGGTTTTTTAGGTTTTTTATTTTATTTTTAAGTAGGCATTTTGTTGTTTTGAAGGTTTTTTTTTGTTGTTTTCATGGTTTTTATATGGTAACCTTTTTTTTCATATTAATTTATTTAATTTTGCAAGAAAAGTTAAATAAAAAATAAAAAAAGGATTGGAAACCTACCTTGGCTTGAGCCTCTGGGATGTTGAAGGGGTTATTGATGAGGTTGGTTAGGTTGCTCCATGATTAAATCTCTCAATTGAACTTCAATACTATCTTCAATCCTTAATGTCTGGATCAAGCTCTTGTTTTCCCCATGGTCTGTACAAAAATAACTTGCCCAAATTTCTCCATGCATTTTAATAGAAGACAGGGGCCCCATCGAGTGTTAGGGCTCAATAACGCTTATAAAATCGATTGAGCTAAATTTTTTAGCATTCAAGGAGCTCAATTGAGCGATTAGAAAGGACTGGAATGAGTGCTTAAAATGATTGATCGAGCTCTCTTTTTTTCACCTAGAAACACCATTCCTTGCCAAAAAAGTGTATTCGAGCCCCATATTTTTTACCATAAAAATTAAATAAATACTTTGAAACTATATATAAACAAACATAAACACAAATAGAAAGTATGTGTAAGTATGAGAGAGAGAGAGAGAGATTCGTCTTAAGCAAGAGATTTATCAAGCATTAAAAGGGATTAGATCGCCTTTTTTGAAGTTTTGCATTTAAAAAAAGAGATTTGCATATGGATAAATTTGATCCACACTTGGTAGATCCATGGTTAAAATGGATCTATAATGACTACGTCACATTATCAACAATATTTTTATATGTAGCACTAAAATGTATCTGGGCTTCTCCTTCTATGTATTAATTAGTCTTTGTCATTGTCCACCAAATTCATAAAGAGATAAACAATTAGTCACTAACTTCCACTTAATAACACAACCACCTATATAAATTTCACCAATCCAATTTCAATTTTACAAAACAACCTCTGTAAATTTCTTAAAACCATACATTATTTTTGAATAAACCATTCTATTTTATTACGTATAACAATTTTAATTTAACTATTCTTATTTTAAACTATTTTTATTTTTAAAACTAAAATCTAAATAGTATCTATATCTTATAATATCATGATAAATAACATGCTAAATAAAACTCAAATAATAAATTTATAACTTAGCATTTCTTGAAATACCAATACTTCGTCCTTTAAAAAAAAGTAATTTTCTCCTCTTTAACTATTTTAAAAATTTTTAATCCACATAATATCCATACCCTCGTAAGTGTATCGTTGTCTATGCTTGTCACCTTCATCCTTAAATATTTACTACCATAAAAAAATAAATTTACTTACCTTTATCAATATAAACATAATTCATTTGCACCACACTATTCAATACATATAACAATGTTGTTTAACCAATCGATGCAACTGGATCTGAGTTCTATTAATTTCAACTATGGTAAATATTAAAGGTAATAGTAAGAATATTTCTCCATGTATACAATATATACCATTCATTACTGTGTATTTCGATTTATTCACTACACAATAGTGATAGACTTACGGATCATATCTCTCTATCATAATCTATGATAAATTTATCAACCATAAACTGTGTCTATCATATTTATTGGCGCATGAATATATTGGTTTTACTCTAGTTGTATTACATACGGATCATTTGAAATGTTATTGCTATACGCATAAATCCAATACTATCTGCCTGTTTTTGGGTTGGTGGAGATCCACCTGGCAATGGACATTTAAATCTTACGAAGTTGGCTATCAGCTCCACTTGACCTAACTATACTGCACATTAACGCTGCATGGACAGCTTCCATGTCCCTTGAGATTATCCTCTGGATTTGCTGCAGGGGTCTATCGATACTCATCAATTCAGATCTGCTAGCACATAGAGCATTTTTGTAGGGTGGGAGTTACAACTCGAGCTCTATACCGCCAAAACCCTATGGTTTCTCCACCCTTGTTCTTCATCAAATCTACCGGCATTTGCCTAGCTCTCCTAGTGGAGTTTTATGATCATGGCTTGACTCATTTTCTGTCGCTGAATGTTAATATTATTGTTGGGTTAGACTGCAGAGTTCAAAACTATGTTCGTGCCTAGCTGCAAAGGTTCAAGTGCTGATAACCTTTGGAAAATACTTGCCGAAGAAATCTTTTCAGGTAAGGGCACAGTTGATTTCGTAAATTTCACATCTGAATGTAATGTTACTCGGATCCTACCAAAGAGTTTCTAAATGCTTTTCTTTAAGGATCTCAAAGATGAAATTATCTACAGTCTCTGTTGTACATTATTTATTTTAAGTAACTTATTTTTTTGATAGGATTAATACTGCTTCTCCTTTTTATTCTTTCCAAGCCTAGAAGTCGTGAATCCTTCGTTAGCTTTCAGGTTAACATATTTTTACAAGCTTTTTCATTCAATGAGTGTTTTTAGTCCTCATTATCTGGATAAGTTCTTGCGCGCTATCTCTTATCTCATAGTTTGGTTTTGTATTAAATATTGCAGGTTCATTGCTTGTCATTTACTATACGAATGTGCTTGCATTTATCAAGGTCCTTGAATGATTTCCTCGCAATGTGTTATTATAAAGCTACCAAGGTTTACAAAGGGAACCAAAACCCTAGTGTTTCGGTCTCATACCTTTTCAAATGCCTTCGTTGGGCCGTTTATTTCCTTTCATTAGTTTTATCTGATAAAGAATGTTAAGAGTCCAAAGACTCTTTGTATTTATTAGTTATTTTATATTTGGTACGGTCCGAACTCTATTCGAAAACATTTATGAAGGGTTTAACCCTCAAACCTATTCCAAGATTTATAAAAAGGGAAATGGATTTTCATTTAACAGCTCTATTATTCCCTCAAGTACATTTCCATTGATTGAAAAATTAATATATATTACATGTTTAGTTCGGTTCTCTTTTTGCTTTCTATAATGCTTTTGTAAATCCGGCCGATATGTAATTTTTTTGGTTTCTCCTCCAAAATATTAAAAATAAGGGTTTTTACCCTCTGCATGTGTACATTTTTTTTAAGTGTACGTTTCGATTTTAGAGGAAATCTTGCTTATGTTTATTTGCTTCTTAAAGGGTATTTATCATTTTATATTTATTAGTTACTAAAGAATCTTTACTCGCTGTCTGGTATAGAGACGAGGGTTTCTGTGGAATTTTCATCTGTCTTCTTGTTTTCGACTCTGTAATAAAATTTATACTGTTAACCAATCCTCCCTCGATCTTTAGTTTACTTTTCTCATAAACCTCTTCAATAGAGTTAATCAGTGACCAGATCACCGTGGTAAATTCTTAGTATAGAAAATGGGTTATAAAGAATAGTTGGTCTAGGGTAGGGTTTCACCCCAAACCCCGAACCTCAAGTTATAATTTTCTTGTTTTCTGGGATGCTACATTATTCATTCGTTAATAATTTCTATATACATGTTACAGTATGCATTATCTTCAGTTGTATATTAACATAATTACAGTTTGCATTCCTATTGTGTTCATAACTGTATCTGTGCATACAATAGGTTTATAGCTGCAATGGAAAATTATATTTACTCTCCTGTAGTTTGCAAAAGAATTACACCATGTTCTTAATAGGGTCTATATATATACATACTGCAATCCAATCATGTTAGATATATTTTTCTACAATAGTACCTTCTTTTCCTTTACACAGAAAATACAATTCTATCATTTAACAAAAGTTCAATATTCAATCCTCTACTATTGTATTAATATCAGTAATCTGAAAGAGTCTAAAACTTCCATATTAAGACAATAGAATAAAATACTCAAAGTCTTTATACATATCTAGAACTTATTCTTTCAAGCTGTGGTCCTCCAAACCATCAAGGGAGGCTATTACGTCCTCCACTTGCCCCTTATCTCCAGAATCTGGATGGTGTTCCGGGTTAGCAGTAGAATACATTTTCTTTTGGCTATGACCTCTGGATGGCCAGTCCAGTCAACTCAGAAAATATAGCTTTACAAGGGTTGCTATGAGTTATTTTCAACTGATCATAACCAGCTCTAGAAAATATTCCCCTTTACCAATTGAACAAAACCCCTACTCCTCCCGTGGGATTCAAATTTATCCTTAGAGGAGTAGGTAACTATCTTTCCAATGGTCCCCAACCACCTCCTATTCTTGGAAACATTTTTACCATCAGCTTAAAATATTTTCTTTCCATTAATTAATTCCTCCTAATTTAATAATTTCAGCAAAATAATTTTTTTTGTCATCAGTAATGATTTAAGTTTTTCTTTCCAGATAAAATAAAATTAAACAAATTGTCTTTAACTAGTTAACACTAGTTACCTTAAATGAAGCTGTGACAACTACCCCCCTGGAAGTAACACCGTCCCTGGTGTTTCAGCCCAGCTCTACAAAGAGCTCCAGGTAAGCTTCCCGCATGAACTTCTCGTCCTCCCAAGTATCTTCATCTAGTTCGAAGTGCTTCCATTGCACTTTTATTTGGATGAATACTCATTTGCGGAGTTCGATTTCTCTTCGGTCAAGTATGTGTTGCGGCTCGACCAGAAACTCTTCGTCCGGTTCTACCTAAAGAACGAAAATGTTTTCAAGTTAGTATGCATCAATTTTGTTCAAAACATCAAGTTAGGATTTTTATCTCTATCCTACCTGAATATTTTGCCAATGAATCACATGTTTTTCATCATGTACATAACGCTTCAGCAAGGACACATGGAACACATTGTGAACTTGAATATGGCTAGCTAAAGCCAACCGATAAGCTACTGGTCCTACCATTTCCGGTACTTGGAAAGGTCCACAATATCTGGGAGATAATTTGGCACAAGAGGTCCACCTCATGGTACTCCTCTTGGGCTTAATTCTCACGTAAACATGATCCCCCACCATGAATTCACAGTAAGAACTTTTCTTATCTGCATAAATCTTTTTTCGGTCTTGCGCAACCTTTAGATTCCGCCTTATTATTTTTACATCATCTTCCATTTCCGCCAACATTTCAGGTCCCAACATTAATTTAGTCTCAGGACTGCTCCAGTTTATAGGTGTACGGAATTTCCTACCATACAATGCCTCGAAGGGACTCATTTTCAGAGATTCCTCATACCCGTTGTTATAAGAAAACTCAATAAGATGCAGATAATCCTCCCTCTTGGTTGGCTACTGCATCACATACATGAGCAGCATGTCTTCCAATACTTGGTTTACTCGATCCGTTTGCCCATCAGTCTGAGGGTGATAGGCGGTGCTAAAGTGTATTTGTGTTCCCAGTCCTAAAAATAAAGTTTTCCAAAGTGCAGATGTAAACTTAACATTCTGTTCTAAAATCACAGTTTTTGGTATACCATGCAACCTGAAAATTTCCTTCATAAATATATCAGGAATCTGTACTATCTTGTACGTAGACTGTACAAGTATAAAATGTGTAGATTTTCTTAATCTGTCTACCACTACCATGATTGAATCATTCTGTCTTTTTGTTTGTGGTAGAACTGTGATGAAATTTAAGGAGATAACCTCCCACTTCAATTCAAGTATTTGGGTATGGGCTACAATAGTCCCGCAGGATGCTGGTGCTCCACCTTTACCTGCTGACACTCTAGAAATTTTCTTAAATATTCAATGATATTCTTATGCATGCCCAGCCAATAATATACCTTTCTTATTGCAGTAAGCATTTTCTGATATCACGAATTTCCAATGTAATTTCTGCGATGGAATTCATTCAGTATTAACTCCTTTAGAGTTATATGATTAGGCACATATATTCTGCCTCAGAATGTCAGCACCTGATCTTCATTCCTTCTGTACCCAAATGTCTTGGCTTGTTTCTTATACTCTTCCATTTGTTGCCATGGAAATTTTTATTCCGGATCTTTCTGTGCCTCTTCTTTTAACTATTTCAAAAGTTGGCTTTCTAGCTGATTATAGTATAATGCACAAATGCCATGTATTTTTTTGACTCAACGTATCTGCTACTCGATTTTCCTTACCCTTTACATGCTGAATGTCCATATCAAATTCACTTAGAAAGGCATTCCATCTTGCTTGCCTGGAATTTAGATCTGCTTGCTTAAAATAATTAGTCAAGCTACTATGGTCTGTTTTAAGTACAAAAATCTTACCGAGCAGGAAATGCCTCCACACCTGGAGAGCATGTACGATTGCTGTAAGTTCCAAGTCATAAGCAGAATATTTATGTTCATGGTCCTTCAGTTTTCTAGACGCATATGCCACCACTTTTCCTTCCTGGGTTAATATTGCTCCAACACCCTCTTTACTTGCATCAGTACAAACTTCATAATCTTTATCAGGGTTAGCTACCCGCAAAACCTATGTTGTAGTCTAAAGTTGCTTCAGCTTTTCAAAGCTGTTCTGACACTCATTTGTCCATTTGGAAAGCTTTCCCTTCTTCTGCAAAGATGTAATAGGAAAATCAATTTTGGAAAATCCTTCTATAAATCTTTTATAACAACCAGCTAATCCCATGAACGATCTGGGGTACTCGCCATTCCATAATAGTTTTGATCTTTTCTGGATCAACATCGATTCCTTCAGCTGATATAACATGTCCCAGATATTAGATTTCTATTTTAAAGAAATTGCATTTACTGAACTTAGCATAAAGCTGATGCTTTCTTAGAATCTCCAAAACTATTCCCAAATGATCTTTATGTTCCTCCACACTTTTAGAATATATCAGAATGTCATCTATGAAAATAAGTACAAAGTTATCCAAGAATGGATGGAAGATGCCATGCATCAACCTCATAAAGGTTGCTGGTGCATTCATCAATCCAAAAGGTAACACCACGAATTCATAGTGCCCATAACGTGTGAAAAATGTTTTCTTACAAATATCTTCATCTTTGATTCGAATTTGATGATATCCAGATCTTAAGTCTATTTTAGAAAACACCTTAGCACATCTTACCTGATCAAATAAATCATCGATTCTTGGTAAGGGGTATTTATTCTTAACAATTAGCTTATTAAGCTGCCTATAATCCATACACATACGTAAGGTTCTGTCTTTATTTTTAACAAATAGGACTAGTGCTCCCCATGGAGACACACTTGGATAGATGTAGCCTTTGTCTATCATCTCTTGTAGCTACATTTTCAATTCAGTTAGTTCTAGCACGCTCATTCTATAAAGAGATCTTGACAGCAGAGAGGCTCCTGGCGACAACTCTATGATGAAGTCAATATCCCTCTTAGGTGGTAAACCAGGAATGTTCTCTGTAAAAAAATCCAGAAATTCCTCTACTACAGGGATATCCTCCATTATTGGTGACTTTTCCTTGGAATTTGTGTACCCCACTTGAATTGCATACAACTGGCATCCTTTTCTGATACACTTACCCATTTGAGATGCTGTGATTAGACGTAATTGCACTGACTTTTTAATTCCTTGAATCTCTTTTTACATGCCATATTGCATTCTATAGTAAATGATATTTTCTTTACAATCCACTAAGGTCCAGTATCTCTCTAACCAATCCATACCCAATAACACATCAGAAGATCCCAATGGTAAAATATTTAAATCTACCTATAACTGTTGTTCTACCACTTCCAATGTACAATTCGGAATCCTTGCAGTTACATTTCATTTTTCCCCGGTAGCTAGCTGTACTAACCAAGAATTTTTAAATTTATGTTCTTTTAAATTGCAAATTTCCACTAGTTTGGGACTTACATAACTCAAACTTGCTCCAGGATCTACCAAAATTGAAACAGGTTTAGTTAGTAAATTACCTTCTAATTCAATCATTGTGGGTTGATAATCAGCCTATCAGTCTTCCAAGGCTGCATTAATGCAGGGTATGCTACGCGCCACGTCCCCCACTGTAGACGCTTCCTGCAAATTTGTTACAGTTTCATTTCTAGTTCATTGTGGATAGTTTTTATAATAATGAGCCTCCCCATAGCCCCAACACTGTAAAGGAGATTTTGTAATATGTCCTTGCTCTGGCTTACTAGAAGCTTTTGTGGGCTTTTCTTCCACTGGCCATTTGGTTCTTTGGTGATTCCTACCAAATTTTTTACTGATAGAAGTTCGTGTTCTACCTAAGTTGCCACTCTTACTGCTTTTAAGATTGGAATTATTTTTCATACTTTTCTTGGGCTGCCAGCTTTTTCCTTCTTCACCCTTGGCCTTGGACTGCTGATAACACATTCGTGCTTTATGAATGGCTTCGTCCATGGTCTGAGGAATAAGAAATTCTATTCATTCTCTCATATGACTGGGTAGGCTACTTAAGAACCTCTGCACTTTGGCCTTTTCTTCTCAGAGATAGGGAACTTAATTTAACAGGGAAGTAAATTTAGTGACTTAATAATCCATGGTCATTTTTCCCAACCGAAGATCATGAAATTCCTTAGCTTTGTCATCATAAAACCTTTCTGTTAAGTACTTTTCTTTAAATTACTGCTGAAAAAATTCCCAAGTAATATCCTATTCATCTATGCTGCGTAAATTTTTCACTTCTTCCCACCACAAGGTGGCCTTTTCTCGTAACTGGTATATAGCCAATCTAGCCTTCAGATTGCTGCTATATTCATATACCTGAAAATACTTATTTATATTAATTAACCAGGCTTCGACCACCTCCTCTACCTCGCCATCAAACATTAGTGGCTTAATTTTACAGAATTCTCCATGCAGTTCTACTATCTGTCTCTTAATATCTTGTTGATCAGATAGATTGCCCGACTCTTCCTCATTGTAATTCTTATTTTTACTTCTCTGGGAGGAAAAATTTTCAACTCTGTCTGTAATTTTATTTCTTGCTTGCTAATCTTCATCTGCTGGTAAGCCTCTTTCAGCACTTGGACGATCCAACTCTTGATTCTGTTTGTCAGATAAACTTTTTAAAATTTTCTCCTAGTCTTGTAACAATCGCTCATTGTCCCTCTTGACTCTTAGCATTTCTCTTGTAATTGTTGCACCGTGTTAAAAAAAAACAGTTTTATGTTGCTGTTCTTCAAGTAACCGACTGGTCTTTTGATGTTGTTCTACACTTAATTGAACCCACATTTCTGGATTCATGACTGTTGGTGCTTGAGTTTCCTCTGGTTGCGATTGTGACGCCATCGCTCCTCTGATTATCACTCGCTCTCTCTCTCTCTCTATGCACTATTCACATACACAGCTTCACTGTTATTAGACCCTTAGGGTCCCAGCGTTGCAACTTGATCTCATACCACTTGTCACCATCATCCTTAAATATTTACTACCATAAAAAAAATAAAAATTATTTACCTTTATCAATATAAACATAATTCATTTGCACCACACTATTCAATACATATAACAATGTTGTTTGACCAATCGATGCAACTGGATCTGAGTTCTATTAATTTTGAATATGGTAAATATTAAAGGTAATAGTAAGAATATTTCTCCATGTATACAATATATACCATTCATTACTGTGTATTTCGATTTATTCACTACAAAATAGTGATAGACTTGTGGATCATATCTCTCTATCATAATCTACGATAAATTTATCAACCATAAACTGTGTCTATCGTATTTATTAGCGCATGAATATATTGGTTTTACTCCAGTTGTATTACATACGGATCATTTGAAATGTTATTCCTATGCGCATAAATCCAATACTATCTGCTTTTTTTTGGGTTGGTGGAGATCCACCTGGAAATGGACATTTAAATCTTATGGAGTTGGTTGTCAACTCAACTTGACCCAACTGTACTGCACATTAACGCTGCATGGATAGCTGCCATGTCCCTTGAGATTATCCTTGGGATTTGCTGCAAGGGTCTATCAATAGTCATCAATTCGGATCTGCTAGCACACAGAGCATTTTGGTAGGGTGGGAGTTACAACTCGAGCTCTATACCACTGAAACCCTATGGTTTCTTCACCCCTGTTCTCCATAAGATCTGCCGGTATTTTCCTGGCTCTCCTAGTGGAGTTTTATGATCATGGCTTGACTCATTTTCTGTCGCTGAATGTTAAGATTCTCACCGGGTTAGACCGCAGAGTTCAAAGCTATGTTTGTAACACCCATAGTTTTATGTTTTCCTTTCAAATTAGACATTTGAAATTTAATCCAAAGGGGAGTGGACCCCAATGGATAAGTATTGTGTGGATGTAATTAATTATTAATTATGAAAAATAAATAAAATAATTCTGTGCATATTGACCAAATGAGAATTTTGAGATCACTTTCCAAATCCATGAGGTGTGGAAAGAGGCTAAGACTTTCCCCAAAAATATTTCAAAAATCCTTGAAAGAATTTATTTCTAAATTAGATTTTTGAGGAAAAATCTAGATTTTCCCCAATGAGGTGGAGAGTAGTTGGGAAGAGGTAAAAAGCTTGAAAAGTAGAAAGAAACTTTAAAAGTCCCTAAATAAGGGAAGCCTAGGCAAATAGGAAGAAAAGCATCCTATAATTCTAGACGCAAAATTAGAAACAGGCTTTGGGGAGCATAAGCTTAAATAGGCTACTCCAAAACAGATTGGGGTTGGTCTGTTCTAGGAGGAGATCTCATTTTGGGGGTGAGTTCTGGAGACAAAGGAACTCTAAGGCTGGGAAGATTGGTCATCTCCATAATTGGTATGCTCATAAGATTTTTATGAATGGTTAAAAGAGTTGTTGGAATATTGTACTGGTGCATGTTGTAGCTAATATTATGTTTAAGTTAAAATTTATGTTCCTTAATTTTAACAAAAGTATGTAGAAGAAATTAATCCTCTTAGCTTTGTATAGTAGTAGGAATAAAATCTATGGGGAGAATCCAGCAGAGACCATAAACCACTGTGGTTTAAATCTGAGGATACATTTTATCCCCAAAAATGATTTGGTTGTTTAACATTAATCTACTTCTGAGTTAATAAAATAACTGTGGCATATAGGAAAAGAAAGCATGATAAACTCATAGTTAACAGATATAACTTAAACTAGACATACTTCAAACCTGTTCCCTATGGGAAATGATATAATAACATAAGTTCATGTGTTATAAAAGAAAATATATACTAATGAAAGTATGAATTTGACTACAGTACTCAGAAATTAATTTAATAACAGTGACACTGTAACTAAGGGCTACAATGATGTAAACATGCCCTGAAAGCATACTGCACAGTGTTAAAATAAGTAGAATATTCTTCTAGAAATCTGCATGTAAATGGGTGTATTTAATAAAAGGCTCCAAGTTAATTGTGAACAGATACATTTTATATCTACACTATGGACAACAGATTTGAAGAAAGATAATTGACAAATGCTCCTGTATGACTGACACACATATGCATGATAATTACTTTGAAATTTGAAGATAAATTTCATTCAAAGGCTGTTAGTTAATAGACTAAAATCCTGTGTTATAGGATAGAAATATAACATGAAACTTAACAGGTGACATTTTATATCTGTACAGAGTGTAAAGAAATTTATAAGCTCTAAATCAGAAATTCATGATATTATATTAGATGTTAATGAAAGATTTTACTAGAAAAAATTAAAGGGAAAAACCTTAGGTACACCTATGTATTTCAGTGGTAATACATCCTTCTAGAATTTCAATAAAGTGTGCATATGCCTGAACATACGTAAAGATCCTCATCAGGTGCACATAAAATTTTATCCCTATAGATGTGTTTAAATGCATGTGTTGTTATTTAGACAGTACATGAACAAGATATAGATTAAATAGAAAGGAGTAAAAGAAATTATGAAAACTGAAAGTAGACTATGAAGCAATTACAGGATCAGTTAACTGCTGCAAGTAAAAATTTTTACAAAATGCCAAGCTCTTAACTAAATTTTTATATTCTAGTGAAAAAGGAGAAGAGTATATTTTAATTTCCCATGAAATTAAATATTCAGCTCTTAGGGAGCGTTAGAAATTTTTTAGAGAAGGAGCAGTGTTAGCACACAAAATATACATCTAGCACATAGATACAAAATGTGTAGACAGTGAAACCATTTCTAAAATCATAAGGAGATACATCACCACAGTTCCATTTAAAATAATAGAAATTGCTACTAGAAATAAATAATCCTGGTATGGAAACCAGAGAGAGACTAGTCTTCATTATAAACCAAATCTGATCCGACTTTGTAAGTCAAAGCAAACAAAATTATGAGTTAAAATATATGGATACTGCCATGACAACGTCCACCAGTACTCGTAAAAACGAGCATAATAGTCATCAAAACAATGCTATGGCAAACTCATACATTTCTAATAATACACAGGCGAGATCTGAGTATGAGTGGTAAATGCCAAAACCCTCGCAGGAATACCAAGGAAGTCTGAGGTCCTGATATGCAGAAGAAAAATTTAATCAGACCACCTACCTGAAAAACTGGAATAGTCGAAAAAACAAGTTCGTGAGCAGAGTCAAAACGTGACGATACCTGTATAAGTCAGAAGCACGGAAAAATAATAAATTATATATTATACAACTTCCAAGAGGAATGACTTAATATATTTGAATGTAAGACCAAATAGTTACCTCGTCAGATCGAATCCAAACGCCAACATAACCAGGGGTCCTGATGAAATAAAAATTAACGATTCGGCATTAAACTCTGAGGAAATTTCATTGTTAGCAAACATACCTCTAGTAAAATATGAATTAGAGAGGAATTTACCTCTGAAAAAAATCATTCGCCAAGCTGACGATGGGAAGGTCGATTCAGGAGGAATCGAAATGGTTCCCTTAGTCACGACGAGGAGGTAGAAGCATAAGAAAATTCTTTCAGTCAACAAATCAATCTTTTATTACAAACACATAACATAAGATAAGTCAAACGAATGATATGAATGAGTTCTATGGACTGTAAACAAGAGAGGTGAAATGGATAGGCGTTTGAATACAAGTTCGAATGCAAATTCTTCTATCAAGATATGAGAACTAACAATGTAAAACTCACATACATTCAGCACAAAGAAAAATAGGTATACAATTAAACCTGAGCTCGGCCTTTCAAGAACCTATACGCACTGTAACGATGAAAAAAAATATAGCAGAGGTAAGACTTACCAGGAGAACAAGACATGGTGTAATTCTGCGTCGCGGAAGAACTCGTAGAGAGTTGCATGGATGCCAGATGAAAAATCCAGGAGCATAAGACCAGAGAAACCACCACTCAGCAGAGGAGCAAATGAATATTACGCCAAAGAATGTAAACCATAAGTATCATGAGTTAGAGAAAAACCCTCAGACATCTCGACCCTACATGTGGCACGCATCGGAGCACCGTACAACGGATCGATGACTCATGGCTGGGAAATCAAGAAATGTCAAGTGGAGGCCGATGAGAATTAAGACCAAAGAGTTAATGCCAAAAATGAGGAGGACATAAACATATGAAAAAGGGTTAGAAATAATAACCATCAACATGAAAGCGTAAATATTGAGGCGGGAAACCTGAGAATAAATCCACATCAAACGATACGAAGGTACTACCAATTTAATGTAGTCAGTTCACAGGTGCCAACACAATCTATACGAAATCGATTCACACGTCAAGTGCAATTGCCATGGTTCATTATTTAAACAAACATAATATGTATAGGGTCGTGTAAGACCAAGAGGTAGCGTGAGAACACCATGAGAACTTTTACGAATTGACAATACGATGGCTCTAAGGCAAAACGAATTTGCATCATATGGTTTATACCATACTCACGTTATGGTATGCAATACATATGTATAACCATAATATATATATATCTATATACACATAGGAAACCTCTTAATAAAAATGATAAGGGGAAAAAGCTATTTTGAAGAAAAAAATATATAGTCACTCAATAAGTATGTGGAGTATTAGACGAAAGCCTTGTATGCATTTTTACCATTGGGTGAAGTATATTATGTATGTAGAGAAATTTTTTTTTTTTTGAATTGGGAGACATGACAAATGGTATCAGAGCCCATGTTAGCAAAAATGGGCTGTTGTTGTTCTCATTGTATAAATTATTTCTTGTTGGAAAAAAAAAAAAAATTGTTTTTTTTACTGATGTTGTTTTGTTTATTGTACAGTGGTACCGAAACAGAAAAGTCAATGGCTGAAGTTGATGAAATTTATGTTGATCTTCATGATGAATATAACAGGCCAGATCCCAACGCTCCTTTGATGACTATGTTGCACAGGTTGGAACGGGAGATGGCTGAGCTAAGAAGCTAAAATGACAGGTTGCCATTAGCTAGTGAGGAGTAGGAAAAGCTCATCAAATAATTGACCTCACGGAATAGCCAGGAAGGTGAAGGTTCTAGAGAGAGGAAGAAAGGCAAGTTCTCTGATGATTCTAAGGAAGATGACACTACTAGACATCAGTCTAAACAGAAAAAGGAATTACAGGGGGAATTCTGAAAGATCAAACCTCCCTCCTATGATGGGGAGAAGGAGGAAGATGTTGAGGCTTGGTTGTTGAATATGATTAAATATTTCCAGGTCTCTGAATAAGAAAGTAATCTGAAGGCTAGATTAGTTGTTTACCAATTACAGGGTAAGGCTACCTTGTGGTGGGAGGAGACGAAAATGGTCCATGCCATTGATGAAAATACAGTGACTTGGGAAGATTTCCAAGTCAAATTTAAAAACCACTATTTGAACGAACGTTATTATGATGATAAAGCAAAGGAGTTCCACGAACTCAGGTTGGGACAACTCACTATCGATGAGTTTTTCACCAAGTTTACAAATCTGCTAAGGTGTGTTCCTTATATTCGTGAAGAGAAGGCAAAGGTGCAAAGTTTTTTGAACTGTTTGCCTATTGTGTACAAGGAGAAAATAGATTTCAATAATCCAAAAACTATGGATGAAGTGGTGAGGAAAGCTAGATTATGTTATCAGTAGTTTAAAGGCAGGGGTGAACATGGGAAAAGCTGGGTAAATAAGTGTGAATTCAAAGGGAAGAAACATAAACCAACTTACTTGAAGAACTTTGGCAGGGACCATCAGCGGAAGAAATTTAACAAACCCAAGGAAATTCAAACTGCTCAGTCCCAAGTTGGCTCGAAACAAATAGACGGAGATAATAAGAAGGAGGGAGCAGTCAAAATGTGGGAACTGTTGAAATGTTGGGGTTGTGGAGAACCTCATCTGTTGAGGGATTGTCCACACTGAAATATTCAAATGATTATGAGGGATCGAGAAGCTACCATAGTGAATGAAATAGCAAGGAATATACCCACTATCAGTGTAGCATTGGAAAACTGACAAGCAGAACATCAGGCTAATATGGTCGAGATGGAAGGTAAGATTGCTGACCAATCTATTACAATTTTAATTGATCCAGGTGCTTCTTTGAGTTACATTAGTCCAAAAATTGTAGAGAAATGCAATCTCAAAACTGAAAAATTTCAGCAGTCTTGGTTGGTCCAGCTAGCCACTGGCACCAAGAGAAAAGTAACTCATAAGTTACCTCAAATAACAATTACATTGAATGATGTTCATACAGAAGTAAACTTAAACATTCTTCCCTTAGGCTCATATGAATTGCTGATAGGAATGGACTGGTTAGAAAAGAGAAAGGCTATGATGAACTGTTGGGCTAAAACTCTACATTGCATAGATGAGGAAGGGAGACCGTTTATACTCAAAGGAAAACCAAAACCAACTTCTGTAAGAAAAATATCAGCTCTGCAATTAAAGAGGACAGTTAGGAAGGGATATCAAGTATATGCTGTACACGTTGAAGAATTAAGACAACAACCTGAAGAAAATCTGCTGGACACTCTGCCATTGGTAATAGAGTTTAAAGAATTTTTTCCAGATGAGATTCCTCATCTTCCCCCCAAAAGAGAGATTGACTTTTCAATCGATTTGGTGCCTGGAGCAACACCTGTTTCGAGAGCCCCTTATCGGATGAGCCCCCTCGAACTCATGGAACTGAAAATGCAGTTGCAAGAGTTGTTGGATAAAGGGTATATAAGACCGAGTGTGTCTCCTTGGGGAGCACCGGTGCTATTCATGAAAAATAAGGATGGAACCTTTAGAATGTGCATTGACTACCGTCAAATGAATAATTTTACAATAAAAAATAGATACCCATTGCCCAGAATTGATGACCTTTTTTATCAGGTAAGAGGGGCTTTTGTATTTTCTAAGATAGATCTGAGGACTGGTTATCACCAACTAAGAATTAATGAGGAAGACATTAGTAAAACAGCTTTTCGAACCAGGTATGGTCACTACGAATTTGTAGTCCTACCTTTTGGGTTGAAAAATGCCCCTGCCACGTTTATGTGCTTAATGAACATCGTTTTGAACAAGTACTTAGATAAATTTGTACTAGTGTTCATAGATAATATTCTGGTTTATTCCAAAAGTGAGGAAGAGCACCAAGAACACTTAAGAATAGTTTTTCAGACTTTGAAGGAAAACGAGTTATATGCCAAATTCAGTAAATGTGAATTTTATAAAGACAAGATTCGGTACGTGGGGCATATTATTTCTGAACAAGGATTGGCTGTTGACCCTAAGAAAATAAAGGCTATTAGAGAATGGTCGGTGCCAACTGATGTTTCAGTAGTGAGATCATTTATGGGAATTGCAGGTTATTATTGAAGATTTGTGGAAAGATTTTCTGCAATAGCATATCCCATAACTTCATTACAGAGAAAAGGCACCAACTTTGAGTGGACTGAAAAATGCCAAAACAACTTTGAACAAGTAAAACTAAAACTCACTACAGCCCCTATACTAAAAATTGCAGATCCTAACAAGGAGTTTTTTGTATGCACCGGTGCATGCAGAGAGGGATTGGGAGGAGTTCTATTACAGGAAAATTCCATTACTACATATGAGTCTAAGAAACTTAAGACACATGAACAGAACTATAGTGTATATGATTTGGAATTGGCTGCTGTAATTCATGCCTTGAAGATGTGGTGACATTATCTTCTTGGAAAGAAATTTACATTGATGATTGATCATATTAGTCTTAAATATTTCTTTTCCCAAACCGATTTGAATGCTCGACCAGCCACATGGATGTCTTTTCTGAGTGAATTTGATATGGACATAAAACATATCAGAGGGAAAGAAAATAAAATTGCTGATGCGCTAAGCAGAAATGCTTGCCAAAACATAAGAAACATTGGGAGTAGTGCTAGTCTTGACTTAGAAGAGATGATTAAAAAGGTAGCAGATCAAGATCCCAATTATGAAAATCTGCAATTGAAAATGCAGAAAAAAGAAATGGCCGAGTACACGCAAAACCATAGAGGGCTGATCTGCTATAAAAACAAATTGTATATCCCCAATGTAGAATCTTTGAAAAAAGAGATCCTAGATGAATACCATAAATAGGCATATGCAGGACATCCGGGATATCAGAAAATGCTTATAGCCTTGAAAAAGAATTTTTTTTGGCCAAGAATGAAAAGGGATGTAGCAAAATATTTAGCTAGGTGCCTGGAATGTCAACTAGTCAAATTTGAACTCCAGCACCCAACTGGTCTATTAAATCCCTTGCCAATTGCAGAATGGAAATTGGACACTATTTCGATAGATTTCATAACCAGGTTACCCAGGACAAAATACTAGCATGACTCGGTGATGGTAGTGGTAGACACTTTAACAAAGGCTGCACACTTCATACCTGTAAAATCTACTTTTGGGACAGGCCACTTAGCATATGTGTTCCTAAGAGAGATAGTAAGGCTACACGGGGTCCCAAGGATGATTATTTCAAATAGAGATGCTAAGTTCACAGCTTCCTTTTGGAAAGGTCTGTTTGGGGGCATGGGCACTAAATTGAATTTTAGTACTGCATATCACCCTCAGACGGATGGTCAAACAGAAAGAACAAATTAGATCTTGGAGGATATGCTGAGAATGTATGCGATGGATAGGCCAGCAAAATGGGAAGACTACTTGCATTTAGCTGAATTTTCTTATAACAACAGCTATCAATCCTCCATCAAAATGAGTCCATTTTAGGCAGTCTATGGAAGAAAATGCCGTACTCCTTTAAGTTGGAGCCAACCAGAAGATAAGCTAGTATTGGGACCAGATACTTTACAATAAATGGAAAAGATTGTCAAAAAAATACAAAGAAACATCAAGACATCACAAGATCGACAAAAAAACTATGCTGATAAGAAGAGGGTACATCGAGAGTTCAAAGTGGGTGATCATGTGTACCTACGTATTAAGCCCAAAAAGAGCACACTTTATGTTGGAAGTTGTGCAAAATTGGCTGCTAGATATTGTGGCCCTTTTGACGTGTTAGAAAGGGTGGGACCAATGGCTTATAAACTGGCCTTACCGCCCCATGTTAAAGTGCATGATGTGTTTCATGTTTTGTTATTAAAAAGATATGTGCATGATGCTTCTCACATTGTTGATTGTAATATGATACAGGTGTAACCAGAAGGGGAGTTCCTTCGAGAGCCGCTTCAAATATTGGAGCGAGAAGAAATTGAATTGAGGAACCAAACAGTAGCAAGAGTAAAGGTGCTGTGGAAGCACTTTACTGCTGAAGAAGCTACATGGGAAAGAGAAGTTGAGATGATGGAAAAATATCCATATCTATTTTCAAAATGAACTCTAGTAGTTACTTGTCAACACCGAAGACGGTGTTTGTTTTCAGGGGGGGATTATGTAACACCCCTAGTTTTATGTTTTCCTTTCAAATTAGAGATTTGAACTTTAATCCAAAGGGGAGTGGACCCCAATGGATACGTATTGTGTGCATGTAATTAATTATTAATTATGAAAAATAAATAAAATAATTATGTGCATATTGACGAAATGAGAATTTTGAGATCCCTTTCCAAATCCATGAGGTGTGGAAAGAGGCTAAGACTTTCCCCAAAAATATTTCAAAAATAGTTGAAAGAATTTATTTCTAAATTATATTTTTGAGGAAAAATCTAGATTTTCCCCAATGAGGTGGAGAGTAGTTGGGAAGAGGTAAAAAGCTGGAAAAGCAGAAAACAGCTTTAAAAGTCCCTAAATAAGGGAAGCCTAGACAAACAGGAAGAAAAGCATCCTATAATTCTAGACGCAGAATTAGAAACAGGCTTTGGGGAGCATAAGCTTAAATAAGCTGCTCCAGAACAGATTGGGGTTGGTCTGTTCTGGGAGGAGATCTCAGCTCGGGGGTGAGTTCTGGAGACAAAGGAACTCTAAGGTTGGGAGGATTGGTCATCTGCATAACTGGTATGCTCATAAGATTTTTATGAATGGTTAAAAGAGTTGTTGGAATATTGTACTGGTGCATGTTGTACCTAATATTCTGTTTAAGTTAAAATTCCTGTTCTTTACTTTTAACAGAAGTATGTAGAAGAAATTAATCCTCTCAGCTCGGTATAGTAGTAGGAATAAAATCTGTGGGCAGAATCAAGTAGATACCCTAAACCATTGTGGTTTAAATCTGAGGATACATTTTATCCCCAAAAATGATTTGGTTGTTTAACTTTAATCTGCTTCTGAGTTAATAAAATAACTATGTCATATAGGAAAAGAAAGCATGATAAACTCATAGGTAACAAATATAACTGAAACTAGACATACTTCAAACCTGTTCCCTGTGGGAAATGATATAATAAAATAAGTTCATGTGTTATAAAAAAAAATATACCAATGAAAGTATGAATTTGAGTACACTACTCAGAAATTAATCTAATAACAGTGACACTGTAACTAAGGGCTACAATGATGTAAACATGCCCTGAAAGCATACTGCACAGTGTTAAAATAAGTATAATATTCTTCTAGAAATCTACATGTAAATGGGTGTATTTAATAAAAGGCTGCAAGTTAATTGTGAACAGATACATTTTATATCTACAGTATGGACAACAGATTTGAAGAAAGATAATTGAAAAATGCTGCTGTATGACTAACACACATATGCATGATAATTACTTTGAAATTTGAAGATAAATTTCATTCAGAGGCTGTCATTTAATAGACTAAAATGCTGTGTTATAGGACAGAAATATAACATGAAACTTAACAGGTAAAATTTTATATCTGTACAGAGTGTAAATAAATTTAGAGGCTCTAAATCAGAAATTCATGTTATTATATTAGATGTTAATGAAATATTTTAATAGAAAAAAATTAAGGGAAAAACCTTAGGTACACCTATGTATTTCACTGGTAATACATCCTTCTAGAATTTCAATAAAGTGTGCATATGCCTGAACATATGTAAAGATCCTCATCAGGTGCACATAAAATTTAATCCCTATAGATGTGTTTAAATGCATTTGTTGTATTTTAGACAGTACATGAACATGATATAGATTAAATAGAAAGGAGTAAAAGAAATTATGAAAATTGAAAGTAGACTCTGAAGAAGTTACATGATCAGTTAATTGCTGCAAGTAAAAATTTTTACAAAATTCCAATCTCTTAACTAAATGTTTATATTCTAGTGAAAAAGGAGAAGAGTATATTTTAATTTCCCATGAAATTAAGTATTCAGCTCTTGGGGAGCATTAGAAATTTTTTTAGAGAAGGAGCAGTGTTATCACACAAAATATACATCTAGCACATAGATACAAAATGTGTAGACAGTGAAACCATTTCTAAAATCATAAGGAGATACATCACCACAGTTCCATTTAAAATAATAGAAATCGCTACTAGAAATAAATAATCCTGGTGTGGAAACTAGCGAGAGACTAGTCTTCATTATCAACCAAATCTGATCCAACTTTGTAAGTCAAAGCAAACAACATTATGTGTTAAAATATGTGGATACTGTTGTGACAATGTCCACCAGTACTCATACAAACGAGCATAACAGTCATAAAAACAATGTTATGGAAAAATCATAAATTTCTAATAATACACAGGCAAGATCTGAGTATGAGTGGTAAACGCCAAAACCCTCGCAGGACTCCCAAGGAAGTCCGAGGTCCTGATATTCCAGAAGAAAAATTTAATCAGACCACCTACCTAAAAAACTCGAATAGTTGGAAAAACAAGTTCGTGAGCAGAGTTAAAACATGACAATACTTGTACAAGTCAGAAGCATGAAAAGAAAAAATTATATATTATACAACTTCCAAGAGGAACGACTTAATATCTTTGAATGTAAGAGCAAATAGTTACCTGGTCAGATCGAATCCAAATGCCAATGTAACCAGGGGGCCTGATGAAATAAAAATTAACGATTTGGCATTAAAATCCGAGGAAATTTCATTGTTGGCAAATGTACCTCTAGTAAAATGTGAATTAGAGAGGAATTTACCTCTGAATAAAAATCATTCGCCAAGCCGACGATGGGAAGGTCGATTCAGGATGAATCGAAATGGCTCCCTTAGTCACAACGAGGAGGTAGAAGCATAAGAAATCCGTTTCAGTCAAAAAATCGATCTTTTATTACAAACACAGAACATAAGATAAGTCAAAAGAATGATACGAATGAGTTCTATGGACTGTAAACAAGAGAGGTGAAACGGATAGGCGTTTGAATACAAGTTCGAATGAAAATTCTTCTATCAGGATATGAGAACTAACAATGTAAAACTCACATACATTCAGCACAAAGAAAAATAGGTATATAATTAAACCCGAGCTCGGCCTTTCAAGAACCTATACACATTATAACGATGAAAAAAAAAATATTGCAGAGGTAAGACTTACCAAGAGAACAAGACGTGGTGTAAGTTTGCGTTGTGGAAGAACTCGTAGAGAGTTGCATTGAGGCCAGATGAACAAACCAGGAGCATAAGACTAGACCAACCACCGCTCAGTAGAGGAGCACATGAATATCATGCCAGAGAATGTAAACCATAAGTATCATGAGTCAGAGCGAAACCCTCAGACATCTCGACCCTACAGGTGGCATGCATCGGAGCACCATACAACGGATCGATGACTCATGGCTGGGAAATCAAGAAATGTCAAGTGGAGGCCGACGAGATTTAACACTAGAGAGTTAATGCCCTAAATGAGGAGGACATAAATGTATGTAAAAGGGTTAGAAAGAACAATCATCAGCACGTAAGCGTAAATATTGAGGCGGGAAACCTGAGAATAAATCCACATCAAACGATACAAAGGTATTACCAATTTAATGTAGTCATTTCACAGGTGCCAATGCAATCTATACGAAATCGACTCACACGTCAAGTGCAATTTCCATGGTTCATTATTTAAACAAACATAATATGTATAGGGTCGTGCAAGACCAAGAGGTAGCGTGAGAATTCCATGAGAAATTTTATGAATTGACAATACGATGGCTCTAAGGCAAAACGAATTTGCATCATATGGTTTATACCATACTCACGTTATGGTATGCAATACATATGTATAACCATAATATATATATATCTATATACACATAGGAAACCTCTTAATAAAAATGATAAGGGGAAAAAGCTATGTTGAAGAAAAAAATATATAGTCAGTCAATAAGTATGTGGAGTATTAGACGAAAGCCTTGTATGCGTTTTTACCATTGGGTGAAGTAAATTATGTATGTAGAGAAAAAAAAAAATTGTTGTGAATTGGGACACATGACAATGTTCGTGCCAAGCTGCAAAGGTCCAAGTGTTGATTACCTGTGGCAAATACTTGCCGAAGAAATCTTTTCAGGTAAGGGCATGGTTGATTTCGTAACTTGCACATATGAATATAATGTTACTCGGATCCTATCGAAGAGTTTCTAAACGCTTTTCTTTAAGGATCTCAAATATGAAATTATCTACAGTCTCTGTTGTACATTATTTATTTTAAGTAACTTATTTTTCTGATAGGATTAATACTGCTTTTCCTTTTTATGCTTTCTAGGTATGGCAGAGAATCCTTCGTTAGCTTTTAGGTTAACATTTTTTTACCGGCTTTTTCATTAAATGAGGGTTTTTAGTCCCCGTTATCTAGATAAGTTCTTGCGCGCTATCTCTTATCTCATAGTTTGGTTTTGTATTAACTATTGCAGGTTCGTTGCTTGTCATTTACTATACGAATGCGCTTGCATTTATCAAGGTCCTTGAATGATTTCCTCACAACGCGTTATTATATAGGTACCAATGTTTACAAAGGGAACTGAAACCCTAGGGTTCCGATCTCATACCTTTCCGAATGCATTCGTTGGGCCATTTATTTCCTTTCATTAGTTTTATCTCATAAAGAATGTTAAGAGTCAAAAGACTCTCTGTATTTATTAGTTCTTTTATATTTGATACGGTCCGAACTCTATTCAGGTATGTTTATGAATGGTTTAACCCTCAAACCTATTCGAAGATTTATAAAAAGGGAAACAGATTTTCATTTAACAACTCTGTTATGCTCTCAAGTACATTTCCATTGATTGTAGAGTTAATATATATTACATGTTTAGTTCAGTTCTCGTTTTTCTTTCTACAATGCTTTTGTAAATCTGACCGATATGTAATTGTTTTGGTTTCTCCTGCAAAATATTAACAGTAAGGGTTTTTACCCTCTACATGCGTACATTTTTTTTTAAGTATACGTTCCAATTTTAGAGGAAATATTGCTGATGTTTATTTTCTTCTTAAAGGGAATTTCTCGTTTTATCTTTATTAGTTACTAAAGAATCTTTACTCACTGTCTGGTACAAAGAGAGGGTTTCTATGGAATTTTCGTATGTCTTCTTGCTTTTGACTCGGTAATAAAATTTACACTGTTAACCAATCCTCTGTCGATCTTTTGTTTACTTCTCTCAGAAACCTCTTCAATAGAGTTAATCGATGACCAGATCACCGTGGTAAAGTCTGAGTATAGAAAATGGGTTATAAAGAAAAGTTGGTCTAGGGTAGGGTTTCACCCCAAACCCCCGACCTCAAGTTCTAATTTTCTTGTTTTCTGGGATGCTACATTATTCATTCGTTAAGAATTTTTGTATACGTGTTACAGTATGCATTATCCTCACCTGTATATTAACATAATTACAGTTTGCGTTCCTATTGTGTTCATAACCGTATCTGTGCATACAATAGGTTTATAGCTGCAATGGAAAATTCTATTTACTTTCTTGTAGTTTGTAAAAGAATTACACTGTGTTCTTTATAGGGTCTATATATATACATACTACAGTCTAATCATGATATATATATTTTTCAACAATAGTACCTTCTTTTCCTTTACACAGAAAATACAATTCTACAATATAACAGAAGTTCAATATTCAATCCTCTACTATTGTATTAATATCAGTAATCTGAAACAGTCTAAAACTTCCATATTAAGACAATAGCACAACATACTCACAATATTTATACTTATCTAGAACTTATTCTTCCAAGATGTGGTCCTCCCAACCATCAAGGGGGGCTATTACGTCCTCCACTTGCCCCCTAGCTCCAGAATCTGGACGGTGTCCCGGGTTAACAGTGGAATAATTTTTCTTTCTACTATGACCTCTAGATGGCCAATCTAGTCAACTCAGAAAATCTAGCTTTACAAAGGTTGCTGGGAGTTATTTTCAATTGATCATAACTAACTCTAAAAAATACTCCCCTTTACCAATTGCACAGAGCCCCTACTCCTCCCCTGGGATTCAACTTTATCCTCAGAGGAGTAGGTAACTTCCTTTCCAACTATCTCCAACCACCTCCTATTCTTGGAAAAATTTTTACCATCAGCTTAAAAGATTTGATTTCCATTAATTAATTCCTCCTAATTTAATAATTTAAACAAAATAATTTGTTTTATCAACAGTAATCATTTAAGTTTTTCTTGTCAGATAAAATAAAATTAAACAAATTGTCTTTAACTAGTTAACACTAGTTAAATTAAATGAAGCTGTCACAATGCTCCTTTGCACGACACTATTGATGTTCCATAGTTACGCAATTTTTTTAACGAGGTCATTTTGTTTTTCCGATTTGCTTGAAATTTATGAAAATTCGAGAAAACAACTTTTAAGTTATTTATTGGTGTTCCATTGAGGCATTTTCATAAATAGTTATGCAGTTAGTTAGTTAGGTTTTTTTGGGTTATTAATTAATTTAATTTAATTAGCCCAATTTTCCGAGTTTGTTAAAAATTGGAAAAAAATCGCGATAAAAACTTGGAAGTTATTTAATATTTATTTACTTAAAATCTATTTCCATTTCTATATTAAAATGCTGATTATTTGATTTTATATTAAAAATATATAAATTAAATAAATTATTTAGAGTTATGGTGTTATATTATTGAGTTTGGAAAACATTTTGGAGTAATTAAACTTCTCAAAAGGAATTTAAACTTCATTCACCAATGGGGTGATAAACATCTCCGTGTAGGTCAATAGATTTTCTTCCACTCAATAAAAAAAAATATGATGTTGGATTATTGGAAAATAATCCAAAAAGATACCTGGTTTGTCCATTGAACTACGCTTTAAAATAATAAGACTACACATCAGCTAAGTTTGTATGGACCAGTGGTGTTCGAAGAAATAATTAAAAAATCCAAAAAAATATTTCTCCTAGCAAAATCGAGTCAAAGTCACACTGGCATTCATTCACAGAGAACAAAAGAATCGTGTCTACAAAAAGACTTTATTTTAGCTTAAACATGGATGTGGTCAAGTGGAATGCCGTCATAGCTGCTCCACACGGCCAAAAAAATTTAAAAAGTTCGTAAACTTCGTGCCTGACTTGAATTGACTTTCATACTGAAGTCGTGGGTTATTTTATTTTCCTGGTCTACGATAGTCAAATCATTATTCCGCTAAAACTTCAAATCTTGTTATCGTTCGTCTGTATATATATATATATAGAATACGCAAAATTGCAAATCATTATTCATAAATTGTTTTTACTGAAGCATACAATACCCGCGAAATTGCAAATCATTATTCAAATAAATTACAAATCATTATTCATATATTGTTTTTACTGGAGCATGCAATACCCTTAATATATATTGTTGTGGGAACATCATTCGCATGCACTGCAGAGTGCCCATTATTCTGTGACTACCAGAATCCTCACAATTATCAACTTCCAATGTAGGGATTGTACATGTTCTCTCAGCCATGGGGAAAATTATTCAGCTATTCTATATTATCGTATTTCTCTTCATTTTCATTGCTTTTCCTGCCAACGCACTTGAGCTTCCACGCGCTGTGTGCTTCAACGACTTTAGCTATACACAGGGAAATGTGTTAGAGAGAAATTTGAACACATTTTTTCATGGTCTTGTACAACACACCTCCCAAAGACCTTTTAACACTTGTGCATATGGGCAAATATATGGCCTCCCACAATGTACGGGAGACACAACTGCTCACAGCGAGCAGTGATTGCAGTTCGACAGAAGTGCGAGAATATCGGCGGTGGTTTAATTTTGTTGGAAGACAGCTTTTTACGTTATGAAAACTATGATTTCTTCGGACAAATGTCTACTCCCAGATTGTATCATTACATTCAAGCAAAGGTGTCCACCCCAGATGTGTTTAACGCGGCTGGTATAATTACATTCAAGCCAACATGTAATATGTACTAACCCGTGTAGCGTTAGTCTTTCCACGACCACAGGAGCCAAGGTGAGACAGTCCCTCCCTCAAGACCGGTAAGTTATTAAAAACTTGGCCAGAATTTTGGCCAACCTGACAGAAGAAACCATTCTCGACTAAAGAAACCGTGATAACTTAATCAACAACGAATGAAGATTAAGAACAGTACAATAAACCAACAACAAATTGCCTATTTCTGAGAAATAATAGAATGGGACTTCGGTAATTTATTAAAAGCTTTCCTAGAATTTCGGCCAACCTGACAGGAGAAACAATTTCACGACTAAAGAAACTGTGATAACTTAATGAACAACGAACAAAGATTAAGAACAGTACAATAAACCAACAACAATATTGCCTATTTCTGAGAAATAACATAGCAGAACTTAATGCATGAGCTAGGCACATAAAGATTAATCTATACATTGAACTGTGAACAATATATGAATATCAAATCCAGGAGAGACCTGAAAGTCAGGAACTCTAGTGTTCCATTAAAAATAACAGCAGAATGTTGGAATTTGTGAATATTCCAAACAAACAGAGGAAGCAGAGTTTCTCAACTAAACACACAAATTTAAAATAAAATTGTGCACATAGATTTAAAAAAAAATTTGACAGAAATGTGAAACAAAAACACTATTTCATTAGATTATACTGATGCACTATTACAAGACTTTCTTCAGAAGAACCATGTTTTGCATTAGAAAAAAAAAATGATCTCGCTGACTGCTACACACGCAGTGTTTTCTTTAAAAAATTTGTTCTCTGTCTCTCTTATTTTTCTTTTCTGCTTTCGGGCAAAAATTACACTGTCAACACTATGCTCTTCTCCGCATACAATAGAATTCACTTTTATGTTTTATATATATTATAAACATATGATGCTTATAATATATATTATGATGTTTATAATATATATTATAAAATTTATACAATATATATAAACCAAAGTTTTAAAATAAAACTTAAGCCTAAGTTTAAAATTGAGTCATCTCGCCGCATATTAAAACATATAAGTTAAGGTTTAAAAACTTTATTAAAATCATTATGTGGATTTCAAACATATGAGAAAAAATCCCTTTTGATAATCTATCACATCAATTTTTCTCTTGACTGACTAGACTTCAAAACTTGCGATAAGGCTCTCATTGGTTGACGGCATGGTGACTTGCAGATTTCAAAACTCAATAAAAAATGATTCAAAGTTTATCGCATCCATTTTTGGAGTTGGTGACATAGGCATCAAGATTTGCGAATGGACATTGATTGTTCAACGGCTTGGTGATGTGGAGGTGTGGGCTCCACATGGAGGTTGACATGGTGTGTTCAAATCAAATGAATGCGCGGTAAATACAAATGGTGGTTGGTGAAGTTTTAATGGCAGTAGACGAATGGTTTAAATAGACCAATGGCATGGTTTAGTCCACAATCTTCATTGCGTACACAAGGCCATGACCTTAAACCAAAAATTTGAACTTGTAGGCTCATTCAAGCTCGAAATTGATTTCACGGTTGCGTGTCGGACAAAATTTGAAATTTTACTGCTGACGCTATCCTCCTTGTCTTCCTGTAGTGGGAATTAATTTCCAACATTCCCCCTTAATTGCAACTGCTGCACTCTTGTATTCTCAGACATTTTCTTAAATAATTAAAACTTTTCAGCCCCAATGGTTTTGTTAATATATCAGCAAACTGCTCCTCCGTTCTACAATGTTGCAAAACAATTTCACCATTGCTCACTAGCTCTCTAATGTAGTGATACTTTGCATCAATGTGTTTATTTCTCTTATGAAACACTGAATTCTTGGATAAAGCTATAGCTGAGCTATTATCACAATACACTATTGTGCCTTTTACCTATTCATGACACAAAATTCTCAACATTCTTCTCACCCATTCTGCTTGACATGTTGTTATTGTAGCTTCCACATACTCTGCCTCCACTGTTGATAAAGCCACAATTGGTTGTCTCTTAGAAGCCTATGAAATGGCTTCTGATCCGATATGAAAAACATATCCAGAGGTGCTTTTCCTGTCATATATACTTCCAGCCTAATCACTGTCACTATATCCAATTAATTCAAAATTTTATGAAGTGGAGTATAAAATACCATACCTCTTTGTTCCTTTCACATACCTCAAATTTTTTTTTGCTGCTTGCCAATGTGTCTCCTTTGGCCTTTCCATAAATCTATAAATTAAACTCATAGCATGCATAATATCAAGCCTAGTTGCACTCAAATACATAAGGCTGCCAGCGATGCTCTTATACAAACTTGGATCAAAATCCTTGTTGCCATATTCTTTGCTCAACTTCAATCTCATGACTATAGGAGTAATTTTTGCCTTGGAATCATGCATATTAAATATTTCCAAAACTTCTTTAACATACTTTTCTTGAGAAATGAAGATATTATTTTAATTTTTCACTACTTCTATTCCTAAGAAGTATCTCAGCAATCCCATATCAATTATTTCAAATTCATCCTTCATGACTATTTTAAAATTCTCAATGAGGTAAGCATCATTACCTCTAAATATAACATCATCAACTTACAAAACAACAATAAGCATCTTTATCTTTGATGTATCTTGTGGGTTCTCCTTCACATTTCTCAAACCCATTTTCCAGTAGATAGGCATCTATCCTACTATACCATGCTCTTGGTGCTTGTTTCAGCCCATACAAAGCTTTCTCCAATCTGCATACCTTGTGCTCTTGGCCTTCTTTCTCATAGCCCATAGGTTGTTCAACATATACCTCTTCCATCAAAACTCCATTTAGGAATGCTGATTTTACATCCATTTGGTAAAATTTCCACTTGCGTTGTGCTGCTATGGACAAGACTGCTCTTATTGTTTCCATTCTTGAAACTGGTGCAAAATTTTCATCATAGTCTCTTCCTTGTTGTTGCTTGTAGCCTTTGACAACAAGTATGGCCTTGTTCCTTTCAATCTTAAATTCAAAATTTCTTTTCTTTTTATAAACCCATTTTACTCCAATTACTTCTTTGCCTTTTGGGAGATCAACTAATTCCCATGTCTTATTTTTCTTTATGGCATTTATCTCTTCATCCATAGCATCTATCCATTTCTTACCTTTTACTTCTTCTTCAAAATGAATAGGATCTTCTACATGAAAATACAATGCAAATAAAGAGTTCATACCTTCATTTGATGCCTCCTTCTCATAAATCTCATTCAGACTTCTTAATCTAGTTCCTCTTTCACTTACTGAACTTGTTCTTGTAGAAGCACGCAAATCTGCTCCTTGTGATGTGCTTGGGGAAGCACTGTCATCACTTCCCAAGGGTGTTCTCATTCTTTTTTGTGGTGTCCCTTGCTGTCCTTGTTTTGGTGGAGGTGGTGCTACTAATGAGGGATGTCTTTCAGCCATTTCTTCCTCATCATCATCATGAGGCAAACAACTTTTTACATTCATTGTTTTCTTAATGCTCCCATCCCAATCTTCTTCCTCAATAAATTGTACATCTCTCCTTATCATAAATTTCTTGGTGGATGTGTTATACAATATATATGCCTTGGATTCTTCATTATATCCAACAAATATGCACTTCTCCCCGTTACTTTCCAACTCCTTCCTTAGCTGATTTGGAATGTGTGCATAAGCCACACAACCAAAAACTCTCATGTGGGTGACAAACTATTTTATGTCACTCCACGCTTCTTCTGGAACTATGTTCATATCAGTCTTTGTTGGGAATCTATTCAAGGCATATGTTGCACAATGTACAACTTCAACCCAATATTCATTTGGTAAATGTTTTGCCTTCAACATGCTTCTTACCATGTCCATGATGGTTCTATTTTTCCTTTCAGCAACTCTATTTTGTTGTGGTGTATACATTGTTGTAATTTTTTTATGAATCCCGTTTTCTTTGCAAAAACACAGAAATTGTTTGGAGATATATTCTCCTCCTTTTTCAGTCCTTAAGACTTTAATATGCTACCCACTTTGATTCTCAACAAGATCTATAAAGTGGTAGAATTTCTCAAACAATTCACTTTTTAACTTAATGAACTAAACCCATGTTTTTCTCGTATAATTATCAATAAAGGTCAACATATAGTGACTACTTACTAATGATGGTGTTTGCATTGGTCCACACGAATCAGAATGCACTATTTCTAAGGGTGCCTTTTCCCTTATGCTCTTTCCTAATGGAAATATTTATCTGCGTTGTTTTCGTAAGATGCAACCTTCACATAGGTTGTCTGGATTTTGAATCAATGGTAATCCCTTTACCATTCCTTTTATATGTAACAAATTCATACCTCCAAAATTGATATGTTAGTTTCATCTTTTTCTTGTCTTTAGAACGTCTCTTGTGTCACTACTGCGATTGCAGCTCCTTTCTTCAAATCTGCTCTCATCTTGAGAGGAAATATTTTGTTTCTTGTCATCTTCACTTGAGAAATCATCTGCTTGCTTGGTGGTATGTCCATGATTGTACATACATCATCCTAAAAGAATACATTGTAGCCTTTCTGAATGAATTTTCCAATGCTCAAAAGGTTACACTTCATACTAGGCACATAGTAAACATCTGATACAATTTTTCTTTCTCCTTTCTCTGCCAAAACACTTACTCTACCTTTCCCCATAACAGAGACTTTACTATCTGTCCCCAATGTGACTTGAGACTTCACATTTTCATCAATTAAGGAAAACATATAAATTTTTCCAGTCATATGGTTGCTACATCCTAAATCTAGAAACCATATATCTTCATTTTTCTCTTCAGCCATATTACATGCTAAAACAAATTATCTTGACTGATATTTTCCTTTATAAAGTTAGCACTGGGTCTACTACCCATGTCACTCTGTTTCTTCCTACATTAATTGGCACAATGGCCATAATTTTTTCAGTAATGACATTGGACTTGGGATTTATTATACCTTTGTCCATGTGCTTGATTATGTCCACCTTGTTGGTTGTTCCATTGGCTTTGATTCTGACTTTCATTTCTACCACTTCCACTTGTATTTGCATGGCTATTTATTCCTCTACTTTGGCTACCGATTCTTCATTTTTCTTTGTAGTTTGCTCTGCCTTGACCTCTTCCTCTTCTAAAAGACATTTGGGTCTTGAAGGCATGCTCCAAAGATGAGTTTGTTGTTATGCCCATTCTTTATTCATGTCTCATAAATGATGCATGAAGCTCATCAACAATAAAATTTGAGAGATATTTTATCTCTTCAATGGTTGTTACTATCACATCAAATCTTGAGGGTAAGCTCCTCAATACTTTCTCCACTATTCTTCTTTCTTCAATTTCTCTCCATAAGATCTCATTAGGGTAACCAACCCAATCAATAAATTGAAGAATTCGTCTATTGTATCAGACTCTTTCATGCAAATAACTTCAAAATCCCTTCTCATTAATTGAAGCTTTGTTGTCTCTACCTTCTTCATACCTTGATAGGTTTCCTAGAGGGTATCCCATGCATCATTGGACCTCTTTGCTGATGCAATCCTTGGAAATATACTTTCATTCACTTCCTGATAGAGATACAAGATGGCTTTTGAGTCCTTCTTCTCATTACTCTTCAACAAATCTTTCTCTGCCTGTGTTAAGGCATTAAATGCTTGTTCATCTACTGGTTCTTCTAAACCATCTTCAACTAGCTCCCATAAATATTGAGAGGTAAACATGGCTCTCATTGTGATTGCCCAATAGTCATAGTTCTTCCCATTGAACTGTGGGAGTTGAGTATTCCCTATACTTGTGCTTGTGTTGGCTTCTGCCATAGCTAGCTTACTGAACTATGCTTAAAAACTTGACTGTGTTTCTTCTAAACAAATTTCTCACTGTTGAGAGATAAAATCTCTCTCTAAAAGACTTCTCTGGACTGCACTCTTTTAAAGAAAACAAAAAACAAACTCTTTTTTGGTAAATACCTTGTTTTTGAGAGCCTTCACACTGCTGGAGAAAACTTCAACAATTCCTTCTTCCTTCATCTTCTTTGGAAAATGCAATGAGCCTGGACTAGCTCTGATACCATATTGGAATTTCTAAATATTCCAAACACACAGAGGAAGCAGATTTCCTCAACTAAACACAGAAATTTAAAATAAAATTGTGCACACAGATTTAATAAAAATTTGGACAGAGATGTGAAACAAAAACACTATTTCATTAGACTGTTGCACTATTTTAAAATGAGACTTTCTTCAGAATTGTTGTGTTCTCGATTACAAAAAATATGATCTGGTTGATTGGTACACACACAGTGCTTTCTTTAAAAAAAAAATTCTTTGTCTCTTTTGTTTTTCTTTTCTTCGTTCGAGCAAAAATTACACAGTCAACACTATGCTCTTCTCGGCATACAATACAATTCACCTTTTTGTCTTTATATATATTATAAACATATGATGTTTATAATATATATTATAAAACTTATACAATACATATAACACAAAGTTTGAAAATAAAACTACCCCGACATTTTCATAAAAACATAAATAATTTAAGCCTAAGCTTAAAACGAAGTTGTCGTGTTGCATATTAAAACATATAAGCCCAGGTTTAAAAACCTTATTAAAATAATTTTGCGGATTTAAAACATATGAGAAAAAATCCCTTTTGATAATCTATCGCATCCTTTTTCTCCTCGCTAGCTAGACTTAAAAACTTGTGATAAGGCTCTCATTGGTTAATGACATGGTGACTTGGCGGATTTCAAAACTCAATAAAAAATGATTCAAAGTTTATCGCATCTATTTTTGGAGCTGGTGACGTAGTCATGAATATTTGCGAACGTGTGTTGATTGGATGAGGGCTTGGTGATGTGGAGTTGCGGGCTCCAAATGGAGGTTGACATGGTGTGTTCAAATCAAATGAATGCGTTGTAAATACAAATGGTGGTTGGTGGAGTTTTAATGGTGGTAGACGAATGGTTTGAATAGAGCGATGGTGTGGTTTAGTCCAAAGTCTTCATTTTAGACACAAGGCTATGACCTTGAACCAAAAAATTGATCTTGTAGGTTCATTCAAGCTAGAAATTGGTTTCACAGTTGCGTGACGGACAAAATTTGAGATTTTACTGATGCCGCTGTCCTTCTGGTCTTCCTGCAATTGGAATTAATTTCCAACATAGAAAAAATCCTAGTGGCCTTAAACCGTAATATTAAATTAATTGTAGAAACGTTAAAGGCATTAATATGTAGTATTCTGTGAAGGCTTGGTAAAAATAAAACATTATGGCCAAGCTTAAAAACCCTATACTGAATCCACACAAAACCCCTGTTAACCTTTGAACGCCTATTGGAATTGAACTAAGTAGACCCATATGAACCAGACAAATTTTACGTATAGCCATTTACATTCATAGTCCCTATATTACTAGTATAGTCCCTTATTGTTGTTACAGTAATCCCCTTATTGTTATTATTGTACCCTTGTAACCCCCATATTGTTATTATTGTGCCCTTGAATTACTATTGTTAGGTCAACTAGGATTACATTGTGGCCCCACTAAGATTACATTGTGGCCCCATGGACTCTTATATATAGAAAGGAGGTTTTGTAATTTGTATCATCCAATAATTTTTCATTCATGTAATGTATTGGAGGTTGCCCCCTCAAATTGGCTTATTTCTAAGGCATTGATATCTCTTTTCTTCTATTTTTGGAGTTGGTTTCACAACATTTGGTATCAGAGATTTGGATTATAGGGTTTTCGCTACTCCAAACCGGTCATCATGGACGTCTCATTATAACTGTTTTTCTACGTAGGTTCAGAAGCTGAAATTTTTAGAGTGCAAAGCTAAAATCCTAAGGAACATCGTCGTAAAATTTTAGAGCTTCGTTCACAATATTTTCAGAGATATGATCTGTGGAAGTTATGGCTTTCTATAGGCTCCTTTAAGCTAAACAGGTCATCATGAAATTTGCAATATAATTTTTTTTTCTACGAAGTTTCAGAAGTTGAAATGTTTAGAGAGCAAAGCCGAAATCCTAAGGAACATCGTCGCAAAATTTCAGAGCTTGTTTCGCAATATTTTCGAAGGTATGATCTGGGGAAGTTAGGTCTTTTCCACACTCCTGAATTTCATCTCAAAGAGGTTATCCTGGGAAAATATTCATAACCCTCTCTCTGAGCATTAGATTGGAATGCTGTAAAAAGTGGCTGCAAATACACGGACTTTAGTTTCATAACTATCAATTTTAGAGCTAAAGGAGGAAACAGTGACACATGCCAAGTCATACAATTTCGCTCTACTGAACCAGTCCATAATTGGGTCATTGTGGGGGATTGGACATAGCTTTACCTTGAATAATCCAAATCAGGTCTAGCCTGTGACATTTGAAAGAATCTTCAGAGGGATACCAGAAGGCCGAATTTCAGATATTGAGAATATGTAATTACATAGATAATTCAATTTCAAAATATAGCTCCTCAAAACCAAGTGAAAGGTGTGTATTTTTTTTCCTGAATTTCATAAGTCTTGTTTGAAGAATCAAGTTGAATTGATTCCAAGGGAATATTGTAGAATATATATCAGTATTAGATTCTAAAATGGCCCCTAAAAATAATTCAACACCCATTAAGCCTTTAGAAGGCTCTACTATGACTCATGAAGACGAAGAATGACAACATGACATATCAAATTTAGAAGAGCAAGTGCAACAAATTTTGCTCTCACAAAGAGAAACAAAAAATGACATGGAAGTTTTGAAGAAAGGCGTGAAATCTAAGATGGATGGTTTGAAGAATGGCATGGAAGCTAAGATATATGGCATGGAAGCTGGCATGGAATCTAAGATGGATGACATGGAAGCTAAAGTGGATGAAAAAATGGAAAACATGAAGAATGATCTAAAAGGAGACATGGAAGGTTTGACAAAGTTGATACAACAAATTTTTCCTAATGGTGAAAATATAGTAGAGGAAACTCATGAGGAGAACAAAATAAATGTTAATCGTGATTTCATAAACTCTAATTTTGGCGGGAAGAAGTCGCATATTCCAAAAATGGATATGAGGAAGTTTGATGGAAAGGGTCTTGTAAAATCAATTCTATATATGGAGAAATATTTTGATCTCAATAATGTGAAAAACACACAAAAGGTACACATTACAACTTTACATTTAGAAAAAAATACATTTGTATGGTATCGATGGCTTTTCTTCGTAAAAAAATTGTCACTTGGTCAATTTTTATGGAGGAAATGATAGCACATTATAAGGATACAAAGAGAAACACCTTCTTTATCCAATTGATAAATCTCAAACAAAACGGTTTAGTGGGGGAGCACATTGGGGAATTCCAAAAATTGAATATAAGGGTAACTGATATTCCAGAGGAAAACAAGATTGATCTCTTCATAGGTACTTTAAAGGATAACATCCAACATGAAGTTCGCATTTTGGAACCTGATTCATTGGAGAAGGCATTCAGGTTGGCAATAAGAATTTAATGTAAAATTATGGCGACAAGGAAGCCTACCACTCACTTCTATAAAGAGGGAAGTGTTGCTACTCCTAGATTTCCATAACCTACAAGGTTGACACCATAACATTTGGAAGAAAAAAGAGCAAAAGGGCTTTGCTACAGTTGTGATACAAAATACACTAAAGGTCATAAGTGTGCTGAGAAATTTTTTTTTTACATAGATTATGAAGAGGGAGAAGAAAATGAACAAGAAGAGGATATACACCAGGAACCAACCCTACAAGAAATGAGTCTGACCATATCATGTAATTCATTGGTAGGAATTACCACTCCTCAAACTCTCAAAATAGAATAACATATCAAGAAAAAAAAGGTGATAGTGTTGATTGATTCAGGTAGTACCCATAATTTTATTCATTGTAAGGTAGCCAATGAATTGAATTATTTCCTATACCGAGCACCAGAATGTCAAGTGATGGTTGCAAATGGAGGAACTATAAATTTCTATAGAAAATGTCATAATATCAAGCTAACCATGGGGGAATATGTATTGAATAGAAAAATTATTTCCATTCCTATGCGAGGTGATGATGTTGTACTAGGAGTACAATGGTTACAATATTTGGGGATGGTAGATTTTAATTTTCAAGAACTTTTCTTCAATTTTTTTCAAAATGAAATGAGATTGAATTATGGGGTATTGCAGGGATGCCGGGAAAGATAATAAGCTCTAATTTCATGACAAAGATTATAAAGAAAGAACAACGAGTCATAATTGTGCAATTATGCTCACTAGAAGTTCCAACATCAAAATCATCTATTTTTGCAGATCTCCAAAAAGTCTTGGACAATAACTCCAAGGTTTTGGAAACTCCCAAAGGACTCCCACATAATCATGATCATGATCATGCTATTCATTTGATTCCAGGAAGTGTTCCTCCAAACATCAGGCCTTATAGATATCCTTATGTCCAAAAGAGCGAAATTGAACGTATGATTGCAGAAATGTTAGAGGCCGGTATAATTCAACCTAGTCAAAGTTCTTTCTCTGCTCCTGTAGTATTGGTACACAAGAAGGATGGATCATGGCGAATGTGTCCGGATTATAGGGAGCTCAATAAGCTCACCATTAAAGACAAATTTCCCATTCCTGTGATTGATGAATTATTGGATGAATTACATTGAGAAATTTATTTTACCAAGTTGGATCTTCGTTCAGGATATCATCAAATTAGAATGAAGACTGAAGATATTCCAAAAACAGCATTTCGAACTCATGAGGGTCATTATGAATTTTTGGTCATGCCTTTTGGCCTTACCAATGCACCTTCTACATTTCAAGGGTTGAAGAATTCCATTTTCAAACCCTTCCTTAGAAAATTTGTGCTAGTATTTTTTGATGATATACTAATCTACAACAGGTCTTGGAAGGATCATGTTCAACATGTTGACAGGGTGCTCAAACTATTGGAGGAGAAACAATTATATGCAAAAAACATCCAAATGTTTCTTTGGAGTACAAGAGGTGGAATATCTGGGTCATATTGTATCTCACGAGGGTGTTAAGGTAGACCCTAACAAAATTAAAGCCATTGAGGAATGGAAAGTCCCCACAACCATAAAGCAGTTGCGAGGATTTCTCGGGTTAACAGGGTATTATCGCAATTTTGTTAAGAATTATGGGAGAATAGCAGCACCTCTAACAACATTATTGAAGAAAAATGCATTTTCATGGACTCCTGAAGCAACTAAGGCCTTTGAACGTCTTAAAGAGGCAATGTGCCTAGCACCGGTCTTAGCTACACCAGACTTCACAAAAAACCTTTATTGTGGAATGTGATGCCTCAGGAAATGGAATTGGTGCAGTTTTAATGCAGGAAGGAAGACCCATTGCTTTTGAAAGTCGTCCAATCAAAGGAAAGTATTTACAGAAACCTATTTATGAGAAGGAAATGTTAGCAATACTACATGCACTAAATAAATGGAGAACTTACCTAATGGGAAGACACTTCAAGGTAAAAACTGATCATGATAGTCTGAAACACTTTTTGGAACAAAGACTATCTTCAGAAGAGCAGCAAAAATGGGTCACAAAGATGTTGGGTTATGACTTTGAAATAATCTACAAAAAAATGGAAGATAAATGTTGTTGCACTCTCAAGAAAGAACGAAGAGGTGGAAGCATTGCTTTGTGCCATTTCTATGACCCAACCATATTGGATAATCGAAGCAAGAGATGAATGGAAGAAGGACGAAGAAGTGTGGACACTCATTCAAAATTTGTAGCAATATCCTTGTACATCTAATACATTTAGTTGGAAAAATGATTTCTTATGGTACAAATATTGCTTATATCTTTGTAAGAATTCCCAACTAAAACAAAATATTCTTTTGGAATTTCACACTTCTCCTTTAGGAGGACACTCAAGTTTTTTAAAAACTTACCACAGGGTGAAGAAATAATTTTCTTGGGATGGCCTTAAATCTTATATTAAAAAGTTTGTGGTGGAATGTTTCGTTTGCCAGCAAAACAAAGTTGAGACAATTCAGACCCCGTGTCTTCTACAACCTTTATCCATTCCAAGTCAACGTTGGGAGGAGATTTCAATGGATTTTATCACATGTTTACTTAAGCCCAAAGGAAAGAGTGTCATCATGGTGGTAGTTGATAGACTTACCAAGTATGCACACTTTTGGGCATCATCTCATCCATTTAAAGTAAGTACAGTTTCTACTACATTTATGGACACAATTGAAAAGCTACATGGAAACCTAAGAGTTATTGTGAGTGACAGAGATCCCATTTTTACTGGAAATTTATGAACGGAGTTATTTCCTTTTTTTGGGTACTCAATTAGCTCATAGCTCATCTTATCATCCTCAATCCGATGGTCAAACTGAGATAGTAAATAAATGTTTTGAAGGATATCTTCGTTGTTTTGTATCTAATAAACAAACACAATGGGTCAAGTGGTTACCTCTCGCTGAATGGTGGTATAACACTTCCTTCCATACTATAGCAAAAATGACCCCATTTATGGCACTTTATGGATATCATCCACCATCCATCACATCATATTTAAGAGAAAATTCGAAGGTTCAAGCAGTGGAAGATCGCATCGAGCATCGGCAAGAAGTTCTCCAACTCTTAAAGGATAACCTGAATTTGGCACAAAATCGAATGAAACAACAGGCAGATCAACATCGCAGCGAGAGAAGTTTTGATGTAGGAGATTGGGTATTTTACGGCTACAACCATACAAACAAATGTCCCTCAAGCAAGCTAAGAAGGATAATAAATTATCGCCAAAGTACTATGGTCCTTACAAGGTGTTGCAAAATATTGGTACTATGGCATACAAATTGGAGCTTCCTGCTTCTTCGCGAGTACATCCAGTTTTCCATGTTTCGTGCTTAAAGAAGGTTATAGGTGAAAATCTTCCGGTTCAAACAATATTGCCAGAACTTGATGAGGAAGGAAAAATCATATTGGAATCGGAAGCGGTCACGGAAACAAGAACTCGACAACTACGGAATCGATCAATTTCAGAGTATCTCATCAAGTGGAAGAACTTACCCACTGAAGATTCTACATGGAAGGATGAGAATTTTATACAGAAGCACCCAGAGCTACTCAAGCGTTGAGGACAACACTTTTTTGAAGGAGAGGGGCATGTTAGGCCCCTATATTTCTAGTATAGTCCATTATTGTTGTTAGTGTAACCCCCTTATTATTATTATTGTACCCTTGTAAACCCCATATTGTTATTATTGTGCCCTCAAATTATTATTGTTAGGTCGACTAGGATTACATTGTGGCCCCATGGACTCCTATATATAGAAAGGAGGTTTTGTAATTTGTATCATCCAAGAATTTTTCATTCATGTAATGTATTGGAGGTTGCCCCCACGAAGTGGCTTATTTATAAGGCATTTATATCTATTTTCTTTTATATTTGGAGCTAGTTTCACAACACATTTACATTCATGGGAGTAGAGAACTGAGGTCAGACTTACACTATAACACATAACACAGAGGGGGTTTTAAGACAATATTTGAGACAATTTCTGGATAAAATTGCTTTAACTTGATTAAAAAAAAAAATTGTGTAAGGTGGTGTCTCAAATTATTGTCTTCAAAAATAGTCTCTATAAAAACGATATATAACACCAGTGTTAGTGTCTTTCGGAGAAAATTTTATTTTTGTCTCTCACTAGACAATTTAGTTTTTGTCTCTCTAGATACAATAGTTGGATTAAAACCATATTGTTTTTAAAGAGACAATATGTCATTTGTCTCTTTAAAAAATATATAACAATGGATCCAGAAAAATATCTCACCATTGACATAAATAAATATAAAAAGTATTTAATTAAAGATAAACCACAATATTATTGATTAACAAATATTAGGGCATAGTGGAATCGAACCACCAACCTCCGTCCACCAACATCCATCTTACAAGGCATGTGCTCTTCCATTGAGCTAACACCATTTAAAAAGCTATGTGAAGAGTTATGCCAATCATTGCAATAGCAGATATAGGCATTGATAGTTCTCATGTCAAATTCATAATGTGTTGGCCACATTATCTCATTTCGAATCTTAATACCAATGGTTAATTTCCACCATTTACAACGTATCTTCAAGATGAGTACATTTCATTTTCATAATTCATAAGAGCCAAAATAATTGCTAAGAAACAAAATGCTCTGACCAAAGAGTCACTCATCATGGATGTGAGTTTAAATTTGTACTAGAATTCAAATTCTAAAGTATTGAATCGCTCAACATTACAAGTGAACTTAGTTTTGAATAAAATAAACAGTGCCAGAATGATATACCTCCAACGTAGATCCAAATGAAAATTTTCCTTCTTTGACATTAATTTTGTATGCAAAGGTGATTTACCTTCCACATTCCAATTCTTAAAAACTATATTTATGACCTTTTTTGCAACTCAAAGAAATGATCAACTCCAACTTTGAATAACCATGATCTCAAAACCCTTCAACCCAGCATCAATAGCAACTTCCACCTACACATATCATTCACATATAATATCATAATTATGGTATATTCAAGCTTGTCCATCAATTTCTCACCAAGTGTGGAAGATATTTGAACAATAGATTTGTTTATTTCTAGGAAAACCTTAAATAATGTTTCCAAAAAAGAGACCCCAAATATATTACCTTGACCACACCTTGGTCAATGATCCATCTGGGATATTACACAACAAATCAATCTATCAATATTGCTCAACGCAGAGAAATGAAACTACAATCCAATCCATCCAACATGATCTCATCCAATATTTTAACACACAAATATGATTAACTCAAATAAGCATAATTTGACCAATTTTGGATTCCATCGCCTCCTTTAAAATTTCAGCAGCAAATGCAAAAGGTAGAATTTTGAATTAGTCTAAAAAAACCACAGTCTCCTTTGTCTGTCCCTTTGTGTGGATGGTGTTTCTGAAATTACCCAAACTAATTTAAACAAACCGATTATATGTCCAATATAATTTAGGTATTTGAATCAAGACACATCAACTTCAATCCTTAATTGGACATTTAAAAACTCTTATGCAGTAACTTCAACTTCATGTGGTCAATTATGGATGGGAAGGCCAACCCGTCATCGAATTTTCTCATACATCATTGCCTGAGGTTTGGGAGGATGAGTGATTATGTATATATACTTCCTTATTGGATTTTACATCCTAGTAACTATTCTCTCGTCATTTCCATGGACATCCCTTGCCTCTTCTGCATGGAAATGATGGCTCACGACATTCTCTTCATGAATTACAATTAAAAGTATATGAGAAAATGAAGAAAAAACACTCATCCAAGAAAACAACTTAAGCTTTAAACATATCATACAGAATAAGAACAGAAGAATAATTTGACTTAACCACAACAAAATTTTTTCTTATGCGTAAATATATTTAGGGTTAATTGAGCACACATGTACTCATTTCAAAAGTTGAGACTCAAAAAATCAACATGAATACGACCACTTCCTAGTTGTCTCCCATTTAAATATTTGGAAACTGACATAACATCCTCTAGTTTTGAATAGTCAACAATGGCATAGTTCTGATCACGCATAAATTTGAAGTCTTGCACATGTCCAAATTTTAGAAACTCGTGTTCCATCTATTATTTTGTGACAATTTGACTTATATCACATACAGAAATATACTTACTATAGAAAATGGGAAAATTATTGATCTTTTAGTGGATTCTTATGCTTGAAATCTAAGCCATAACAGCAATATCAGAGCTATTCTCCATTCTTCTCATGGTTATGCCTATCACCCATGTCAAGAACCAAATTTCTATAAAAAAAAAGGTATCCCAACTTTTGATTTATGTTTTCCATGTGCATTTGTGAAAGTGTGTATCTTGCGAGACATAAACCATAAATTCAATGAAAGATCATCTCCATTTGATATTTTTCAAACCACCAACGTATACTCCAAGTCGCACACTATCTTCTCACTTTGTATGAAGAAAAATGCAAGTCATAGTTGGAGCCAATTGAGCTAAGACATTTGAGTAGGTAGCAGAGAGAGGGAGAGAGAGTCTGGTTTATGCAATGGAGAGTGGTCCTCATCCTCATCCTATAAAGTTATGAAAAATGTAAAGAAGAGATAGTTAAATTAAAAGTGTGGGGTATTCTATCCTGATAGTAAATTTTCCCCACAAAAGTCCCAAGAACATAGAATATATATCATCTATACAACCTTTTTAATAATTCCCCCATGGTTTGTCTAGGAGATAATTTAATTTAGAGTTAGGCTTTTGTTGAAAAAATTTCCACACTCAATGGAACAAAAAAATATCCATATCATCATAGGCACGACAACACTTCAATTTCCTGCAAAAGAATTTTATGGAATTTTGTGAATATCACTGCTCATTACACTTCAAAAAAACATCTTAGAGAGAAAGTGATGGAAACTACTTTTGCAAAGAAGAATGGTCCTCATCCATTGGTTACCAATTTCTAAGAATCACAACAGAGGATGAGAAGGGTTATATTACCATAATAGAATGAACATGGCCCTTGTTACAACACTGAAAATCATTTATTATCATAGTTATTACCATTGAGAAGCTGGAAATCTTGAAGAGTCACAAAATTGACATAAAAAATGTGTTGTTGTGATAATTCATGATGAATTCTAAATATTGTATCTACCAGAAAATTGGAACTATGGAAGTCTCAAGTAAATAGCACGCTATACTATCCAGCAGGCCCTTTTAAATCATTACCTTGAATATTTCCTTTGAAAAGGTTTTGGATCCCCTTATAGTGGATTTAAATTAGAGTCTAGTCATTTTTCATTATTTTACTGGCTCTCTCAATTTTAAAAACTCTATATCAAGAGTGACAAAACTATATTTTATTTCCTACTAATATTTTTAAATATATTTTGAAAAATCATTCTTGAACAATGATCCCAGTGAAATTTCAACCATGCAAAGGATACCCACTATTAAACAAACCGAAAGTGAATCATGTCCCAACATTTTCCTAGAATATATGAGCATTAGATAACATACCATATAAGTTATCACCACATCAATTTAATTTTCATAAGAAATGGAAGGCTCTTCCGAAGTGGAAGTGAGTTTCTTGTAGTATCCAAACCAAGCTACACAGAACTCCAAAAGTACTCCAAACAGTCGCACAACAAAATCATTCACATAAGGACCAACTAGCTTCAGAATTTTAGATTGAAATATGGCCTAGATCACTGAAATAATCAAAAGAGATTTGGAAAAATAGTTCTAATTAAAAAAATTTCCCTTATTACTCAGGGGATTTGATGAAAAATATATTAGGGCACAACAACAAATCATTATAGTGGTCATGAGACAAGAAACTAAGGATTAAATTCTAACACTCAACATAGTGGTCCTAAAGATGAAACAAACAAGCAGTTTTTTCATGCAAAATGCCATAACATTACACAAAAAACACATCTGCAATTGAATAATGAAACATTGTGATAACAAAAATCCAAATTTCCTAAACTGATCATAACTTAACATTATTTACATTAAAGCTAGTATAGTTACTCTTATAACAACCACTTTAGTTTAGAATTACTAAAATTTCAGTACTTGCAAGGTTGAGGAGTGATCTCTTCTTTGAAGCTTTACCAGAACGCGTATTTTTCATTCAAGTGGCTTCATTTTGATGCCTATAAAGGTTTTTTACGAAGAAAAAGAAAAAAAATTACCAAATTGACCTGAATCTAATAAACTGCCACAAGAATAAACTAGAATATGACCTATATAGGAGACTCACAAATAGACATGCACAGCAATGTAAATACCACCTACAATTAACAGAGGAACATAAAAGACTCAGACTCATTAAAAGTAGTGTAATTGCAGTTTTCTAATGATTTTCAAATCACTCAAGGTAAAGCCATCTCCAAGCTTAAAATAGAACTCAAGGGATAGTTATACATATCCCCATGATCCAAAGCTAAAGGTACTAATCAAGAAATCACATAACCTAGGATCTAAGAAAACATTTGCCGAGTTAGTGGCATATAAAAAAGTAAGCCAGAAAACAACAAAGGGATCATATGGGAGATATCAGTGGTAGGTTCTTCCCAGCAATAGGAAAATAAAGAGAATATGAATTCCATTAATAATGGGGCTCTTGGATGGTCATTTTTATTCTTGCATCCTTTTGTACAGTAGTAGCATGGAAGCCTAAGCAATTTTGTTGTAGGTTGTGTGCCTCATAATAATTTTTCACATTTCCTATTTTGTATTCATTCCTCAACACATGCATCTTCACACAATAACAACTCAATCCATGTTGAACTTGGCACCTAAAAAGCTTCCAACGAAAGGAATTCATATGTTTTCTATTTTTTATTGCAATAAATTCATTATATCTACACACATAATTACAACTCAATGGAAATCAAAATTAGCACTCAAAATCATAATTGGCCAATTTTTTTTTTTTTGGAAGATAAGATGTAAGTTCCTGTTTGTTAAACAACATTCAAAGATATGATATCAATCTCATCATATATACTATAAATTAGAAAATCACCATCTTTCTCAACACAAACCACACTACCAACTTAGCTAACACAATAGTTCTTTACCATGGCCAAGACCGTAATAGAAAACCTAGTCATAATAAAAGGATATAAGGTTAGTAACATAAAATATGTTAGAAAAATACTCTCTCTAAAACCAAAATATAGTTTTATGGCATACAAAAGGTAACTATTCACAAAAAAACATCTATCATAGCATTGATTGCTTTCATGAATAGAGCATAAAGATAAGAATTATTTCATTCTATAGCATTTCAATTTAATCAAATTTTTGAAGACACATGAAAACACAAGTTGAAAGACGTTCCACCATTCAAATCTCATGGAATGGCCAGCAGTAAGATAATTCATTGGTGAGGTGAATAAAGTATTCAACCAACCACAAGGATTCAACTAAATTTTTATATTGGCTCACACTCAAAGCCATGAGTTTCAAATTTCATTCCATTCATGGAAGAGATTCCATCCCATATTCTCCACTAAGACCATGCAAATGTGTGAGTAATGTAGTGGCTTGTTTGTGCCATAGCGGGATGGATTTAGTAGAAGGTGTCTTGAATTGAGACAAAACCAACAGAAGTGTTTCCTTACAGAACATCGATATTACATAGTTTTCTGTCAAAAATAGGGCATGAAATTACCTCTAAAAATTTATAAATAGTAAATTTTCAACTTTGCAAAACTAAGCCACTCCTTTTCTATGATTATAATTGATAACAAAAACATTTTTATGTTTATATATTATATTTTATTTCATATATAATTTTGTAAAGATATTATTCTTTGTTTTTAATTTCCTTTCAAACAATTGTCCAAAACATCCTCATAAAGCACTGTCTGCATTTTTCTTGAGCCCAGACAACCCCAAAATTATAATGTTGGCTCTAGTACCACTTTGAAATGTCAAAGATGATTCCTAAAAGAATTTTTTCTTGCTCTCTTATTTTGTCAAAATATTCTTGAACTCCCAATGTGGAATAGGCATCCATTTTGTTCAACATAGTTGCACAAACTTCATAAATACCTTACTTGTGGGCCACATTAGAAAATATTATTAATAGTCGATGTATTCCCACTAAATCCAAGGTGATGAATTTGTTTTTTATATTTGAAATTTTTTTTAATGAATTATTTACTGTGATATACATTTGGTTCCTCGATCAAATAAAATTTTTCCAGATAGATAAAATATACAATTTCTACAAGAGTAGTTAGAACATGGTTTTGTTTATATTCCCAATTTCTAGAAGAATCCTTGGTAATTCTTTAAGCTCTACTAGCTTCTTGAATTCTTGCAAAAGAAGTAGATGAAATTCAACAAATATTTCATGTGGTTACCAGATATGGTTTAACGGAATATGAACTCCTAGAGAAAGTATATTTTCATCTTTAGTAACTCTAGTAATGCTTCCACCATGAAGAACCAAATAATCCTCTATTATATGAAACTTCATTGTATTTATTTTGGGTTTATTTGATAATTACCTTGTAAACCAAAAGATCTTGATCATGCTACCAATGTCCTTTCTCAACTAAGGAAAGTCCTACCCTTATTTCAAGGGTCCTCAAATTTTTCTTCCATAATCCATACTGTAAATCTTCTTCATCCACCATGTGGTATACTTCAGCAAGTTCCTCAAAGTAGCTCCTTTGTGAGAAAATAGAATAATATGAAATTCGAATATAGAAAAAGTTGTATGCCATCGAGTGTAAATTTTACCCAAAACATGATAATTCGACTTGGTATTTTAGGTTGAGGGGAGCTCAAATACAATCCTTCCAGTAAACCTTGTATAACATTGGGCCATTTTTTCTATTTGATGTGATAATATTTGGACATCAATGTGATCATAGGATGAACCAAAAATACCTTCTCTTTTTGTTTTTTAGGTTTTTGAGGGAGTTCCAAGCATTTGAAACCACTAATACTTGCAAGTAATATGCCACATTCTCATGTGGTTGTAAGTTCCTTTAATGGAGTCAAAACATGCACAACCTAAAGTTTGGTTGCCTCACTCAAGAAAATTATCACTACATTGAAGATAAGAGGAATGAAAACAAATTACATATGCAAAATCGATAGAAAAAAATAATTTTGTTCTAGTTGAGTGTTGAGAGTTGGGTTTCGTTGTCCAATTTGTTCTTATTGTTAGAACTGAAATGTATCTAATTAAAATTATATTATTTTTTTCTTTCAATTTTAGTAAATTCCATGTTATTATCATTATCCCTGTGATGTTTCGAATTGGTTATCATTTCTTTTGCTACATTGCGACAAATATTGTCAGAACTGTCCTATGTTGACCATCGTCAATGATTGTTAGCGATTGACAACAGTGGTTGACCATGTGGAAATTTATATTCTCTTCAATCCCTTTACTTTCTCCTATAATTATACTTAAATTGGAGTTTTTGTATTTATAAATTTCTTTTTCTTTAATTGTTTTGCAACAATATTTTTCCTATCACTATATTTAAATTTAAATTTTTATATTTATATTGTGTTTTTTTAATTTATATGTGGTTTGATAAATATTTTTATATTTATTAAGTACTCATAATATAATTTTAATTATTTTTTATTATTAGAATAATAATAATAATTATCTCAAAAAAATATTTTTAATATTAACAAATAATATTATTATTATAGCATCGATTACTTATGATAATAATATTATTTATTATTAATTTAAATTATTAATTGGAAACACTTGACACTATTTTTTAGCATTAACATAATACTATTATTGCTCCTAATAATTAATTTTTTTATTATTAATTTATTTTTTATTATTGATCAATAGAAACATTATCAATTGTTATTAATTTTTTATTATTATTTATTTTTAATTTATATTTATATTTTAAATAATTATTATTAAATCTATATTCCTAAGAATATTTAAACAAATATTGTTTAATTAATATTTTTAATTTACATTATTAATTTATTTCTATTTGTATAACTAGTTTACGATTTTTAATACTAGCGATTGCACCGCACGTTGAAAAGGAAACGTCATAAGGCAATGACATAGGGATAGGTGACACTGTTAAGATGGGCCCAATGACAGGAGAAATATTTGAGCCAAAGATAACAATATGGGGCCTTAGATTGGGAAAAGAAACAACTGTTATATGAGGTAGAGAAGTTGAACGAATTGAGGTGCTAATATATAATCAATTGTTTGAAGAGATGCTAATGTATAAAGAAATTGTTTTAATAAAAGGTAATCTATGAAGAAAAGGTAATCTATACTCTATTTTTTGAAGAATTAATAAGAAAATGACGGAAATTCAACTAATGGGATTTCTAGTTTTGAAGCCAATATGTACCTCTCTTCAACATGTTAGTTAACCAATTTCCATGGGGAGGCATGGCTAGATGATTTTGGATATTCCTACAATACAACTTTTGATATTGAATGGTCGATGGTCTATGACGAATTTAGAATAAAAAATGTTGTGAAGTCTTCACTATTCTCGCCAATTGGACTCCAAAATACTTATACATGGGTAACCAAGTTTAGGTCAAGTGTGATTGATTTCCTCCATCATAAACTCAAGTTAGATTTTATAGTTTAAAATTACATTTATAGCTGCTTAAGAATCTCTCAACATATGAGAACACTCAGCTAAGGTTATGCATGATTTTTAGTGTTATAAAATTGGCCAAAATAGTCAAAAAAACATTTGCTACAACATCCATTTATGGTTACGGAGGTTTTAGTGGAGCTTTTAATGGAAATTAAACACAACTAAATAAAAAGGGCCACCGAAGGTTATTACGGATGTTTTTTCATCGGTGCGCTACTGTGGATTTAACACACCAGTGCGTACATGAAGACGACGCCCCGGGGCGGTCTCAGTGAAACATACCGGGACGTTTAGGTGTAAATCCACATTGGGTGTAGTGTTCGTCATACAATGCACGGGGTCATTCTAATTGGTTTTCGGATTTGTGCGGTTCCCATAGGTTGTATCAACGCACCAGTGAAAATACTTATATAAACGCAGCGGTGTGTCATATCACAGAAAGGCATCGAGATTTATAATTGGTATCGGTATTCATGCAGTGCCCATTGATCGTAAAAATGCATTGGTGCTTGTAGATACATTAACGCCCCAGTGCGCAGTATCACACAAATGCACCGATATTTATAACTGGTATCAGTATTTGTGCGGTGTCCATAGATCGTACAACGACACTGGTGTGTATAGACACATAAATGCACTGGTAGACAATTAATGACATGCACCGGTTTTCATTTTGTTTTTTTTAGAAACATTGACATGTGACAGTCCAATTATTGTGATTATTTTAAATTCATTATTCATCAAAAGTTGACATATCTTATAACAATATTCATATTAATTTTTATTAGTGCATTTGAGAATGACAATGGAGAATGCAACAGAATAAATTAAAACATATTTTATGATTATATATATATATATGTGTGTGTGTGTGTGTGAATAAGACAATCTTTATCATACAAAATGGGACAATTATTCATGTCCCTTTGTCTTTCAGTTGGGACACTATGTCCATTACATTAAACAAAATTTCTGATTTCACAGACATATTTCAAAAAATAAAACGCCTCGCTTTGATATCCAAATTACGTAGTGATCATCATTCTTCGCTTGAATTGCTGTCACTACTAGAGCTACTTCCATGACTTGGATTATTTTCAGGAATGTTGTGTTCACGGCGTTGATTGTTTTCTTCTTCTTCACTTTCCATCTACAAACATAAAAAAATAAATTAAATCGAGGTATTGATATACATTGCCGAGAATAATGAAAATTGCAATATTAACAATAACACTAAATGTAAATCAAAAGAAAAATGACGTACAATAGCAACAAGTGACCTTCATAAACTATACACATTCTTTCAAAACCATGTAACATGCCATCTTTCAAGATTTCATCTGTTGGCGCAGTTCCATACTTTATTTCCTACAAGTTTTTTACCCCATAAAAAATCATATATTTAATATAAAAGATTTATTTTTTCTATTAATTATAGACGAAGCTAAGTAAAAAAATATCGATAGATGCTTATAAATTCCACAATTAAGTTCTGATATGCTAACATATACTCACAACCCATATTTAACCCAATTTCAATCAATTCCTACGATGGTTCTTCTTTCTATGTTAGCACCTGTTTGAAGACATGCAATGATGATTTTTGTAAAACAACTTAAAAAATACCAAAAATGAAATCTAGTTAAGTTGTTATAAGGAAGTAACAATTACTCACAAACTTAGAGATCAACCATTTTCTTCCTTGTCGTCCCATTTTATGTGTTCAATGGGTTCCATTTTCTTTTCTTCTCTGCAAGAAAATTATTAAAAATTAATATTTAATGCTGAATTGTTTATTTATTGTACCTAATGATTGAAAAATTCAATTATTACATATTTCATTTGAAGCATGTTATTGTTGATATGGCTCCTCGTGCAATGCAATTATGTCCATTTCTTTGAACATCTCCTTGTACACCTTTTTGGACATTCCTACTGGAATATTTCTGATATCAACTCGTTCATCCTTTGAGATTTTCTTAATCTTCCAGAAAAAGTAACATGACAATATACTATTTAATTTTTATATTGATATATGAACTCTATAAACGTTTAAGTGATATTTTCAAATAATTCTAGACAAACATTTAAAGGAATATTACTTTTTTCATTCCTTCCTTTTTTGGTGTTATACGTTTTTGCTATTAAAACTCTGACATGTCTCATTGACCAATTCTCTAGAAACTCTTCCTGTAGTTTAGATAAAATTTGGTTCTTGGAATCATTGGATTGATTTTTGTATTTTAAGTGGAAAGAACGTCTATACATTCATTCCACTAGATCCCTCAAAGTTTTGTTAAAGTTTTCCCCCCTTTCGTTAACTTCCAACACCACTCGAGATGAGCTAAGGAGCAATTCATTTTCATTTACATGTTCTATTTTTTTTTTCTTTTCTTAGAACAACATTCATTTTCTGAGTTGTTGGTCCCTATAGAACATTAAACATATGTGAATTAGTAGTCTGTTTGACACATGTTATCTAATAATTTTAAGTATATTATTAATGATAATTAAAATAAGAAACTCATACTCGATCGATAGTATTTCTTCTTTCACCTCATTCATCCTTTTGCAATTTTTCCATTAAAATTTTACGCTCTTCTGGTCCTAGATCAGAATCATATCGAGCTTTATCATTTTGTGGCTCTGCATGATACACAGTAAACAATACATATTACTTAAACTTACATATAGTTCAAAAATATTATTTTTTATAAAGAATTTACAAAGAACTTGTCTTTTTTTTTTTTCTTGATGTGTTAACAGTATTTTTGTTACTTGACCTCTTGTTAGTCATTTCTTTATCAATATGAAACCTGTACCATATCATTCATTAATATATTTATAAATAAATTCTCAACTTTTTAGGTAGAAAATAAAGCTCAAGACACTGGTGCGCCTTTCATGAGGTACGCACTGCAGCCGGTGCGTGGGGATATTAAAAATGCATCGCAAATAGTATAATAGACCGTATGGTGTGTTGGGTATTATAAACACACCGCAAAAAAAATGTAATAGACCGTACGGTGAGTAGGGTATTAAAAACACACCGCAAAAACGGTGTAATACACCGTACGATGCTATCCTCGTTAAATGGAGCACTGGTGCCCTATTTCAGATATGGCGCACTGATTTAGAAAAAATGTTTTCATTTTTTTTTACTACACAGTACTTGCGTGGTCCGTTGTATAATACAGCGCACTGGTGCGGTAGCGTACACATGGCGTACCGATAAAGAAAAATCCATTTTTCCAAAAATTCACGCAATGTCCGAATGGATTGGGATCTGAATATGCAAGTCATCCCGTGGGTTGGACGTCAATATAAAATGAAAAACCCTAATTCTGAAATCACAGAAATAGAGAGAAGAAAGGGCAAAAAAAAATGAAGGGTTTAGGGTAAAAATGGATAAAACTACAGAAAAAATAAAAAAAACTGTAGAAAAAAAAGTAAAAAAAATAATCAAATTTAATCACGAGATGGTTTGAAATTCTATGATACAGGGTTTGAATCACCAGAGGTTTAGTTTCTGATTGTTTGAATACTTCTGTTCGAACGTATTTCACTGCTCCACAGTTCCCTCGTGCTCTCTTGCTCCAGGTCTGTCTCCTGCAAATATCTGGCTGAAAACTTTAGAAAAAATATTGAAATAATGAGAAGTGTTTTGTATTTAAAGAATTATTTTATGAAATTAGATTTTTGAAAATATTTTGCTGCCCATTTTTCAAATTGCCACTTTTTTTTCACTTAAAGAAAATAGAGTTGCATTTTTTTATTTGCGTTTATCTGGCATCGGTGCGAAGAGTTAGAAGCACCGTTGCATCTTTAGTAATACAACACACCGATGCGTGTTATGATGATAGTTTAACGCCAAAACTACAAAGTTCTTTTTTTGTATGTAAGATCATAATAAAATAATGATAATTCTAAAGTACATGAATTTATTTTCAGTTTATTTTCAAATTTGATTATGTTACAAATATTCGTATTATTTTAGATTTGTTATTTTACAATTATTTCCAAATTTACAAATTTAAATATTTTAATAAAATCATTTCACATTAATACAATTAAAATTTTACAAATATTTTATATACAATTACAATTACAATTACAATTACAATTACAATTTTACATTAATTTCACATACATGAATTACGATTAGAGTTACAATTACAATTTTACAAATATTTTACATACAATTCAATTAAAATTACAATTACAAATACATTTACAATTTTAGAATTTTACATAAATTACATTTACAATTTTACATAGAATTACATTTACAATTTTACAAATATTTTACATACAATTCAATTAAAATTACAATTACAAATACAATTACAATTTTAGAATTTTACATACAATTAGAATTAGAATTAGAATTTTACAAATTTTCATATATACAATTACAATCATTTCACAATAAATTAAATATTACAATTACAATTAAAATTTTACATTAATAAATATTTTACATACAATTACAGTTAAAATTACAATTAATACAAATACAAATACAATTTTACAATTTTACATACAATTAAAATTTCAATTTCAATTACAATCACGACATAATATTTAATAAATATCATGGTCATTTAATTTTAAATTAATTAATAAACATCATCATGATTCATGATAAGTATCGTACAAACATCATATTCGACTAAAAAAACACATTCCAACATCAACTTAACATTATATATTAACATCATCACAACACGTACATCAAATATACGTCTCATGTCAAATAAATCATGCTATCACATATACACATCTATCTACAAGCTAAACATTAAATGAACATATCTAACATGACCTAACAATATGAGCCACATCATGATGATCACCAACATGTAAATTAAGTACAACCGCAACATGAACATAAAATACATGGACCATATATATATATATATATATATATATATATATATATATATATATATGTATATATATATATATATATATATATATATATATATATATATATATATAATCGAATAATGTTAAAAATATACAACTAATATAAATGTCATGCCCCTGGGATGAGGGTGCTAGTGTAACACCCCTAGTTTTATGTTCTTTCAAAGTTAGACAATTGAACTTCAATCCAAAGGGGAGTGGACCCCAATGGATAAGTATGTTGTGGATGTAATTGAATATGTAATTTTGAAAAATAAATAAAATAATGATGTGCATATTGACCAAATGAGAATTATGAGATCACTTGCTAAATCCATGAGGATGGAAAGAGGAAAATACTTTCCCTATAAAATATTTCAAAAATCCTTGAAAGAATTTATTTCCAAATTAGATTTTGAGGAAAATCTAGTTTCCCCCTAATGATGTGGAGAGTAGTTGGGAAGAGGTAAAAAGTCGGGAAAAAGCAGAAAGCAGACCTTTTAAAAATCCCTAACTAAGGGAAGCCTAGGCAAACAGAAGAAAAACATCCTAATATTCTGGATGCGTAATTATAAACATGATCTTTGGGGAGAAAAAGCTTAAATAAGCTATTCCTAAATAGATTAGAGGTTGGTTTTTTCTAGGAGATGATCTCAGCTCGGGGGTGAGTTCGGGGAGACAAAAGAACTCTAAGGTTGGGAGGATGGTCAATTGCACACAGTGGTATGTCTTTAAGTTGAATGGTTGTAGCTCATATTTCGTGATTATATATATATATATATATATATATATATATATATATATATATATATATATATATATATATATATATATATATATATATATATATATATATATATATGTTGTTGCTTATGATATGTGATTTATTAGTTCTTACATTTAACGTAAATTGCAAGAAGAAATTAACCCTTTTAATTTTCGTAGAGTTGTAGAACTAGAAAAATTGTGGAGGAGAATCCCATAGAGTCTCTAAACCCATGTGGGTTTAAATGTGAGGATACATGTTTCTCCAGACAAAGAAAATAAAAGAAAAAATTAGCTAATTAGCTTTAATCTTCTTCGTGTTTACATATAGGACTTTGATATGCATACATAAGAGAAAGCAAAGCATGAGAATTCATGTACAACTATCAAAATAGAATTAGACAAATTGTCATATGATCTATGTAGGAAATGATTGATAACATCTCGATGTCCCCGTGGTAAATACACCATCTATACACAAATAGAAGTAACAGAGAAATTTCTTCTTGCATATACTAGTCTATTTCTATAAAATAATGAAGTACATAGTATTTAGTGAAGCAGATAGCCAAGAGAGTAGGCTTTCGAGGGATTAATACAATTAAAGTTCTATTGGAAATATACATGTACACACAACTTATTTAACATAAGGCCGCCAACTAGGATTTAGCATGAAACGATAAACTTTTATATGAAGTTGAGACTACAAATTTGAAGAAAAAATGAGTGACAATGGCCTTTACATGAATTGGGTTTGATTAGTAATTAATTTAATTTCATATAAATAATTGATAGAAATTATTGAAGGATGAGAAAAAAATGAAACATCTACTTGTAGTAATAACATCATAAAGTGACATGTAAAATACAAGATAATAAATGTAAGTGAAAACCTTCCTATTTTTCGAGTGAGAGACAAGAAAATAGTGAGAATATATTTTAAACCATGTTATTATTATGGAAAAAAATACCTTGTAGAAATAGACACCAGGAAAAAAAATTTAACCGTAGTATCATATCCTGTGTAGTTATGATAGCAACCATAGTGGAAATGGGCGAATGAGTGCACGAATAGAAGAATTAAACTTAGCGCCTGAGTAAATCAAAGCATAATATTCGTAGTCAAATTTAAATGAGAGAAATTGTGTATGAAATTAGGAAAGTCCGACATGACAATGTCCCTTAGAGTTCTTTCCAGCAATTATGAATTAAACATTGGAGAAGTTAAATGTTAATGTTCATATACAATGATCTCGGGGGTAAATTTGAAAATAAATTTAAATACACAAAAGTGCCAAGAGGGTTTGAATCTCCGAAGGAGAAGTCGTTATCGAAATCGATCCGAGAGACATTCATCCCGCATATTTTTAAACGAAAGTCGAAGGTCAGGAGTATAAACCTACCCATACAGCCGAAGAGAGATTTCACGAAGTGGTGTGACAAGCAGTAACTGTGTTCACATAAAATTAATGAAATTACAAAGGAACAAATAACATAAAATCTATACGGGAGTAGCATGAACCCCTATGCAAACAAAATCGAGGAAGAAATGGAGTAATCGAGAGAAAGGAAAGGATTCGATACCTGGTTGAGGCTGGAAGTTGGTCACCAAATACCTTCCTGTGAAGAATAACACAGTCAGAATGACAAAAAAACAAACTCGCCGAGAAAAAGAACGAGTCAAGCATACACCTGTGAGAAAGAAATTAGAAGATTTTATAAACATTCCCAAAGACAGCCGAGTGACGCATTACCCTTTTGACTCCCAAATGAGGAAGCAGCATTCCCAACTTTTGGGTGTGACAAAATTGAACCTAGTGATAGCCTTGTTCAGTAGGCCTGTAAGGAATCGATTTCTTAGATGGAATCCATATTCTTGAATCATAGAAAAAAAAAAACAATGTATATATTGGTCGTGGGTGTAAACCAGGTAACAAGATTTTCCCAACACAAATAATGATATAACAGAAACTAGAGATATACGCCTCGATAGGCTGCAAGTCGAATAATAACACTTGAAAAAAAAATGAAGATGATGAGCTTCAGATATAACAAGAATAAACTCTGATATTGAGTTAAATTAAATGAAATAAAATGAATCGGAATAGTGTTGATATAACCCACAAGTAGGCGAAATCGTTCACTAAGAGGTGGATTACTTGAAAGCCTGAATTGACGCGATTTTGGCAACGTTCCTATGTTGAGGCCGAGGTTCCAACTTCTCTATCTCTGCGTGAGAGCACCCTGTGGCAAAACCAAATGAGACACAGAAGGTTTTCGCCAAGAGGAACCATGGTTTTTAAACATGACTGGAAGCCCCAAATCTTGAATGAGAATCATAGTAATTTAGGGTTGCTGAGATTGAGGGTGGGAAATTCTGAGAGATCGAGAAGAAAATCTACGGCGCTCCAAAAAAATTTAATTACCAGATACAAAATTTATTGAGCTCGAGGAGAGATCAACCATCACCTTGATAACTGGAAGAAAAACGAATTGACATGTACACTAGGTACCAGAAAAGAATGAAACACAATATACGCATGCCGTATCCAAGGTACGAGTAGCCAGTTCATCACGCAAATACGATTGGGAAAAATTAAATAGCCAAGCAATACGATATATGGTAGCCAGGGAACGTAAGGCACAAGATCACTCAACCAACACATCAATCCATACCACCGTACACACGTTCTACCCAAAGCGAGATCGCATCAATAATGGCATATCATACTTTCATTAATTCATGAGCTAGGGAAAAAAATAAAATAGTATTTTAACTATGCAATGGTTGGTATTAAGATTTTGTGATAGATTGGAAAGTAAGTTAATATACTAAAGCCACCAAATCATGTGCTCTACACGAAGAGGGAAAGGCGATATCCATTCATTATGGTAAGTCTGAAATTATATAATTCTCTTTGACATTATGTTAATTACAACCACATTGTAATTATGTGGGATTGAGACAAATATGAAATGGATCGATTTATACATAGTTAAATTAAAGGAGTATGTGTCGAGTTAACAACCATCTGAAGTGTTAACAAGAAAAAGGGATTCATGTTAGAATTTTAAAATATATATATATATATATATATATGAAATATATGTATAGATAATAATGTAGAGGTATATCTTTACTTATAGATAAAGAGTTAGATGATTGGTGGAAAGTCCTGTATAGGGTAAGGCCTATGATAATTGTAGAAGAGACAATGCTAGTCACGGATAAAATGAGACAATCAAGAGAATTTCTATGACAGGTTAACAAAAAAAAAAAAAAAAATTATTGGGGTGCAGGGAGAGACGTTACAAATGGTATCAGAGCCCATGTTACATAAACTGGAATGTTTTTGTTGTGCTCACTGTTGTTATGTGCTCACTGTATAAATTATTTATTGTTGGAAAAAAAAAATTTATTACTAATCTGTGTTGTTTAGTGTACAGTGGTACTGAAACAGAAAAGTTGAATGGTAGAAGGTGAGGAAATTTATGTTGGTCTGCATGATGACGATAATACACCAGATCCCAACGCTCCAGTGATGGCTATGTTGCACAATTTGCAATGAGAGATGGCTGAGCTAAGAAGCCAGAATGACAGATTGTCATTAGCCAGTGAGGAGCAGGAAAGGCTCATCAGAGAATTAACCTCTCGGAACAGCCAAGAAAGTGAAGGTTCCAGAAAGAGTAAGAAGGGCAAGTTCTCTGATGAATCTGAGGAAGATGATGCTACTAGGCATCAGTATAAGCAAAAAAAGGAATTACAGGGGGAATTCTGAAAGATCAAACCTCCCTCCTATAATGGGGAGAAGGAGGAGGATGCTGAAGCCTGGTTGTTGAACATGATTTAATATTTCTAGGTCTATGAATATGAAAGCAATATGAAGGCCACATTAGCTTTCTACCAACTACAAGGTAAGGCTACCTTGTGGTGGGAGGAGATGAAAATGGTCCATGCTATCGATGAAAAAACAGTGACTTGGGAAGATTTCCAAGTCAAGTTTAAAAATCGTTATTTGAACGAACGTTATTATGATGATAAAGCAAAGTAATTCCATGAACTTAGATTGGGGCAGCTCACTATTCATGATTTTGTCACCAAGTTTACAAATCTGTTGAGATATGTCCCTTACATTAGGGAAGAGAAGGCCAAGGCACAAAGGTTTTTGAACTGTTTTCCTGCCATGTAGAAGGAGAAGATAGAGTTTGATAACCCAAAAACTATGGACGAAGCAGTGAGAAAAGCTAGATTATGCTACCAACAGTTTAAAGGAAAGGGTGAGCATGGAAAAGGCTGGATAAACAAAGGTGAAATCAAAGGAAAGAAACAAAAACCAGCTTACTTAAAGAACTTTGGCAGGGATCATCAGCGGAAAAAGTTTAATAAACCAAAAGAAATCCAAACAACACAGTCTCAAGTTGGTTCCAAACAACTGGATGAAGGAAATAAGAAGGAAGGCACAATTAAAATGAGGGAACCTTTGAAATGCTGGGGATGTGGAGAACACCATCTCTTGAGGGATTGTCCCCACCGAAACATTCAGATGATTATGAGAGATCAAGAAGCTACCACAGTGAATGACATAGCAATAAATATACCCACTATCAGTGCAGCCTTGGAGAATCAACAAGTACAACACCAAGCTACCATGGTTGAAATAAAAGGTAAGATTGCTGACCAATCTGTTACAATTTTAATTGATCCGGGTGCTTCTTTGAGTTACATTAGTCCAAAAATTGTAGAAAAATGCAATCTCAAAACTAAAAAATTTCAGCAATCTTGGTCGGTCCAGTTAGCCATTGGCACCAAGAGGAAAGTAACTCATAAGTTACCGCAAACAGAAATCAAAGTAAATGATTTTCAAACAGAAATGAATTTAAACATTCTGCCACTAGGTTCATATGACTTGCTGATAGGAATGGACTGGCTGGAAAAGAAAAAGGCCATGATGAACTGTTGGGATAAGACCCTGCATTGTATAGAGGAAGAGGGGAAACCTTTTATCCTCCAGGGAAAACAAAAACCTATCTTTGTAAGACAAATATCAGCACTGCAACTAAAACGAACAGCTAGGAAAGGATACCAAGTATGTGAAGTACATGTTGAGGAACTAGAGTAGCAACCCAAAGCGAACCTGATGGATACTCTACCAGTGGTGAGGGAGTTTAAGGAATTTTTTCCAGATGAGATTCCTCATCTTCCTCCGAAAAGAGAGATTGACTTTTCAATCGATTTGGTGCCTGGAGCAACACCTGTTTCCCAAGCCCCTTATCGAATGAGTCCCCCTAAACTCATGGAGCTGAAAATGCAATTGGAGGAATTTCTAGATAAAGGTTACATCAGACCAAGTGTGTCTCCTTGGGGAGCACTGGTGTTGTTTGTGAATAAAAAGGATGGAACCTTTAGAATGTGCATCGATTATCCTCGCCTGAATAAGTTGAAAATTAAAAATAGATACCCTTTGCCTCGAATTGATGACCTTTTTGATCAGGTAAGAGGAGCTTCAGTATTTTCTAAGATTGATTTAAGGACTGGTTATCACCAGCTCAGAATTAAGGAGGAAGACATTAGCAAAACAACTTTTCGAGCTAGGTATGGCCACTACGAATTTGTAGTCCTACCTTTCGGTTTGAAAAATGCCCCTGCCACCTTTATGTGCTTAATGAACAGTGTTTTAAACAAGTATTTGGATAAATTTGTACTAGTGTTCATAGACGATATTTTAGTTTATTCCAAAAATGAGGAGGAGCACAAAGAGCACTTGAGGATAGTGTTGCAAACCTTGAAATAAAACTAGTTATATGCCAAATTCAGTAAATGTGAATTCTATAAGGACAAGATACAATACTTGGTTCATATTATTTCGGAACAAGGGTTGGAAGTTGACCCTGAAAAGATAAAGGCTATTAGAGAATGGCCAGTGCCAACTGATGTTTCAGCAGTGAGATCATTCATGGGGATTGCAGGTTATTATCGCAGGTATGTAGAAAGGTTTTCCGCAATAGCACATCCCATAACTTCACTACAAAGAAAAGGTGTCAAATTTGAGTGGACTGAAAAATGCCAAAACAGTTTTGAACAATTAAAATTAAAACTCACTACAGCCCCTATATTGAAGATTGCAGATGCTGATAAAGAATTTGTTGTCTGCACGGATGCTTGTAGAGAGGGGTTGGGAGGAGTCCTATTGCAAGAAAATTAGGTTATTCCCTATGAGTCTAGGAAACTTAAGAAACTTGAACAGAATTATAGTGCATATGATTTGGAGTCGGTTGTCGTAATTCATGCCTTGAAGATGTGGCGACACTATCTCCTTGGAAAAAAATTTACATTGATGACTGATCATATTAGTCTTAGATTTTTCTTTTCCCAAACTGATTTGAATGCTAGACAGGCCAGATGGCTGTCTTTTCTGAGTGAATTTGATATGGACATAAAACATATCAGGGGGAAAGAAAATAAAATTGCGGATGCACTGAGCAGAAATGCTTGTCAAGACATAAACAACATTGGAAGTAGTGCTAGTTTTGATTTGGAAGAACTGGTGAAGAAGGTAACAGACCAGGATCCAACTTATGAGAATCTACAGGTGAAAATACTAAAGAAGGAGATGGATGAATACACTCAAAACTAGAAAGGATTGATCTGCTACAAAAACAGATTATATGTTCCCAATGTAGAGTCTTTGAAAAGAGAGATCCTAGATGAGTATCACAAACAACCATATGCAGGGCATCCTGGATATCAGAAAATGTTAACAGCTTTGAAAAAGAAGTTTTTTTGGCCAGGAATGAAAAGAGATGTAGCAGAATATTTAGCTAGATGCATGGAGTGTCAACCAGTTAAAGTTGAACATCAGCATCCTCCTAGTCTTCTAAATCCTTTTCCGATTGCAGAATGGAAATGGGATATAGTTTCTATGGATTTCATAACAGGATTACCCAGAACCAAGTACCAGCATGACTCAATTATGGTAGTAGTAGACACTTTAACAAAATTTGCACACTTTATACCTGTAAAGTCTACTTTTGGGACAGCCCAAGTAGCAAATGTGTTCCTAAAAGAGATAGTAAGGTTACATGCGGTCCCAAAGATGATTGTTTCAGACAGAGATGCTAAGTTTACAGCAGCCTTTTGGAAAGGTCTATTTGGAGGTATGGGAACTAAGTTGAATTTTAGTACTGCCTATCACCCTCAGACCGACAGTCAAACATAAAGAACAAATCAGATTTTCGAAGATATGCTGAGAATGTATGTGATGGATAGGCCATCAAAATGGGAAGACTACTTGCATTTGGCTGAATTTGCCTATAATAACAGCTATCAATCCTCCATTAAGATGAGCCCGTTTGAAGCCCTCTATGGAAGGAAATTTCGTACTCCTTTGAGTTGGAGCCAACCTGAAGATAAACTAATGTTGGGACCAGATGTCTTACAAGAGATGGAAAGAATTTTTAAACAAATATAGAGAAACATCAAGACAGCACAAGATCGCCAGAAAAAACTATGCTGATAAGAAGAGGGTACATCAAGAATTTAAAGTGGGAGAGCATGTGTATTTGCATATTAAGCCCAAAAATAGCACACTTTATGCTGGATATTGTGCAAAATTGGCTCCTAGATATTGTGGGCCTTTTGAGGTGTTAGAAAGGGTGGGACCAGTGGCTTATAAGCTGGACTTACCGCCCCATGTTAAAGTTCATGATGTGTTTCATGTTTCATTTCTAAAAAGATATATACATGATGCTTCTCACATTGTTGATTGGAATGTGATACAGGTGGAACCAGAAGGAGAGTTCCTTCCAGAGCCGCTTCAAATATTGGAGCGGGAAGAAATTGAATTGAGGAATCGAATGGTAGCAAGAGTAAAAGTGCAGTGGAAGCACTTTACTGTTGAAGAAGCTACCTGGGAAAGAGAAGCTGAGATGATGGAAAAATATCCATTTTTTTTTTTTTAATGAACTCTAATAGTTAGTTATCAACACCGAGGACGGTGTTTGCTTTCAGAGGGGGAATATGTAACACCCCTAGTTTTATGTTCTTTCAAAGTTAGGCAATTGAACTTTAATCCAAAGGGGAGTGGACCCCAATGGATAAGTGTGTTTTGGATGTAATTAAATATGTAATTTAGAAAAATAAATAAAATGATGCTGTGCATATTGACCAAATGAGAATTATGAGATCACTTGCTAAATCCATGAGGATGGAAAGAGGCAAATAATTTCCCAAAAAATCTTTCAAAAATCCTTGAAAGAATTTATTTCCAAATTAGATTTTGAGGAAAATCTAGTTTCTCCAATGATGTGGAGAGTAGTTGGGAAGAGGTAAAAAGCTGGGAAAAGCAGAAAGCAGCTTTAAAAATCCCTAAATAAGGGAAGCCTAGGCAAACAGGAAGAAAAACATTATGATATTATAGACACAGAATTAGAAACAGGCTTTGGGGAGCAAAAGCTTAAATAAGCTATTCCTAAACAGATTAGAGGTTGGTCTGTTCTCGGAGATGATCTCAGCTCAGGGGTGAGTTCCGGGGGACAGAAGAACTCTAAGGTTGGGAGGTTGGTCAATTGCAACAGTGGTATGTTTTTAAGTTGAATGGTTGTAGTTCATAATTCTGTGATTTTATATATATAGTTGTTGCTTAAGATATGGGATTTATTAGTTCTTACATTTAACAGAATTGCAAGAAGAAATTAACCCTTTTAATTCTATAGAGTTTTAGAACTAGAAAATTGTGGAGGAGAATCCAGCAGAGTCTCTAAACCCATGTGGGTTTAAATATGAGGATACATGTTTCTCCACAGAAAAAAAATAAAAATAAAATAAATAAATAAATAAATAAATAAATTAGTGAATTAACTTTAATCTGCTTCTGGTTACATATAGGACTTTGATATGCATACATAGGAGAAAGCAGCATGAGATTTCATGTACAACTATCAAAATAGAATTAGACAAACTGTCATCTGAGCTGTGTAGGAAATGATTGATAACATCTGATGTCATGTGGTAAATACACCATCTATACACAAACAGAAGTAACAGAGAAATTTATTCCTGCATATACTAGTCTATTTCTATAAAATAATGAAGTACATAGTAGTTAGTGAAGCAAATATCCAAGAGAGTAGGTTGTCTAGGAATTAATACAATCAAAGTTCTATTGGAAATATACATGTACACACGGCTTATTTAACATGAGGCTGCCAACTAGGATTTAGCAGGAAAAGATAAACTTTTATATGAAGTTGAGACTACCAATTTAAAAAAAGGATGAGGGACAATGGCCTTTACATGAATTCGGGTTGATTAGTAATTAATTTAATTTCATGTAAATAATTGCTAGAAATTATTGAAGGATGAGAAAAAAATGAAACATCTAATTGCAGTAATAACATCATAAAGTGACACAAAAATACAAGATAATAAATGTAAACAGAACCTTCCTATTTTCAAGTGAGAGACAAGAAAATAGTGAGAATATATTTAAACCATGTTATTATTATGGAACAAGTACCTTGTAGAAATAGACATCAGAGAAAAAAAAATTTAAGCATGTACTATAGTATGTGTAGTTATGATAGCAACCACAGTGGAAATGGGTGAACGAGTGCAGGAATAGAAGAATTAAACTTAGCGCCTGAGAAAATCAAAGTATAATACTTGTAGTCAAATTTAAATTAGAAAACTTGTGTATGAAATTAGGAAAGTCCGACATGATAATGTCCCTGAGAGTTCTTTCCGCAGATATTAATTAAACATTGGAGCAGTTAAATGTTAATGTTCATATACAGTGATCCGGGGTAAAATTGAAAAAAAAATTAAATACACAAAAGTGCCGAGAGGGTTTGAATCTCCAGAAGGAGAAGTCATTATCGAAATCGAGCCGATAGGACATTCATCCTGCATATTTTAAACGAAAGATGGATGTCAAAGTATAAACCTACCCATACAGCCGAAGAGAGATTTCACGAAGTGGTGCAACAAGAAGTACCTACGTTCACATAAAATTAATGGAATTACAAAGGAAAAAATAACATAAAATCTATACAGGAGTAGCATGAACCCCTACGCAAACAAAATCGAGGAAGAAATGAAGTAATCGAGAGAAAGGAAAGGATTCGATACCTGGTTGAGGCTGGAAGTTGGTCACCGAATACCTTCCTGTGAAGAATAACACAGTTAGAATGACAAAATAACAAACTCGCCAAGCAAAAGAACGAGTCAAGCATACACCTGTGAGCAATAAATTAGAAGATTTTATAAATATTCCCAAAGATAGCCGAGTGACGCATTACCCTTTCGACTCCCAAATGAGGAAGCAACGTTCCCAAATTTTGGGTGTGACAAAATTGAACCAAGTGATAGCCTTCTTTAGTAGGCCTGTAAGGAATCGATTTCTTAGATGGAATCCATATTCTTGAATCATAGAAAAAAAAAATGTATATATTGGCCGTGGGCGTAAACCAGGTAACAAGATTTTCCCAACACAAATAATGATATAACGCAAACTAGAGATATACGCCTTGATAGGCTGCAAGTTGAATAATAACACTTGAAAAAAAAATGAAGACGATGAGCTTCAGATATAACAAGAATAAACTCTGATATTGAGTTAAACTGAATGAAATAAAACGAATAGGAATAGCGCTGATATAACCCACAAGTAGGCGAAATCGTTCACTAAGAGGTGGCTTACCTGAAAGCCTGACTCGGCGAGATTTTGGCGACATTCCTATGTTTAGGCCGAGGTTCCAACTTCTCTATCTCTGCGTGAGAGCACCCTGCGGAAAAACCAAACGAGACACAAAAGGTTTTCGCCAAGAGGAACCATGGTTTTTAAACATGACTGGAAGCCCCAAGTCTTGAATGAGAATCACAGTAATTTAGGGTTGCTGAGATCGAGGGTGGGAAATTCTGAAAGCCCGAGAAGAAAATCGACGGCGCTAAAAAAAAAAAATTTAATTACCAGGTACAAAATTTATTGACCTCGAGGAGAGATCAACCCTCACCTTGATAACTGGAAGCAAAACGAATCGACATGTACACTGGGTACCAGAAAAGAATGAAACATAATATACGCATGTCGTATCCAAGGTACGAGTAGCCAGTTCATCACACAAATACGATTGAGAAAAATTAAATAGCCAAGCAATACGATATATGGTAGCTAGGGAACGTAAGGCACAAGATCACTTAACCAGCATATCAATCCATACCACCGTACACATGTTCTACCCAAAGTGAGATCGCATCAATAATGGCGTATCATACTTTCATTAATTCATGAGTTGGGGAAAAAAATAAAATAGTATTTTAACTATGCAATGGTTGGTATTAAGATTTTGTGACAGATTGGAAAGTAAGTTAATATATTAAAGCCACAAAATCATGTGCTCTACACAAAGAGGGAAAGGCGATATCCATTCATTATGGTAAGTCCGAAATTATATACTGCTCTTTGACATTATGTTAACTACAACCACATTGTAATTATGTGGGGTCGAGACAAATATGAAATGGATCGATTCATACATAGTTAAATTAAAGGAGTATGTGTTGAGTTAACAACCATGTGAATTATTAACAAGGAAAAGGGATTCATGTTAGAATTTTAAAATATATATATATATATATATATATGAATATTAATGATGTAAGTATATATCTTTACTTATAGATAAAGGATTAGATGATTGGATGAAATTCCCATATAGGGTAAGGATATGATAATTGTGAAGAGACAATACTAGTCGGGAGCAAATGAGACAATCAAGATATTTCCTATTAGCAGACCTAACTTGAGAAGAAAATAAAATAAAATAAAATTTTATTGGAGTGCGGGGGTTTGAGTTACGGCTAGATAGCTCAGCAGGGATACATGGGGCTGCCATGTGGATCACCACATGGCGCGCTCATGTGCCTCGGCCTTGGGATGCCCATCGCCTTAAATTTTCGCGTGGGTTGGGCTTTAAAGCCCCATGCGCCACCCTCCATGCGACGTACTCGACGAGTCTCATAATAACTCTCCTCTGCAACATGTTGATTGGCACTCCCGCTATTTCTCTGGCTCTCCCGCCCGCTTTGGTCGCTCTCCCTCTTGTTTGTTGGCTTCGGCCCTCCCCTGTTCAGGCGAGAGGCTTTTGAGCTCTTACCTCTACAATGGTTCCTCAGCTATTTGGTTTCTCTCCCAAGTCGACCTCGATGCCTTGTCGTCATCGACAATGTTGTAGGCAAGCTAGGGGGAGGGGTCTCCCTTCGCGTCCTCCTCTATCCAATACCTTCCCCCGGGACCTGAATCTTCCCGTGGACTGGGCCATGATGGACTTGCCGCCCCCTGACTTCGTGACTGCCTCGCCTCCCTTGCTGCTCCCCAACCCCTCCGCTCCTCCCCCCTCCTCCCACTATAAAAAGCGGGCACGGAAGTCCACCATCCCTGTAGAGCCAGCCTTCCTCCCTCGAAAGCTTAAAGATCTCCTCATGCAGCCTGCCTCCTGCTCCAATTCTAAAGATAGTGATATCGAGCCTGCAGAAGATAAGCATCTTTCGAGATTGCGTCATTCGGGCTCCTCCTTGCGGAATGACGACTTCAACTTGAACGTCTCCCTGGACATTCCAGCCACTCTACAGGACGAAGCTATTCAGGACACTCCGGCAGAGCGCCTCGGGCTTTCAGTATCTCCTTGCGCGTCGTATGAGGACTCTGAGTCTGGGCTCGATTCCCTGGACTACGGCTACATCTATCACATTCTCGAAGAGGTGTATCCCTCCAGCGACAAGCATGAAGGTTCTCCATAGCGTTCTCTCTTCGGTTTTTTGCAGTATGGTGGTTTTTCATGTTACCTTTGTTAGTTCTTTCTGCTGCACAGTTTTAAGGTTGGTTTCCCGCTAAGGGAAGCTCGTTTTCCCTGGATTATCAGGGCTGGTTTCCCCTCTAGGGGCGGTCTAGTTTTTTACAGTAGTTTTTTTACTATTCCCCACTGCTGAATGGACTATCCATTTCGAGGAGATGTAATATAACATGGTTGATGATATGATAGAATTAGTTTTACTTAGAAAAAAATAAATATAAATGTCATGGATTAGTTGGTGGTAGTATAACAACATCAATAGTTATACAAGTGGAGGCCTGCTCAGTAAAGGGTACAGCCTCGATGGTCGATGGTCGGGCATGCTCATGATCATGATCACTAGTACTAATGGATGCATCAGCTAGTGGCAATACAACATCAATATAAGAAGTAGTAGTGGAGGCCTGCTCAGTCAATAGTGAAGCCTCGTCGATCAATGGTCTAGCCTACTCATGATCATGACTAGTACTGACGGATGCTGCAGGCTACTAACTGGACGTGGCTGATGGTCCAGCGTCATCTCCATGATGATTGCTAGATGCTGCTAGTGGAGCGTCATGCTCATTAGGCGCGAAGCGAGGTGAATGATCATGAGATGCATGTGAGTCGTTACTCGCTGATTGTCCATCATGTGTCATGGCTTGACTACACCTATAGCTATGGACAGTCCTCCTCAGTCGCGTAACAGTTGTCGTAGCTCCTATGACATGCCGCATCAGGCCATACATGTCACGTGGAATGCCTCTCCACATCCATAACAACCTATCATCGACATGTATGTCTCTGTAATGAGCGAGCATGATGCCCACATCAAAAATCAATGCACAGATTTGGTTGCCCAACTCCATCCTATATCTATTCTCAGGTCAGTACAGAAAGATTAGTACGATTTTCCTGGAGCAAAAGCATGTCTCTTTGTTACTGGCTGACTCATCGATCATGATCATCCTCGGCATTAGGCATGTCGTGATCGTCATCATCATGATCCACACCTATATCATGTGGTGGACTCGGTATCTCCTCGCCATCAAAAGAGCCAATGTCTCCAAAATATATACAAGTACACAACAATAATTAGACAATTTCATTACACAATTTAATAAAAACAAGTTAAAGAACATGTTAGAATAAATAAAAATAAAACAGTAATATTACATCTATCATCTGGCGTCTCATCAGCTGTGAAGAGGATGTTGGAACGCTGCTAGAGGTGTTGACTCCCGGCATAAGGATATGGGACCCTTAATTAATTTATGTAGCATGTCAAGACTTGGTACTAAGTGCATTGCATCATTCGTATCTGGTTGGAAAAATGAGTGTGTCCTCTTGGGAATCATCGGCCCCATGTGCATGCGGGCCTCCAAACATCGACCTATGAGGCTGTCGAACAAAACTAGGTCTCATCTCTGAAACCTATCAAAAAATAAACAAAACGAAGCTCTAAAGCAAAGGAAGTTGTTACAATTTTTTTGGTCATCTAACCCTACTATCATTAGATGGACCCAAGTACACCATGCGAGACCAATTTTACCCTACGTAAAATTGCTTTCACTATGTAAAATAGCTTAATAAAACACATTTATTAGGTTGTTTATGGTCTAAACAGGAAACCCCAAAAGGAAATATTAAATGAACCTATATTTGTTTGATTTTCCTCATGGAATAATTAATTAAAAAATAATTTAATTATTATTCCTGGTCATGTTTAACCCAAAACAAGGAAATTAATTAGATAAATCTTTATTTATCTTGTTATTTTCTAGGAATAATTATTTAAATCTTATTTAAATAATATTCCTTGTTAAATATGACTAAATCACTTATAAATAATTAAATAAATAATTATTTATTTGATTATCATTCAACCACTTCCTTAAAATGATAAATAAATCATTTATTTATTTATTATTTACAAATAAAGGGATTTGACCCAAGTCAAATACCTTTCCCCTTCAACAAATATAATAAAATATTCCATAAAAGGTGGATGTAGATTTGGTTAATATTGTTTTAATCATGCACCAAGATCTAGAATGACCACCTATTTTGTTATAAATAGAAGGGTTTTTCCTACCATTCTTCACCTTTTGTTGCCTCTTAGATCACTCTGGATCTAAACTCTTGCTCTGACTTTGAGCCATTATTATTTTCATATTTTCCATTATTTACTTTGTGAGCTCCCTTTGAGTTCTATATTTGTCTAGGTTTTCTACGCCAACAAGAGAGAGAAATTCTAGATCTGAAGTGCTGAGGACTTCCAAGAACCCATCCCATTGAGAGGGTAAAACCTTCTTAACCACTCCAGTGCCTTATTACAAAAATTCTTTCCAAAAATTGTTCTTGTCTTGTCTAACTGGATATATGGAGCAAACCACTTCTTTTCTTGCTTAATGTCTTGTTAGCATAGAATCTGTTTTTGCGGCTCTTGTCTTGATCAACTAGCTGAGATCTGAAGATATTGGTAACCATATTTGATGTTAGGGCTATAAGTTATGCGTAGCTAAAGTGCTCTTTTTTCGTACACTTCGACAAAAGATTCATACTAACAACTGGCGACTCCACACGGGTTTTCAATTACGACCGCTGTCGTTTTTTCATATTCCTGCATATCCAGCTACTTCAGACCCTAGGGTTTCTTTTTTAGAAACTTTTGTTTTCCTATTTTCATGTTGTTTTAACATATAAAACCTCAAACATTAAAATTTCACAACCCCAGCGTGTTTCGGCCCTGTGCCTTGCAGGTGAGAGACACTGAGTCCATGGCCAGGGAGCCTAAACTTTTCCCATGAAATCTCGCCGGGACAACGAGTTGGAGGTTGCACTTTTCAGCCCAAAATGCGACACAGGCTCCGGGTCTCATTTTCGGCCCTTTTGCGACACGAATAGGAAAACGGGTCATAGCTGCGACTGTACTTTTCTCTGTTTTTCTGCGATTTTTACACAGGTTTTGCTGCGAAGCACGGTAGGGTTTCATAGCCTCTCTCTCCGCCCGTTTGGACCTATTTCGATCTATTTTTCTCATCTAAGTGGGAACTATCCCCTAGAGACCCGGTACCCTCACTTTGGTGGAAGAGTTTTCCTTGTTGGTGTACGATTTTTGAGGAAGTTGACACCCTTTCCAGATCTGATACCTCCTTTTCAGTCCTCTTCTAATCAGCTCTTCTCCCTTTCAAATCACCTCCTGAAGATTTTTTTGGATCTACTTTTAGGGCCTCCTCCTTGCCCCTTCTACTTTTTGCTGATTTCCTCCTTTTTTCTAGCCACCTTGCCTTTGTCTCTTGGCTGTGATCTGCACCTCTTTTCAGCAGCCTTCCCCTTTAGATCCCTGTCCCTTTTGACCCTAGATCTATTGGCCTCTTTTAGTGTGTTTTGACTAGATTTTTTTCCCTTTTTCTAGATTAGTTTTGAGAGACCCACCTTTTTGGGTTGAATCGATGCAATAGTAGCTGTTAATTTTCTATTATTTCAGCATTATATACTGTTCTCTGCAGATTTATTTTCAGTTACGCAGCACACTTTTTCTCTTGCTATCAAAACGAAAAGGGTTTAAAAATTAAAATTAATGCACGCCACACACTCACCCTAAGCGAAGAAGAGCCTGGTTTACACCGCCAGGCAAAGACTTTAAAATCAATTGACACTGCACCTTTTTTTCCCTTGTTTCGACATTGTAATCACTTGTTTCTGCACCTCCCTGCCTTTTTCGGTCATTCTTCTTCCCCTCGTGCCGTGTTTGTGTTTTCATCATTGCGCCCCCAAGGCGCACCTCCCGGAGACTTCTTGGCCTTCACCCTCAATTTCCGGTCGGTCGACCTGCTCCGTCCCACCGTCGTCGAGCCAGTCCCCCTCCGAGTCCACACTCCGACTCCTCTTCTGATTCATTGGGTTCTCCTTTTACTTCTGGTTCTCCCCCTGTCACCTTCACTATGTCTGGTCTAGGGCCTAACGCTAGCGGTAATCCCGGCCCTAATGCCGGAACTACTACTAGCGGAACCGCCACAGGAACTACCTCGGCCGCACCCTTGCTACCGTACATCGCAGGCCTCAGCCTCCCCGATTTCAATCAGTTGATCAATGACCCTATCCGCCACGATGTTGTTTGGCCTGCTATGCCAACCAAGCTCCCCTCCGACATCCCTAAGTTCGAAGGCCTTGCTGGAGAAGATCCAACCAACCATGTCTGATCTTTCCACATGTGGTGTTATTCCAATTCCATTACTGATTATTCCATCTGTCTTCGATTGTTCCAACGCACGCTTACCGACGAAGCTTCTAAATGGTATGTTGACCAAGCCACCTCTTCCCATACCACCTTTGCGACCATTGCCCAAGCCTTTTTATCTTATTTCTAGCTCCCTCTCCGATACGATACTGGTACGGAGCTTTTGACCTCTTTTAAGCAAACCTCTTCGACCCGCCTTTCCACTCATGTCCAGGAATGGCGACGAAGACGAAGCTTATGTCGAGCTCCCCCCTTCGAAGATCGGGTTTATATGGACTAGTTCCTTCACACTCTCTTAGCTCCCATTGGCAAAGATGTCGCCTCCCATTTCCCTCAAACCGAAGAAGCCGCCCTCCAAATAGCCTTGAAATATGACCTGATCTATGCTCAGTCTGGTTATGTTTATACCGTCCTTCCTGACCTCCCCAGGCCCGGAGGCACTAACGCCCCGGGGGCATCTCATTCCGCCGACGGTATCATTGGAGCCCTTTCTCATCCGTATGCTCAACCTCCTATGGGCTATGGTCTCCCTCCGGGAGGGGCCAGCACCTCTAGCACTTTTCCCCCTCCAGGTAGCATGTATCCAGGATACGGCATGCCTCATCCTTTTTCCCAACCTCCTGCTTACCTCAATGTTTCCCAACCTAACCATTACCCTTATCCGCAGCCTGGTGCGCCAGCTCCTCCAGCATATGTGCTTCCACCTCCCTTGCCTCCTCCAACCCCGCAACAGCACCTACAGCCCCCTCCAGGGCAAGTATTTGCACAGCAGGGCGCGACTAATCCCCCTTCTTCTCAAAGAAGGCGGAGAGGCAATCCAAATCAATCTGCCCCTGGTACTCGTGGACCCAATCCTCAAGGTATTGACCCTAACACCGCTAACCAGCAACAGGGCACTCAGCCCAAGCCGGACAGGCCTCTTCGCACAAATAAGCCTTGTTCGTGTTGCAGTGTTTATGGTCATTACACCCACGATTTTCCCCTCTTACCACAGATGCGGCAGATGTGGGAGTCTCAAGCCACATTGCGAGGACAACATGCCTCCCCTCATGCTCCCCCTAATGTGGCCACTACCCAACCGGCTGTGTTTACCGATCCTTTCCCTCAGCAAGGATTCGTGGCTGCCCAACCACCTGATGGACAGGTCGCCACTCAACCTTCCCCTTCTGGCTCCTCCGATTACCAGATCCTCATGATGAACTCTGATCCATCCCCAACCGTCGACCTTCACCTTCAAACTCGGTCTCGCCAGTACCCCAAGCATTCTGCTCATTCTGCCCCCGAGTCCCCTTCTTCAGGTTCTACAGAGCCTCTTTCGACATCCAATGGCCCCTTACATATCCCTCAACCCAAATTTGAGGTTCAAACCAAGATTCCTAAGGGACCATTACGTCGAAATGCTGCTTCTGGTCGAGCTACTCATTCGTATAGCATAGTAGATGATTTGGCGTAGTCTCCTGCTGCCATTTCCACATTGGAACTCCTCCAGTCATGCCCTTCCCAAAAGAAGGCTCTGCTATCTGCCGTGGGTGCTATAGATCATGCCGATGACCAAATGATTGTTTTCAACGCTCATCAATCATAACTTCCTCCTCTTCCTGCTTCCGTCGCCTTCCAAATCACAGTCAAAATCAGGAATGCCAACGTCTCTACGTGCATAATTGATGAGGTGGCATCCACAGGTGATGTCCGCTTCGATTTGGGAGCAACAAACAACTCGGATCTCACGAGTTGGCCCCGATCACCTTGGTGGCCATCGCGGTATTGGCCTTTTCCGTAATTGTCCTATCACCCTTGCCGGTAAGACTGTTTGCGTTGATGTCGAAGTCATTGACGCCCCTCTAGACAACAACATTCTATTGGGGCGAAGCTACACCTATGCCATGTCTACTGTCCCATCCGCGGTTTTTCGCAAGATGTCTTTTCCTCACAATGGAAAGATCGTCACTATCGACCAGTTGACTTACCATGAGCCGCCGTCTCAGACCTCCCCGGAGACGACCATCTCTTCTGTAGCCAATAAAAAAACTGTCGATTCCTTGATCAGTGTCTCCCCCAGCGTCTACAAAGATTCCTCCCTGCTTGGAACTTTTCCTAGTCTCCCCCCTCCTCATATCTTTGATCCCAGCTTATCGAATGTTTGCATGATGCAATCGTCTCGGGCTGCCCTTCAGCAACCCACTTTGGCTAGTCAGAAACCTTCAACTCAACCTCGCTCACCGCGACCCGCTCCTAGCCATTCATCTCATCCAGCCAGACCTCCTCCTTCTGGCCCACCTCCTACAGCTGGTATCCCTGAACCCCTCTATCCTCCTGGGTCGGTTCTCCCAGGCCTCAACCATCTCGGAACCGTCCCTCCCGGTCATTATCCCGTTGGTCAGATACCTTTCCTGGCTCCCCCTCCCGGAATCTATACGGTCCCCATCATGGCCACCCTCTCTCTCCCCAACTTGACCCTGGGTTTACCTGTCTGGTACCTTGACCCTCCAGCCGCTACCCCACTCGGTCACCCCAAACCCTATCTTGCTTTGACACCGGTTCAACCGGTCCCCCTCGCTTCCGCCGTCACCACCAGGCCCCTCGCACCTCCCCAGGACCCTTCCCCTGTGGTGACAGCTCCAGGAAAGACATGCAAAGCTCGCAAGGGGGCACCCAATCAGGAACAAGCCGCCCCGACGAACCCTACCCCTCCTCGACTGCCAAAGCGCGCCATCCAATGCACTTTGTGCGATATTGTCGGTCACGCCACCCATACGTGTCCTAAATTGCCACACCTTAAGATCCTGGTCAACGAGACGTTTCCCGAATCTGATATCCCCTAAGTCTACATCACTATCCTGGATTCTATCCCGAAACTCAAAACCTTGCGCACAAATCACCCTTGTGCTTTGTGCGATTTCCATGGCCATTACACCCACCTCTGTCCTCGCCTTGATGAGTATCGGTCCTCCTTAGACACGTACCGCCAATTCAAGGCTCCGTATGACAAGAGCCCTTCTCACTTGTTTGTCAGTTCTACTTCGCTAGGACCCGAGGATCTTCCTACTCCCATTCCTCCTCCCATCGTCAACCCGACTGAGCCTTCAACCACCATCTTCTACCTATCCTCCTCCTTGAGAGCTGATTCGCTTAACCTCCTACCTGCGGAAACTCTTGACCATGGATCTGCTGACGTTACACATGTGAGCCTTTCTCCACAAGATGACCAGTCGGACATTACTACATCATTAGGTGATCCTCCTTCCTCCAGTCTTTCCATCTTCCAGTCCGATGAAGACATTATGGAAGCCATGACCAACCCTGACTTTCCGTGGGATGATATGCACCATCGCGCATACTTCCTCCCACAGTAGTCCCATGACCAATATGCTGTGGAAACCAAAGACTTCATTCCCAATGCAGTCGATTGGTTCAAAAATCCCATCCCTGCACCTGATGCTTTCGAAGAAGGAAACATGGCCAACATCTCTCCGACCATTAAAATTGACATTTCGGTCAAACCGGGAATCGAAGAATATATCACCTTGGGCGCCCAATGCACCCCGGAAGAAATCGAAGCTTACACTAAGCTTTTCAAAGAATTCCGCGATATTTTCACCTGGTCCTACTCCGAAATGCCTGGGCTCGATCCCACCATCGTCGAGCATCATATCGACACGTGGCCCGATGCCAACCTAGTCCGACAAAAGTTGAGACCCATTAATCCTTCTAGACGTGATGCTATCAAAGCCGAAATCGATAAGCTCAAGCAGGCTGGTTTCATTTATCCTATTGAATACACCACTTGGGTGTCCAACCCAGTTCCCGTCCTCAAGAAACAAGGCACCATCCGTGTCTGCACGGACTTTCACGACTTGAACAAAGCTTGTCCCAAAGACAACTTCCCCACACCATTTATTGACCAAATCATTGATGAGTGTGCGGGGCATGAGGTTCTATCCTTTATGGATGGTTTCTCCAGATACAACCAAATTGTTATCCGTCCTGCTGACCAACTTAAAACTGCGTTCATCAGTCCGTGGCGAACTTTTGCTTACCAGGTCATGCCATTTGGCCTTAAAAACGCCGGCGCCACTTTTCAACGGGCCATGTCTTATTGTTTCCATGACTTGGCTCATATTATCCTTGCTTATTTAGACAACCTCACTGCGCGTTCTAAGCATCAGGCACAACACATCCACGATCTGCATACCGTCTTTCTCCGATGTCACAAGTATAATATCCGCCTTAACCCATTGAAATGCGTCTTTTGCGTTCCCGCCGGCCGTCTCTTAGGCTTCATAGTGTCTAAGGATGGTATCACTCTTGACCCTTTGAAAGTTCAAGCCATTCTTGAACTTCCCATTCCGCGTACCCTACGCCAACTCCAAAGTCTCCAAGGCAAAGCTAATTTTCTTCGTCGGTTCGTCCCTGATTATGCCACTACCGCACATGGGTTTCTTAGACTCCTCCGATTCAATATCCCATTTGCTTGGGATACATATGCTCATGAGTCTTTCAATGCCCTCAAGCAGGCTCTCACATCCGCTCCCTTGATCTGCCCTCCCGACTTTGATCGGGACTTCATCCTGTACATCTCCGCTTCCACCTATTCGGTCGCTGGAGTCCTTATCCAGGAAGATGACAATGGTATCGAGCATGTGATCTACTACGTCAGTAAGAACCTAGTAGGGCCTCCTGTTTCCTACTCACATGAAGAAAAACTAGCGCTGGCTATTGTGTTCTCAGTCCAAAAACTTCGTCATTACATCCTCATGCATTCCACCAAGGTTGTGACTAATTCCAACCCCATGGCTTTCCTGTTGAGTCGCCGCATCCTCACTGGGAAGTACGCCCGTTGGGTCGTCATCCTTCAAGAATTCGACCTCGAATTTGTCACACCAAAAAGTAAGAAAGGTTTAGCCCTTGCTGAACTCATTTCTGAATTACCTACCGGAACACAAGATCCTCCAGTTAATGATGATTTTCTTGATGAGCACTTATTCGCCATTACTTCGGCCGATCCTTGGTACGGCGATATCCTCACTTACTTGCAAACCCAAAAGTTCGCTCTTCACCTTGATCGTGACGCTCGACGACGTATCCGACACCAGGCTCCTCGCTACCTTCTTATCAGTGACGACCTCTATCGTCGCGGTATAGATACTGTCCTTCGTCGTTGTCTCACGCACGCTGAAGCTGAACAAGTCCTCAATGCCTGCCATAGCAACGCTTGCGGTGGCCATCTCTCCGGTCTTGCTACTGCCCAAAAAGTCATGCGCGCTGGGTATTTCTGGCCTTCCCTCTTCAGTGATTGCATTGAAGCAGTCAAACACTGTTCCAATTGCCAACATTTCGCCCCTAAGGTGCAAGCTCCCCCAGCTCCCCTCCATCCAGTCGTCTCAACTAGTCCCTTTCGTAAATGGGCCATCGACTTTATGGAGTGTCGCCCGCCATCCACTGGTAACCATAAATATATCATCGTGGCGGTCGACTATTTCACAAAATGGGTCGAGGCTATGCCAACATTTAACAACACGGCAGCTACCGCAGCCCTCTTTTTCTTTAACCACGTTATCGCTCGATTCGGGGTTCCGAAACAACTGGTCTCTGACCATGGCAGACATTTTGAAGATGAGATATGGCGTGAGCTATCCTCACTGTTGGGTTTTGAGCACCAATATTCCTCCTCCTATTACCCCCAAGGTAATGGCCAAGTTGAAGCAGTCAACAAAATCCTCAAGAATATGCTTCAACGAACGGTGAATAAGCACAAAACCAACTGGAATCTTATGCTTTTCCCTGCTTTGTGGGCCTATCGAACTTCTGTTAAAACCACCACCGAGTTTACTCCTTTCCACCTCGTTTTTGGAGAGGAGGCAGTCTTACCGATCGAGTGTGAAATTCCTTCCCTGCATCTGGCCGTTGAACTTCTCCCTGACACCCAACCTCTAGAACAATGACTTATCATGCTTGAGCGCGCCTCCGAAGACCGTTGTGTTGCCTTGAAAACCATGGAAGCGGCCAAGAAACGCACCAAAGCTCAGTATGACAGAAAAGTCCAGCCTCGTACTTTTCACGAAGGTGACCTTGTTCTAGTTTATGACCAGGCTCATGATGTCCTTGGTCATGGGAAGTTCTACTCATTATGGCTAGGCCCTTACATCATCAGTAAGGATCTCGGTAAGGGGGCATACCTCTTAGAGGATTTCGAAGGCAATCCCCTTCCTAATCCTCGCAATGCACTCTATCTTAAGAAATATTACCCTTAGCATTTCCCTTCTGAAATGCATGTTTCATTTTCTTTTAGATAGCCAACATCTTTTTTCTTTTTTGTGATTTGATACTTCACCAGGACACATTTTGTCCAAGACGGGTCACTTCACCTCTCCTTAAAATCACATTTCTTCACTTACAACACTTGTACTTGGGGCACCACTTTGCCTCCTTACTTGTCTTTGTTCGTGTTGATTTTCGTCGTGAGTTACCATCTTGTACTCATGTTTTCATGGTCCCCCATTGGACCTTTACTGTGTGGCAGCACCATCGAGTCACCCTTGTTTAGAGCATCCAAGTGGAGTCATCATCGCATTCATGGAGTCTATCCCGAGTCCCTTTGTACCCCACTATAGTCCTCCATCCCTCATTGCTTGGTTTCTCTCTTGTGTCGCACATTATGGCCTTTAGTCCCACTGTCCCCTCTCCCTGATAATATTGTGTCAGTCGCTGCCATGTCATTCATGCCCTTTATGCTCTAGCAAGGGAAGTCGTCCATTCGCTACTCATTCCCCTCCATTCCACCATCATCATTGGTATTAGTATGTCCGTCGCTTTACTATTTTCTCTCGTGCCTTAGTTGAGAATCTCTCATTGCCTCACCTATGGCGGACCTCCTTCTGTCGACATCAGCTCCTCCATTTTAGAAGACAGGTCTAGAGGGCAGTGTACCTTGGTTCCAGCTTCCACTCTTGTTCGGTGCCTCGGATCAGGCAAAGGGATCTCTCATTTCCCTTCGACTTGATTGTTTCTCCACTCCAGCTCCTTTCAGCATGATCGAGATCCGTATACTTGATGGTTCAGTGATGTAGCAACATCTCTTGGTGATTCCCGAGTGTGTGTGAGATGTCTCAGCCCTCATGAGGGGGTGGCCCTATAGGTAGGCCCCCACATGCCCGGATGACCTCTTCATTGCAGCCCTTGATGTAGCTCCATATATTTGATGATGTCGGCATTAGCCACTTGCAACGCCTCTTTGATTTGCATGTATCAGTCAGATTTTGTGAGCCCTTCCCCGCTTATAGGGGGCATTTGGGTTGTATTTGTATCTCATGTACTCAGATATTATTGTATAAGTCCTGGCTGTTATCCCAGGCACAGCATGTATGTGGGATCCCTCATTGTATTTCTATCTGGCTCATGTTTATGCCGGTTGTACTTTATGGTTCGGTCCCTTGTTTACTGGACACACTATTCTTTTGTACTTTGTCTCGACGGGCATAGGTATGCCTCCCCCGCCGCCTTTAGCACAGGTACCCTCTCATAAAAAGAGACTTGTTGCACCTGCAAGTCTCGTCTCCTCAGGGTCTAGTTCTTCAGCACATTAGTCTACCTTACATTTCTCTCTCTGACTTCCCTTTTGATGTTTGGTGATTGAGTTCTTACAAAGTACTTCGGTCATACGATTTGCTCCTAACACTCGCACGCTGGGGGGAAATCTGTTACACCATTTTTTGGTCATCTAACCTATTATCATTAGATGGACCCAAGTACACCATGTAAGACCAATTTTACCCTAAGTAAAATTGCTTTCACTATGTAAAATAACTTAATAAACCACATTTATTCGGTTGTTTATGGTCTAAACAGGAAACCCCAAAAGGAAATATTAAACAAACCTATTTTGTTTAATTTTCCTCATGGAATAATTAATTAAACCATAATTTAATTATTATTCATAGTCATGTTTAACCCAAAAACAAAGAAATTAATTAGATAAACCTTTATTTATCTTATTATTTTCTAGGAATAATTATTTAAATCTTATTTAGATAATACTCCTTGTTAAATATGACCAAATCACCCACAAATAATTAAATAAATCATTATTTATTTGATTATCTTCCAACCACTTCCTTAAAAAGATAAATAAATCATTTATTTATTTATTTTTGATAAATCAAGGGATTTGACCCAAGTCAAATACCTTCTCCCTCCAACAAATATAATAAAATATTCCATAAAAGGTGGATCTAGATTTGGTTAACGTTATTTTAATCATGCACCAAGATCTAGAATGACCCAATATTTTGTTATAAATAGGAGGGTTTTCCCTACCATTCTTCACCTTTTGTTGCCTATTAGATCACTCTGGATCTAAACTCTTGGTCTGACTTTGAGCCATTGTCATTGTCATATTTTCCATTATTTGCTGTGTGAGCTCCCTTTGAGTTCTATCTTTGTCTAGGTTTTCTACACCAACAGGAGAGAGAAATGCTAGATCTGAAGTGCTGAGGACTTCCAAGAACCCATCCCATTGAGGAGAATTGGAAACATCTTCTTGTTTTCCTCCCAGGTGCCCTTAATACAAAAAATTATTTCAAAAATTCTTCTTGTCTTGTCTATTGGATATATGGAGCAAAACCTTCTTTTTACTGCTTAATGTCTTTCTATACATAGATCTGGTTTTTGCAGCTCTTGTCTTGATCAACTAACTGCAGATCTGAAGATATTGGTAGCCATATTTGATGTTAGGGCTATTAGTTATGCGTAGCTAAAGTGGTCTTTTTTCGTACACTTCGACAAAGGATTCATACTAACGAAGTTGACCCTTCCTTGTGCATGAGCATGACATCTATCCTAGGCCGTACAAGCTGGCACAAAAAATGGCGAACCACGACAATTCATAAAATTTCATTGTACTAAAGGATCAACATAATACTAAAACGAAAACTAATGCATTTCCGTCATAGTGTTGTGAGAAATAGTTAAAATGATAAGTGAGAATAGCGCACGTCTTGTCTACCAAATGCACCTATACATAACTGACTTCCAGGTACCTGAAACTTTGAAGGAGATAGAACATGTGCTCCAATGTATCTCTAGGAGTAAACTAACTGACTCTCTACTACACAACCACCTGGCACGTTTGGGAATGAGGGAAAATCCACCCCTCCTCAATAGTCCTGTAATAAATTAAATATCCTCCTTAGTGGGTGTGTACCACTCGTAAGGACCAATCTGGAAAGCCTGTCGGTGGGCATTCCACCTACGGATAAGATATCTCAGAAACACACTATGGGCCTTTAGGGAAGTAGCCTCCTCATAGAACTTGAGGAGGCCTACATGCCTAAGGATCCCCTGAGTATCTGTTGTAATAAGCCAAGAGTATGCATCTCTCTCCCTCTCTCGGGCCTCCCATTGGTGAATCATGTCATACTATTCATCCTTTTTTTGTTTTTGTTCCTCCTCTTCTCTCTGAATCATTGACATATTAAATACTTTTTTTTATTAAAACAGACATGTATTTAGGAATATACATATATACTTTTTTTTTTGAAAAATAATGGACCAATCGGTGCGCCACAAAAACAGTCACGCACCTGTGGCGGTGTGGCCTAAGTTTGTAGCGCCCCGTTCCCGGTGCCCCTAATGAAATACAATGCACCAGCCTTATTGAAGCTATCTATTTTTCAAGCACCGTTGACTATATCTAGGTTCAAAATAGCGGTGCGCTAACTCACATATATGCCCCGGAGCGTATAGTCATGTCAGCGCACTGACTTCATGAAAATTACATAGTCGACGATGTGGTCTTTTGCAGGCCGCATAGTTGACCCTCTCGAGAATGCAAAATGTGATGCAGCGACATGCCTTAGGGCGGATAATTCCATCGACGCACCACCTGCTTGGGATTTCCATAGTCAAGATGCCTTTCAAGGGAGGAGCGCACGAAATTTTATTTTTACTTTAAAATTATCTTGAACACCTTTAAGGCACTTATAAATGGTACGAGATACCATTAACAGCAGCGATGTTTGACTTGTAAATTTTACGAGCGACACCACTATACGGTGGGAGTCAAACATTTCGAGCGTACCGCGCGAAAAATTATTTTTTTCTTTTTAATTATTATTTTTAAGGTTATTTCAAATTATAATCTATAAAAGGCTTAATTATGGAAAAACTAGAAAAATACCTGTACATTTCGACGTCGAGGAGGCATATTGGCTGTAAAATTTGCAAAATAAAATTTGACCACCATTTTCAAAATACAAGCTAGAGGTTGGTGGCCAATCACAGTACTTGATCGTCATGATAAGATTACAATAGAAACCTTGATGTTAAATTCATTAGCTCGAGAAGGGAAATGTAGGTGGTTGAGCTCTGAGTACTTGAGGAAAGTAGAAAATGCGGTTTATTATAATTGTTTTTTTATTAACCCTATTACGGTGCGTGAGGTTTTATAGGTGACTGATATACTTGCCAAACCACTGAGCGATCTCGAATTTAGCAGCAATGCAACGGGACGGTTCCATAACACCACATCAGGATGTTTCAGTTTTGGCACGATGTTTTGACGATGCACCAAGGAGGAATATCCATAATGCATCGGTGCACAATAGTCTTAAAGAACCAGTATTTTGGCCTTAATTTTTTTTTATTTAACGTTATTGCAGTGCATGAATTTTATAGGCGCACCGGTACTCTTGGATAAGAACACACCAGCACATTTTTGTTTTGACATGGTGTTTTATGATGCACCGGCGTGGAAGAGTACTAAAGCACCGGTGCATGACCATAATAGGATTCCCCGGGTGGGTGTGTATGTCGTGCACGCTGTCTATTGTGCCAATGTTTTGTACACACCAGTGCGTTCTATGGTAGAGCGTGCACCGGTAATTAAGAGCTCAGGAGCACTGGAAAATGAAAAATCCTGGTTTTTTACCATATTTTTTTTGTAATTTAACCCTTTACCGGTGCGCATGGTTCTTTTTCTTACAAATGCCCCAATCGGTTTGTTTTTTGGCACGTTTTCTTATGATGCACCAGTGCAATTTTTTCTACTACATCGGGTAGTTTCAGTTTTGGTGTAGTGTTTTATAATGCACCAGCGTGGAATAGTTGAGACGCACCAGGCGGGTGTGTACGAAGTGCACGATGTCCAGTGTGCCAATATTTTTGTGTGCACTGGTGCTTTCAATATTGCAAAGCACTAGGGCGACATTTAATGATAAGTTCACTGAGAGGAAAACATCCGCAAAACCCTCCGCCCTCCAACCTCCTCTAGTATCCCCCTAGAAATGGATGTATGGGGTATTTTTATATGGGGTTCCTCAAAAACATCCGCTAGAGGGTCTTTTCCTTGTAGTGTCTCGCTCCATTAGATGAAAATTAGAGAGGATAAGTTATTCCATAAATGCATTTACATTTTACAAAGAAAATAGTATAAATTTCATTAGAAAATGAATAACAAGAAAAAAATTAAAAAAAAAAAACATTTCACGCCCAATGATAAGGTGAGAAATTTGCTCTAGAAGGATGAAATATTAGCTAAATTTACAAACTAAATTCCTACGAGAAAATTACAACTAAAATTTTAGTGAAAAAAAAAAATTCATATATCATAGCAAGGCTATTTAGGTACATAAATAGTACGAAAAACCTAACTGAAATAGATATAAAACTTGGAGAGTGTTTGTATTTGCATATTTGCTACAAAAGGATAGTATATTTCCAGTGCAGAATCAAGGACCACATATAAATCATGAAAAGCACATTCGTGTAGTTGAAGGCAAAAACAACGAGGAAAAAAAATGAAGATTTACTTCTTAAGTAAACAGAAAAAAATGTGAAACCATGAAAATGCACATGAACAGACTATTCTCTTAACCAGAATTGTGTGACCTTGAAATTTTTCCCCATTGAAATAGGTTCCACAAATAGGCCACAGGAGTTCGTGGTTGTTACAAAATATTAGCATCATGCATGGGTTTCCCAATAATATCTCCATTGGGAGCAGAGTGTTAGGAATTCATAAAAATCACCTTCGTGTAGTAGAAGAGAAATACTAGGAGGTAGAAAATGAAGAGCTATTTTTTAATTAAAAAGAAAACAACATGAAACCATGAATGGATAACCAAAATTGAGTGACCTTGACATATGTCCCCTTTGCAATAGGATCCGCACATAGGCCACATGAGATTGTGGCCATTGCACATAATTAGAGGGATGAATGTGTTTCCTAGCAATCACTCCTTGAGGTGTAGAGTGCAATTTGGTTTAATAATAATGATGGAAAGAATTAGAAACACCACCTTTAGAATTGTTTCTTCCAATTGAGAGAGAAGATTTAGGGGTTCCAATATTAATAACTTCATCCTCCTTCAAAACATCCCTAGGAAGAATATCGATCAAAATATCAAATATATAAATTTTTGCAATTATCGCAACTATATCATTGTTTTTTAGGGTCCATCTCTTGGTTGATTCAATGTGATTTCAGGCCCTAAGTGTAAGTTCATATATGGAAATATCACATGCCTTAGCAAAAAAAACAAGAGCTTTTGTAGATATCAACCTCACATGCTTGTTTGACTTCATTGTTTTCTTAATTCTCTCCAGAGGTAGGCCATGATTTCTGAAATTGATAGCTGGCTCGAACTGATGCATCTAATTGGCCCAAAAAAAATCAAATTCCCATTCTTTTTTTTGGTGGTGGTACACCAATTGATTCAAATGGGAAGATAAAGATAAAGTAAGTGAATTAGCATACAGGGAATTGGAGGATGTTGAAACTTTGCATGATCTAAGGGTTGTAAAATCTCTGAAGGTGGACAAGGAATTGGACCATGATATTGTATGGAAAAGAATCTCGTTACAATTTATAATTGACTAATATCGGTCTTTAATCCTATGGCATAGAATATTTCAATCGTCTAACACCAAAATCAATGGTGCATGACAACACAAGTGGCATGGGAGGGGAGTTATTATCAAATGAATTCCTTACGATATGGGTTAAAATAGATTATATATGAATTTTTAATCATATAATTACTCAATATTTATGCATATAAAAGAGGTAACCTCATAAATATGAATTTCAAAAGATCAAAAGTAAGAAAACTAAACTAGTTACTCAACACCTTTATATTGTAGAAGTGTTCACAAATTGAAAAAACACCTATGTTAAAAAATTTTGTACTTTTGAGGTAGCGCTACCAAGCATTGTGAATCACATATTGACAAACAATGTTCTACCATCACTTATTTCATGATCATCTTCTTATTTCTTTAACTCCTATTCAACTTTTATTTCGACCCTGATCCCCTAGGGACATTAACGAACAATGCCCAATTTTGATGAAACTTTCAAATCTATACCTCAAAATTTGATAGAAAAAAATTATCATGCTAGATCAATGGTTTTGGATTGAGCGGAAGGTATATTTTTGTTAAGCCCATGAAAAAAGAATTCTATAATCAACACCAACAACATTGGGCTTGATATAGGGATATTTTCTCTTGATTAAATGTCAATCACATAGCCTTATATATGAATGAATTGAATGAAAACGTTGCAATCCCATTAGTCATGAAATCCTAAAAATAATTAAGTTTGTGGAATTTTTAGTGGGATATGATATTCTACTTTCCTATATGAATTCTGATGAGGTTGGAGCTAAAAAATAAACTAATAAACCAAGGAGATCATATAAAATACTCATAAAATCTAATGATATGTTATTGTTGAATGTGAATACAATATATAGACTATCTAGGAATTAAGTTAAGAGTTTCCATGTGCTTGCACGGAGTATAAATCCAAAAACACTTTCCCAAGCTAGAAATTGAGTACAAATTTGACCGAGAGGCCCAATATTAGAAATATATAAAAAATAAAGGTATTTGAAAGGATGTGGAGTTAGAATTTACTTATAGCTAATTAATAACTCTCACTTGAAAAAATATAATCAATTAAACTTAACTAAACTCCAAAATTAGACTAAAAGTTAAATAAGAATGGGAGGAGAGGAAGAGATCATGGTTAGCTACTACAATGTAGAGAGAAAGTGCTAGGAAGGCCTATAAATATGATAATTCAAACTAATTGAGTGGAGTTAGACATTTTATCCTCCAACCAATATCCATTCAATGTCGCATGTCATCATACTCGACACCCCAATAAAAATAGACTTCATAATAGAAAGTCGTATAAATAATAGAGAATGTCTAGTAATGGATTCTATAAAATTCTTATCCATCTTAGGTGCTCATTTGAAATAACTATGTAAAAGAAATAAATCAGTCTCGATGATTTGAAATAACTACTCCTTTTGGAGAATGAATACAAACAAATGTTTTGATTCCACCATTGGATTTCATGAGAACTCTTGTACCAACATTATGAATATTATTGTCTCATGTGTCAGATGCTATTGCCTAATTAACTAATCTGCTTTTTCTTCTTATATCATCTGTATGCTTCAGCTTACTTAATGTATGAATGATATGAGGTTATCTGATTAAGAAATTGTTAGCAACTTCGTTATTAGCATGATTTTATCTCTGAAAACACTTAAGGAATTGAAGGGTGTTTGACCATAACGAACTATTTCTTGTGTGGTTTGAACAACATTACTTACGAGCATGACCCTAATGATATGTTTCTAACAACATCTCCTTTGGCTAAATGCTTTAATTCGCTTCACTATTCATAGTGTTTTATGTCACTAGAACTCATCAATCATTTTTCTTGTATTGTTCAAATAATTGTGTATTCATAACTTTGCAGGACTTGTTTGTGCCTGAGAAATGGAATATTCAGCTCTAGCTAGACCCACACCCCGAACAGTATCCCTATCACAAATAGTTTAGAGTCTAATTGAGACTTTATGCCAGGGAGATCCCCTGCTGTTGGTCGGATATTTTTTCCCGTCAACAGATTTGGCATGGAAAAATTACCTCAAAGAACAACAACAGGTAGATGTCCCTGATCTCACAATCACCCAATTGCTCCCATGGCCAAGTAGCAGGTCCCAGCAAACATGAGGGGTCACAGGTCGCAACAGACAAGAAGAGTCGCAGGTCGCAGTCAAATCTGAGGTCGCCGATCGCAAATTCCCTTTGGAGCGCACAATATGTCAGTGGTCGGGAAGGTGAAAAGTCAGGGATACCCAAGGGTCAATTTTTTTCTATAAATACTCCCTCCGGGGAATTGTAAAAGGTCTTTTTTTCGGGACTTCGAAGGAGCACAGAGAATTGTACAGCATTGAATGCATATTTTGGAGAATGAATACAAACAAATATTTTGATTACACTACTGGATTTGATGAGAACTCGTGTACCAACATTGTGAATATTCTTGTCTCATGTGTCGGATGCTATTGTCTAATTAAATAATGTGCGTTTTATTCTTATATCATCTATATGCTTCAGCTTACTTAATTTATGAATGATATGAGGTTATATGATTAAGAAATTGTTAGCAACTTCATTATTAGCATGATTTTATCTCTGAAAACGCTTAAGGAATTGAAGGGTTTTTTACCATAAAGAACTATTTCTTGCGTGGTTTGAACAGCTTTACTTACAAGCATGACCCTAATGATATGCTGCCAACAACATCTCCTTTGGATACATTCTTTCATTCTCTTCACTATTCATAGTGTTTTATGTCGCTAGAACTCATCAATCATTTGTCTTGTATTTTTCAAATAATTGTGTATTCATAAGTTTGTAGGGCTCGTTTGTGTCCGAGAAATGGAATATATAGAGGTAGCCGGACCCACACCCTGGAAGGGATCCCTATCACAAATGATTTAGAGTCTAATTGGGACTTTATACCGGGGAGATCCCCTGCTGTTGGCTGGACATTTTTTCCCATCAACAGATTTATATGAGACTTAGTATGAGAAGAGTGAGATAACAAAAATTGGGTGATTTAATGTTTCTCTTGTTATGAACATATATCTAAATGATTTTCCCATCCATGTATTTTGTATTGAATATGATATGCATTTAAATGGTATATGTGATATTCATCGAGTGGATCAATTTACATTTCAATTTTGTCAACATTTCTACTTATTTAAAGGGTTTCAAATTGTTATGTATGTTCTATTATGAGAAGCAAGAGATAAATGTCTAGAGGAAAATTTGTGTCTCAAGAATATGTCTAGATTATGTCCTTAATCAATCTCAAGGGTGACAAATATATATAATAGTGCTCCACCTTCCATTTCCCAAAAGGTTTTAATATTACTTTCTCCACAAGTTCCTTAACATTATTATGTTTAAATTTTAAAATAGTGCTAAATACGAGCATAACATATAAAATAAAAGGTAGGTAAATGTAGATATGTAGTAAAAAACTGACCTCATGCTATATCTCACATTACGAATATTAAATAAGATCTAAACTTTCTCCACAAGTTCCTGAAGCTTTATGTTAAATTTTTTAAAATTATGCTAAATATAAACATAACATATAAAGTAAATGGCTCGTAAATGTAGATATGTAGTAACAAACTTACCTCATGCTATATATTACATTATAAAGATTGAATAATATTATAAAAATAAAGTAAATTATGATTTTATTTTAAATTATTATTATTAAATATCAAAATAAAAGTATATGTTAAAAATATGTAGATTAAAAAAAAATATGTAGTCCCCACTTTACTATGGAGATTATTAACCTATTAATAGCCTTTGTTATATACCATGCTCTAAAAACATGGATTATTAATATCACGTTCATAAAAAAATTGTAAACCATACCAATATGATAGTTTTTTTAATTTATCATTTTAATTAAAATAGTAAAAGTTGCATAACTACTTTTGAGAACAAAATCAATGTTTGATTTGTGATTACTACTAAGAATATTCTATGGAAGTTAAATCACTACCAAAACAATTATAATTATTGATAATTAAAATAAAATAAACTCTATTTCAAATTAAACAAACTTATCTACATAAATATAAAATTTGTTGATAATTGTAAAGGCCCTATTCGAAAGTAGACAAAGTTATCTATATAATTACACATGTCATGTTTTTTTATAAAATATTATTTGAATGTTTGGTTAACCTTGATTCACTCAAAATGTAATTAGGGTAGCCTTGCCTTGATGCAAATCAATAATGGGCTTATGCACTAATGGTATTGACTAATGCACTCTTTTTTAGAGAAAGAAGCCTACAATATATAGTGATTATTTATGTGTTTATTCATTGAAATTATTTTAGTGGAAATTAATGTTATTTAATGATTTGTTGTTGTTTCTTTTTTAACCATTTTAAACTTGAGCCTACTGTTATTATTCTAAACTCTAACTTACTGTTATTGATAGAAATAACTGAAAACACTCAATTACTAAACACACTCATATGTTATACACAAATGGTGTATGTGTAAACACACTCACACACACAGATTACATTCAGATAACTCTATTAAATAGAGTTTTTGAGATCCAACTTATTCCTAATTTATAGAGAGAGGTTGAGAGAATTTATCGACCATCACAGACCAACTTCTCAAATATAGAATGTAAGAATTAACTCCAACATCCCCTCTTAATGATTACATTAGATGAATTTATTGAAATCACTCATAAATAACGAAATAATCAATCATTCTTTAGCTTATCGGTAGATGCTCCATCAAGTTGCCTGATAACCCTCATAAAGGTGTAGTTGGCAAGTTGGATTCCCGATTTCGCTTCCTTAACTCCCGAATCAAGGACCTCCCGAAGTCAATTACTAGACAACATCCCAATTTGTCACATAACCTCATTATAATACCACTCTACATCTTCAACGAATGAGGGATCCTTCCCTAGATCTGCAACTGCCATACTATCTGGACAACCATCCATATTGAGCCTTACTGCCACTTGATCTCTTCAAACACAATTGATTTTATGTTTGCAATAGCTGAACTCCTTGTCATTCTATGGACGAGCTCCCATCCACTAAAATACATGGGTGATAACCGTTGTACTCGCCAGTTATCTAGGCAAGACGTCTAGATACAGAATGTATCTAGAATCAGTTTTGCAAAATAAATTTTTTAATCTAGTTTGAAATTCATCACTTAATTTACAAACAAATTACTAGACACTACAATATTTCTCACAACGCTAAGCTTGGAAATGCTACACATTAACTCCCAGTTGATTGGTGCGGTCATCCACACTCAACCATCTCCAATCTTCTTCAACGACACTACATTCATCATATATGCCACTCCACGCGGTGACAAATAGACCTCCATGAAGCAATGATGAATAGACAACAGGATTACCAATCCACCTCCTGCTCAGTATCTCTACTCCACCTCCTCCAGCAATCCACTCCGCCTAGCGATGCGACGTCCTTTAAATTCTTCCATTGCCTCTAAAATACTGGTGATTGGAGCCACAGGTTACATTGGCTGCTTTGCTGCTGAAGCAGCTATGACTATTGGTCATCTAACTTATGGCCTTATACGTCCTTCCACTGCTTCTGACCTTGCCAAAGCACAGCGCATCAGAGAATTACAAGACTCCGGTGTTCACATTCTTTATGTATACGATGATTTTCCGATTCCGCTCCATCATTTTTTTGTGTAGTTTTTTAATCATTTCCGTATTAAATTTTTTCCTATCCATCTCCGCGCACTGCCCCACATAGTTAAAGAACTACCACTTGACAGCTGCGCCAAGGCTAAAACAAGGCATACCTGATAAACTAACACAAATCGCTCTCTTCAAAACAAAACACACAGGCCTCTGATCCTATGCTCTGATACCATGATAGAAATAACTAAAAACACTCAATTACTAAACACACTCATATATTATACACAAATGGTGTATGTGTAAACACACTCACACACACAGATTACATTCAGATTACTCTATTAAATAGAGTTTCTAAGATCCAACTTATTCCTAATTTAGAGAGAGAGGTTGAGAGAATTTCTCAACCATCACAAAGCAACTTCTCAAATATAGAATGTAAGCATTAACTACAACAATTATTTCATTGATCATAGGAGGAAGTGTATTATTCACCTTTCATTAGTATGAGGTTGTTCACCTTGTATTGAAAATGATAGGAACAAGAGAATTTGATCTAACCTTTGTATGTTTGAGTGTGAGTTTGTGCATAGAAACACTAGACATGTAATAGATACTCAGCTTGAAACAATTATAGGTCACTGAGATGGTTAGACATACTAACATATATTATTAAGATAAATATTTGTTCTATAATCTAAAATACTAATATTAGTATTATATGGTTGAACCTTGACTTGTTGAATAACTAAGATAGCATTTAAAAATAGATTGCCCATTCATAATTTACAACTCCATAGCATTTGCTAAACGTATTTTTATATATATAAAAAAAACTATTCACTTTATTTTTCTATAACGAACAATATTTAATAGTTTGAGATACTATATAGTAAGACGGTTCATCACATAAGTCATCATAGCAGCTAGACTATTAACTAGTATAAAACTAGGTGGAAATTGTAATCCCTAGTGGATTGTGTAGCCCCAGGTTATGGAAATAGCAAATCAACGCGGAGTAAATGAAATAAACTCTATGATATATTCTATTTATTTACTTATTAAATAATACATTGATTCAATTTTATTGATGCATTGATATTTAGTTATTAAATGATACATTGATTCTATTTCATGTAAATTTATAAAGGAAAGGAATATACATCCAGAGCTCAGCCACGGAATTAGCTGAATTGGCAAAATACATATAATTTGGAGGCTTTAACATTAATATTAGGCACTTCTAAAATGTTTGTAATTCAGATTGCGGTCTATGCATTTCCAAGAAATAAAATTTGTTAAGTCCACTGTACTGCCCAAACCATAAAACAAATTCACATATACAGTGGAAAACATCAGGTTCGAGTTTCAACCATCTGTGAGTATTGATCTTTTCTGTGGTTAGTCCTTATGAAATGCCAAAGTTTATGGTAAGGTTGTCGATGATAAAAATATTAAGATCAGATACCTGCAATGTTGCAGAAGAATAATAGAAAGACATGCTTATATTGGGTATAAAACAGAGTAGAAGAGTGTTTCCGCATAGTATAGGATATTACCTTGGCATGTATGGTATGATAGACTCTGCTGTTAACTACAGAAGAAGCATCAACATAACTTCCAACCGACCATCTTCCAACGCCATAACGAGATCAGAGTACACAAGTACACAATCTGATGTTCAAATGTGTTCATCGGGACCTGATGAGCTGAATCGATAGATCTGATTTTCACTGTGGGGAATTCTCGATCCGACCCTCCAATCTACGTAGCTTTACTGCAAAATTTATCCTTAAGGAAAATCCCACGCCCTCTAATGGAAGTGTTTGTAGTATCTTTCAGTATCATCAGAGTTAGCCTTCTTTGTATCTCTTTCTATAAAAAGATCTTCGACTTTTCGCTGCAAATGTTGAACCAGAGAGAACTTCCATAAAAATAAAATCCTTGTGATCGGTTAAAGAAATACTACCTGAAGATTTTCGCTTGGGAGCAAATATTTGAGAATTGAAATGAAAGAATTCATGTCTTTGCGCCATTGTCTTTCAGTCATTTTGTGCTTCCTTTTGTCAGAAGGGACCGAACCCTGATACTGACCATCATTTGGACGACTAGAACTGCAGAATGTGGGCTTTAAAACAAGATTCGAAGTGAGAAGTGTGGCTTCATGGATATCCATCACCCATCAGGTATAGCTTCTCCGCTGCAGGTAGAGCCAGCGGAAACTCGACACTGAACTACTCATGATCTCTGATCCCAATAGACAAATATAGATTCTCCTTCAAAAAAATCCAAAAAAAATCCTGAAACCAATTCAGAGGAAACTCGAATCTGTTGATGGTCTGGATGTGAAAATTCGGTAAAGGGCACCAGATAGAATTTCGACCCCAATATCTGACTCTGGTAGATTATCGCTTGGATGTGAAAATTCATAATAACTGATCAATACCTGTTACCAATTTATTGGTATTCAAGAATATTTCAATCTTTCAATCGTCTAGCACTAAAATCTGATGAAACTCGAATCCGATGATGGTCTGGATGTGAAAATTCGGTAATGGGCACCAGATAGAATTTCGACCCCAATATCTGACTATGGTAGATTATCACTTGGATGGGAAAATTCATAATAACTAATCAATACCTGTTTGCAATTTATTGGTATTCATGAATATTTCAATCTTTCAATTGCCTAACACTAAAATCAAAAAATCTTTCAATGGTGTATAAAGGACAAGTGGCATTAGAAAGAGTTATTTCCAAATAGGAACGCATTAGCATGTAACTATAGATTTACATTATTATAAATAATTTAGTCTTTATTTTTTTTAATATAATTATTATTTATTTAGCTATATTAATTAATTTTTATTTGATTTCCATTATTAATTAAATTTTGTTTATATTATTATTTTATAATATTAGTTATTTTTACAATGTTTATATTATTATAGTTAATATATATATATATATATATATATATTTTAATAATATGATATTTATTATAGAATTTGTTTGGTAATAATCATATTCAAATGAATATTGTAGATGCTTTTGGAACCAATCATTGTAGTTCATCATCATAACTAGGTAATCATTGTAGTTCATCATCATAACTAGGTAAGAGATGAGAGATCAAATCAAATATTTATTATTATTTAAATATTATAAGAATAGCATTTTTATTTTATTATAAAATATTCATTTTATATTAATATTGTTATTTTTATGATTGATTATTTTAATAATAGTTTAAAAATAATTATTTATTATGGTTTAATTTTTATAATGATTGTTTTATTATTGTTAATATAATGATTTTTTTAATAATATTGAAATAATTATAATTTTTATTTATTTATTTAAGAAAACATTTTTATTTTATTACAAAATATTTATTTTATATTAATATTGTTATTTTTATGATTCATATTTTTAATAATATTAAAATAATTATTATTAATTATTGTTTAAGTTTTATAGTGTTAGTTTTTTAGATATAAAATTTGGAATCTCTACAGTCTTCATTTTTTTGTCGACGTTTCGAGTCTAAATTAAGACTCATTATCAACACAAACCTGCTAAGAAGAGAGTAGATTAGGACCTTCTAAGAAGAGAGTAGATTAGGGTAAATAAATAGAGGAAAAAGGGTGATGGGCAAAAAGAGAGACCAGTTTTTAATAATTTATAAAAGGTTAATTTATTTGATTAATTATTTATTTACTTTTGTTACTTTTATATTCATTTTTATTTCTAATTAAATCTATGAAATTTTAAAATATTAAAATACTTACATCCATTTTTATTTCTAATTATATCCATTTTTATTTCTAATTTAATCTATGTTTTACAATATATTAATTTATTTAAAGTTTTTATTTTACAATTAATAATTGATATTAGTAATATTTATAAATTTAAGTAATGGTGTTTTATGGTTATTTGTAGTAGATTAATTAGGTTTTAATTTAATCCAATGGATGTATATCCTAAATTATAATAAGAAGGGTAGGTTTTATATATTATTAACATAAGGTTTGATAATGTAACTTATTAAGAAGGGCAACTCTTTATTTTGGTAGTTTTTGTTAAAGGTTAGGCTAGTTATTATAAGATGAGATTTTTAAGATTGTTTTTTTATATTTTTAAAAGTTAGTTATTTTAAGATGAGATTTTTAAGTGTTCTTATAGGTTAGTTATTTTGGTAGTTATTATTAAAACTAAGGTTAGTTATTTTAAAGAGATTTTGAGGAGAGGGGCTTGGTTTAGGGATGTAGAAGGGCAAGGAGAGGGATTGAAAAAAGAAAGATAACGGGAAGAGAGAAGTGTAAAGGGAGGAGCAATGGAGCTAGTGCTAAGGGCCAAGGGTAGGTTTTATATATTATTAACATAAGGTTTGATAATGTAACTTATTAAGAAGGGTAGCTCTTTATTTTGGTATTTTTTATTAAAGGTTAGGCTAGTTATTATAAGATGAGATTTTTAAGTGTTCTTTTAAGATAGTTATTTTGGTAGTTATTATTAAAAGTAAGGTTATTTATTTTAAAGATATTTTCAGGAGGGGGGCCTGGTATAGGGATGTAGAAAGACAAGGAGAGGGTTTTGAAAAATGAAGGATAACAGGAAGAGGGAAGTGTAAAGGGAGCAAGTAATGATGAGTCTTGATTTAGACTTGAAACGTTGACAAAAATGAAGACGGTGGAGATTCAGAATTTTATATCTAAATATCTACACCACAAAAACCTCCAACCTACCAATGTTTTTTTTATTATTGTTATATAATTATCATTTATTAATAATTTTGAAATAATTATAATTTATTGTTTATTTCTTATTATTTAATTAATGTAAGGAAAAAAATTTTATTTTATTATAAAATAATTATTTCGTATGAAAATAATTATATTTTCCATCTATATATTTTAATAATATTACTATATATTTATTTTTATATGAAAATAATTATTTTTTAATTATTATTTATTATAGTATAATTATTACAATAATTTAATTATTATTATTATTTATTATTTAATTATTATTATTTATAATCATTTAATTATTTTGTTATTATTATTATTAAATATTATGATTTTTTATTTATATAACTACTTTTTATATATGTTTATTAATATTTATCAACTACGTTTATATTAATATAAATCTGATTATGCTAATTATATTGTATTTTAAAAATATAATTTATTTTTTATATTACTTGATATTTCAATCAATAAAAACTATGGTATCTAAAATGTTTTTTCAGAATTTTAAAATTGAAATTTTGAATTTACAAAATGGTTAATACATCAGACATTCTTATCAATTTTCTATATTCTAAAGAGGTATAGATGCCAAATTTTCTCTAATGGGTGGGATTTTCTGATACTTATTCGAAAATTTGTATTGTAAAAAATACTCGTTCTACCCTCCTTTTTATTTGTAAAAATTACCAACAAATATTGGTGGAGATTTCTCATTACAATTGTAGATATATTTGGTTGTGGATGATGTTCATGAGACTTTAATATAGGGGTTATAATAAATGGATAAATGTTGATTATTCTTTAAAAAGTTGAAATAAATATTAAAAAAATATAAAATCTAAAAATATGTGAGAAAATGTTATATTAAAATAAAAACTCAATAAAAATGAAATGAATAAAGTTTATTTAATAAAGAAATATCGAAAATAACAAGAAGAATGGATAAATATCTATATAGAACACATAAATAATTAAATATAATAGAATAATAAGATGATTGAAAAGAGCTATATGAAAATGTGTGTGTTTCACTAGATGAATGAGTCATATTGTTTTAGAAGGTTATGTATTTCATTTTGATGTGATTTTTTATTTACATATTATTATTATTAATTTAACACATAAATAAATATGTGTGTTCGTGTGGGTATGTAATGTTTATTACATTTAGCATTTGAAAAAATAAGAGACACAATTTTTAAGGGACAAGAAGAAAAAATTCTCAATATTAATAATAAAATAAGAAAATTTGTGTAATAATTCAATATCAAAAGAGCTCAATCATCAAAACTCTATATCTATATGGAAACTCTACATCTATATGTAGGATTCAAAAACCTTAAACAATGAATTTGAATTTTTAGCAACCCAAACATGCATAGCATTGGAGGAATTATTCAAAGGAATAAAGAAAAATTTTAGGCCCATTTTGTAGAAATCATAGGAATGATACAAATAGATTTACAGAAATGTAGGTTGCAAAGAAAGAACTTGAGTTGGACATAAAATTAGGATGTCATCTCATGAAAGTGGAAGGTGACTCGTACATTATCAATAAATAGGTCGAGATAAATCAATGAGACTAGTGACATAGAAAATGTTCATTATATAAATGGTAGAAGCCTATTAATGTTACATTTTCCTGTGTCCATTACTGATTATACATATTCTAAACACATGACATGACAATTAAAAGGTTGCAAGCACCTTAGAAAATGTGAGAGCGTCAGGAGAAATTGTTGATTTACATTTTGATAAGACCTAGAAGAGAAATATAAAAGAAACGTAATATCAATAATATGTCAATTGAGTATAGTCTCAAAAAAAATAAGAGATGAAAAAAATGGATATAGATTCCCTCCAATTCATTGGTATTCATGACTACGACGAAAGAAGTGGGGATTCCAAAAAAACAAAAATATCTTAGGTTACTGATGGAAATGAGGAGGATTTTTGGATTATTTTACATCCATTCTTATAACGAATAGGTTTGGAAGATAATAAGGAACAATTTTATTTACAACCAAATATATTACAACTTTATAGAGATAGATGAACTACTTTAATGAAAGCTGCAAAATGTGAAGGATAGTCTTCTCGCCTAATTACATCATATTAAAAAATAATCCTTTGTGTACATTAGGCATACTATAAGAATACATGGATGGTCAAAAAAAATTATATTATTTTTCAAACATTAGTGCCCCAACACTTTTGTGAAGAAACTTCCCTCATGATGACCAAGATTGAGTTCAATGAAAATAAACCAAGAAACTCTTGGAAAATAGTAAGAATTAGTTTCAAAAAAAGGATGAGATTCACTTCTAGTATAAATTATCATTATTTTCCTTTTGAACTGATATTATGAGAAGTGTATGATATCCATGTTTTATTGGTTGACAATTGCATTCTACTACCTAATATATGGGTGATTTGTGATTTCATATGTTCTCAATGTGGAGTTGACAAGTGTCCCTTAAAAAATACTATAACTAGAAATACAACACCAACTATAATAAAATAAGAAATGATTATAAATATTTAGTTAGTTTTAATATCATATCAAAGAGATGTGCTAAAAGTATTTCACTTTCACTCTTGGATTTATAAATAAAATATTTTGACATGTATGTTAAATAATGTAATTTTATATCAAATTTAAAAGATAACTTATAAATATCTCAATAAAGGGGTGAATGCATGAAGATGGGTTACACTTTTGGGTCAAATGTAGCAATGAAATTTCAAAATTTTACTCAAAATTTACTCTTTTATCGAATTAAATCTGTCAAAATTCATATAAGCATTGTGAATCTTGATTTTTGAGTAAAAATACTATTTGGGGAGAATTATGGTCTTGTCGTAATGATATTTTTTGCAAAAAAAATTAGTGTCATATAATATGTCAATTTTCCATTAAATAAAATTTTTGTCCTTGAAAATTTTAGCACATTTTAAGAGGTATGTATGTGCTCACAAAGCATAACTTCGTCTAAAATGTGTGTGTGTGTGTGTGTGTGTAATCATGATCTACACAGAGAGAACTAAATTTTCTATATTAAAAATATTGTAGTAGGAAGCATGGAAAAAGAGAATAATAAGAATGTACTTAATTTAAGATAGTTTACAGTTTCAAGAAGAAAAAATTCAATTGAGTGAAAATTTTATTTGATATGAAAATTCAAGTATTTAATTTATGGTTGAATTACTATAATGTGTGTGTGTGTGAGAGAGAGAGAGAGACTAAGATCTTGTAGATAACCTCACGCGAAATAAAATAAAATAAAACTTATGTGTAACTTTTACATCTCCAAATTGATTGAAATACTTGGATAGCTAAGTAAATTTAGGGAATTTAATAAAATTATAGAAATATTATTATATATTAGTTTTAGATCTATTTTAAATTCCAACACAATTGACCTATATCATGTTATGACTAACCTCTTGTAGATAATATTAAAAGAAATAATATTGAATAAAACTCATTTGTTGTTTACATGACATCTTTCAAAAAGGAATAAAACTTATTTCAATCTCATTTGTGTGTTTTAATTGAATCTTGATATAAGAAATTTATTGAAATACTTAAAAAATTGTCCATGCAATGGTATATGGGTGGTTCCGAAAAAATTTCATACGGAATTGTTTTACTATAATATGGATGACTTTAAAATTAAAATAATTTACTTTTAAAATTGAATTTTAGCAACTTACATGTTTATTTCCCTAAAAGTCACTTTCTACATACCAATATGAAGCATATTTGTAATTATTTCGATGATCAATATTAAATTTATACATTACACATTTTAGTTCATTTTCAATATCAAAGTGACTTGCATCATAATTAGATTGTAATTTTATCGTATTATGACAAAGCCCTTGTAGATGACCTAAAAAGAAATAAAGTTGAATATAACTTATTTAAATTTTATTTTTGTTTTTTAATTGAATGTTGAGATAGCTGAGTAAATTTAGGAAAGTTCCTATTTTATTATATATAAAATTTTAGAAACCTATATCATTACTTTTGTTTTGGTATGTTAAATTCCAATACATACAACTTATATATCATTTTATGACTAAGCTCTTGTGGATGACCTCAAAATAAATAAAATTGAGTAAAACTTATTTAGTGTTTGGTGAACATATTTTAAAATTAAATTTAAAACTTATTTCAATCCTATTTGTGATTTTTAATTCAACAACAATATGTTTTAGTTCACTTTAAGCATCAAAGTGACTCGCATCATAACTTAAGATTCTACTTATTTTCTTAGACTATGAAACTAGAAATATATATATAAGTTATCATATATAGAAAAAAAATTAAACTAGCGAAATAATTTTAAGAGATCCATCAACTTCAAAAATTAACGAACATCAATAAACAATATTAATATAAATCCATAAATTGAGGTAATGAATGTGTCAATAAACTCTCCATATGAAAATATATTAAAATTACAAATATCACATGAACATCGAGAAATTGTAATTATAAGTTTCCATAAAATGAAATAATGTTTTTTGTACATCCATAAACTATCGATTTATGAAACAAATATTGTATCACATGTGAATGTGCCCTATGAAATGAGCTTGAAAATATATAAACTATCCACTCTAAGTACCACCAGAACTCCTATGTGAGTTTTGTTTTGTGAAATATGTGTTCATAATCTAGTACCACAATATAACACATTAAAATTCAAACTAATTAGACAATTATTTGTACAAAAAAAAAAATATGGAAATAAATGATTTTGAACCACATTTATAATTACATATATGAATCTACAAACCTCACTCGAGTACAAATGCAATTCATCTTGGATGGGGGTGCGATGAATCTTACTTTGGTGCTCTGTTGTTTGTGCCTCAAATATGGGGGACTTCATCGACGGACCTGCCTCATCAATGCCTCTATACCCAACATCCCACTCATGTATCCACATAACTGCGACATCAACAAAATATTTCATATGGGCTTCTGTATACAATGAAAAGGACACATTATAACTAGTTTATAAATTAATTACCATGCATGTAACTTAAAAAAAGAAAATGTTGAAGTATTAAGAATATTTTTTTACCTCAATTGCTAGTACATGCGGTTTTACATAGTGACACTCTCCCAAATGAGTTTTATGAGGTGGACGTGGAGGATAATACATGGAAACATGCACTGGTGGAGGTTGTCCCGAATAATCAACTGCCCCCTCGGATGAAATCATAAGTTAACTGATGTAGTTGTGTTGTGTCTACATGTTATAATTAACTTAATAGTATAAATACAATATAATGTGAACTAACTTAATATATATAATTATGCATTATTTGATGATAAGAATCAAAATTTGTGTATATATATGTACCTGGTTTGTGTCATGTGGGACATGCACCCTCCATGTGTGAGAGATGGCATCACAGCACATACATGCATATGACAAAAGCTAGCTAATGAGTAGGGTCACGAGAAATTTATAATCATATAATGGAATTGGGGGTTCACGAAGAAATGGTGGTGGTCTGTTAATATTTCCATGAAATGCGACATGTACACTAGCCAATTTTGTCTTCTTGCTATCTGCAATGGTATCACTGGTCTCATAATAGACCTATGATGACACCTCTATCTCTGTTGGAAATACGACGCCCTGACACGATAGTGGAAACAATCTCCGAGGTTGTGCTACATGCCCAATGCCCCTATGAGCCCCATCACAATAATGGGTACATCCCAAGCTAGATCCATAATAATTATATCCCATACCAGTGTAATCCCACCTCATGTGTAGCACAAAATTTCCATATATATTCATGGAAAAATAAAGGCGGGCCTACTAATGGTAGGGGAACTGGCCCAAAGCTCTAATGAATCGATCATGCACAAAAGGGGTTGCAACAATATTCTAAAAATATATGAGTGGAATCATACCTTTATGTCTATTAGGGCAATCCAAAGGGATGTCAAAGAACTTCCCATGAACATCGACGTTCTTGGTGGCCTCTTTCACCACCTTCCAAGTATGTTGGAATCCAACCTCATGCCTCCTAATCCTTTGTATGGAATGTAGGAGGTGGCTTTGTGGGTCTGACCTTAGGTATATCTTGATCAAACTATTCATTATATCCAACATCAAAGACAAAATACACCTAGTAGGTGGACTAGCACGGATTTAACGCAGCTATTGTGTGATCCATGTATCTTGCGCCATAACATCCTGCAATGTGATACTAGTTGTAGCATCATCTGACGAAGGGATCGATGTTGCATTGTGATCCTCAAATTTTCTCTACTGAGGGTATATAAATCATAAAAATAATTTAACGTATATATTTAACAAACTAGAAGCATAATAACATCTACATTTAATTCAAACACATCAGTCGAAGACAATTTAAAAATTAAAGACAATTTGAAGACATAATCAAATTAATTTTAAAAGGGTTTAAAATTTTACCTGTAGCAGGAGAAGATGGTCCACTATATGTAAGATGATCATCAATAGATACAGAAACATTGTATCTAACACTCTGAATGACGATGGAGCTAGGATTTATGAGTGGAACTCGCACTTTGGTTAGGATATGTAACCTATCATGAGTCCAACCATGTATAATAGACCCCCCCCACACATCAACAACCTGAGATTGGGGCGTGTATCATATCTGGATTTGTATATTACATGTAATTTATATTTAATTCAAATAAACTCATCTACAATTTTTTTTTACTAAACTATTCAATATAATACAAAATTATTACATATGATACATATAAACTAATCTAAGAAACAAATGTTGACTTAAAAATAATGTTGACAAGAAAATCATTTCTAAATTCAAGTAGAATAATCTAGCCTGAAGTCTTAAGCTTCAGAGTCTATTTCTTAATAATTTATCAACCAAAGCATTATGTTCCATGTAAACACAATTGTAAGAAGAGTTCAAATCTACCTTCATAAATTTTCCCATTTCTAAATAATGCATTTTATTCATAGCGCATAAATATATAAATATATATGTAAAAAAATGAAATAAACCTATTTGTAAACCTAATAAAATTTCATGCCAACCAAATAATCCAATAGACTGTAACATTTTATAATGTTTGATTTTGACACATGACATGTACTAGGTGCAAGCACATGAACACAATGTTTCTGTTATAACACACTACATAATGAAATAATATGGTACAAATTATAAAATAGTCAAAATGGTTTTATTCACTTTAAATGCACTTTTAATGTTGGTTGTAATATATCTATCAAATATACATTGTCGAAACTTCAACACACACACATATAGTTATATGTTATATATGTGTGTGTTATGTTTTAAATAATTATACTATGTTAAATTTTATAGTTGTTTTGTTAATGTTACACTATAATATGTTATAGTTATAACATTATGCTATACATAGTTTATAGTTATTTATAATCATGATATATGTGTGTGTGTGTGTGTTATGTTATACATATATATAGATAAATATAGTTACATATGTTATGTTATATGTTATATATATATATATAGATCTATAATATATAACTATATGATGTTATAGTTATAATAGTTAAATATATATAATTATATAGCTCTATAGTTATTTTATGATAGTTATGTTAATTGCTATATATATGTTATGTATGTTATGTCAAATAGAGAACTATAATATATAATTATGTAATGTTATTGTTATTATAGTTAAGTATATTATTATAATTATATTGTTATTATGAATTATAGTTATAATTATTTTATATATTAGTAAATTTATGTTCTGTTAAATAATTATAAAATTATGGTATGTTATATTTTATATGTAAAATCAATATATATATATATATATAATTTAGTTAAATAAGAAAATTTCCTTTTTGATTTTTTAACTTTAAAAATTGAAATTTTATTTAAATAATTAATTTTTAAAACTAATTGTACTATACTTATTATTAAAAAAATATTTATAATATAAATTAATTTAAATTTAAAATAAAAAATAAAATAAAATTTATTATTTAACAAATAAAGGTTCAACATGAGTAATCATATTTATCATGTCAATCTCAACCTCCTAATTTATTTATTTATTTATTGGTTATAATTTGGTTGTATTATTTTTTGGAGTTTTTTGGGATATATTTTCTGTCAAATTTGTTCTAAATTTAAAATACATTTTAAATTAAAAAAAATTAAAGAAACTGAAATTTTATTTCACTAAATTCCTAAAAAAATATTTAAAACATAAATAATTAAAAAATAATTTTTTACCACTCAAAATCTGAAAACGTTCATAATAAACTTGTTACTGTTTCAAAAAAGGGAAACAATTAAAAAAAAAACATTTAAAGCCTAAATTAGTTGTAACACTCATCACTACCAAAATTAAAAAAAAAAAATCATAACTAACACCTGGAATTAAAATAACATTATACTCCTTCAATCCGTATAAGTACATTAATATTTTTATAATTCCATAGTTTTCCTACCTTACAACTATGCTATCGAGTATTAATGGAGGTTCAAAGGATCGTCATGAAAACATGGTAAATAATCAACATGTCTCGCGTAATGGATCGGTCATGTTTTAATAAAGGGTCTCCATTTAGACATTCACATTCCACGGTTTTTTTTTTTGAGGATTATGACATATTGCATTTAACCTATATTGCATTTAACCTATGGTGCATCACGAGGCGGTGATCTTTGTTTTCCTTTGAATATTACAATATAATACAATTGTTGGTTTATACACATAACATGAATGGAACTTTGATGACTCCTGAACATTAGATTATATGAAATTGATTAAATCCATTAAATTATGTTATATGACAAGTCTACACCGACAACTTCTCGAACTTTACTTGGCTCCATGAATGAAGAACACATGGTGATACTCAACATCGATGATCTATAATTTGATTGGATGGTTCTGGTTGATGAGGAAGTGGTTAGGGTATTACCAGCGCCACCCTTCCCACGACCCCCACCTCTCGAAAAAAGAAAAAAAGAAAAGAAGGAAACCCTTTCGAAATTCTATTCTTTCGCTGCTCTGAAGGACGATGCCGCTCTGCAACCGACTATGTTTTTTTTTTCTTTTTTCAGAAGAAAAAAACGCTGTATATATTAAAAGGTATATATATGTCATTACATATTCTTCATTACATTCTCTTCATTACATTCTCAGCTGTTATAGAAAATTGCGAGATTCCCAAATACATTCAAAATATACTTCAGAAGAGAAGATATTCAGAAGTACATGACCGATATTCAGAAGTACATGACCAAAATTACGGGTTATATAATATAGACCCAAACAAAATCCCACTAGGCATCCCTGTATACATTAAAATGACATGCAAAGTAAAGACAGAGACATCATAATGCATTACAATTAAGAGTTCAAAGATGGATGCATAGAAAGACAGCATAAAATTATATTGTTCAAAGTAGACATCCATGTATTCGTATGAAGAGGCTCGCTTGAACAGTCTCCATAATAGGCTCACTTGAGAACAATGATCACCGTGATAAAAACACAGTGAGCTTCCATGCATTCTAGCAGAACAGCCATGTTGAAAATCAGTATAATAGTCTACTTTGAGTGACATTGAACAACAGCTATATCCCGCTCGCTTGATAAAAAGGTGCCTGTGATGATCCAGAAAACAGAATAGAACAAAACATGTTCCAGGCAGATATATGTTAACAAAGTGGTTACAAAAATTGATCATCTTTATAAATCCCGCTCGCTTGATGTTGAAATAAGGCGAATAGGATCCCCGTCCCCATATCCAATGAGTATGCTCCTCTGAGATTAGCATTAAAACCATCGTGTGTTTGTGAAAGTGATCCTGTATTCTCACTTAATAAAAGTAATCTGAAGATAAAGTGGTCGTAACAGAACCTCTGGAAATCCTCCAACAGATGTGAAACAGAATAATATTGTTATTCAGGCTCGCTTGATTGAGAAATATGTATCATGAACTGATTAAAATTGAAATGGCTAATGTTGTGAAGAGGGGAATAGGCCTTCAAAAACACTTGAGTAGTTACCATAAAAACAACAATTCGAAACAGATATTTTCCGAAGAGAAAATTGATAAAATAGTAATAGGAAGACCGAAAGGTTAGAATGAGAAAATTATCATCAGATCTTGATACTTATGCAATTGGTACTGTCGCTGACGAAATCTATACCCCATCTTTGAACTGGAGAATATTCATGTATCCAAAATCTGCATTGATACCTTTTTTGGATAAGCTATCGGCCCTCGTGTTATTCTCCCTATAGATATGATTGATAGGGGGATAGTTTAATAGCTGCCATAACCGATGAGTCCTCTGCCTCCAGCTCCTTAATCCCGGTGTAATCATATCACATCTGTTACAGATCCATCCAATTATGAGCCTTGAGTCACCATAGAAATTGGAATTTTGTAGCTGTAGGTTGGATGCCAATAGGAGACTGCCCAAAAGAGCCATTATTTTAGCCTTATTATTTGATCCAGGTCCCCCATTCCAGTAGATGTGTATCCTCTCCCGATGTGACAATTTAGCCCAAACTCCACATCCTGTATTGCCATCAATAGATGCTCCATCAAAATATATGGTAGGTATGGCAATCTCATGAGGTCTGTTCCGAATTGATCTATCTGATACCATCTATGAAGGAACATTCCGATAAATGATCCAGTTCATAATATTGGAGAAGATGATATGTTGTTGAAAGGGTCTGTTATCAAATATGAGATTGTTCCTGCCGATCCACACTTCCCAAATGAAGAAAAAAGGTAATGACTTAAATTTACCAGTGAGTTTGTCCCAGTCTTGCACAGCCGATATAAAATCAGATGAAGACCAATTCTGATCCATGATGAGGGGGCCAAAAGATCTCCAGAGATTTCTAACAACACGACAAGTAAAGAATAGGTGTACAACACTTTCAGCCTCTGAACAACATAAAGCACATCTATTGGGTCCATACATTCCTCTTTTATTTAGATTGTCCCATGTGAGGATTTTATTTCGCCAAACCAACCATCCAAATAGATTAATATTGGTAGGAATGTTGCGCTTCCAATAGGGGTGGAAGATGTTTGTTGTTATTACCCCAAAATATGATTGGATGATGTTTCTATATACATCTTTAACAATAATAGCACCGTGTTTCATGGGCCCATTCCATATGATTTTTTCACCACCCAAGGAGTGACAAAACCCCGCAGAATTAAAAGAATCCACAACAGCCGTCCATTCCATAGCATCCCCCCCCCCCGACAGTCCAAGTTGTATGGCTGATTTGAATATCGACGCCCCAAAGGACCACTCATGAATACTCTGTGATAAGAAAACTATCCCCCGGTGTGAGAGACAATGTAAGAGCCCAGGAGAGAGGGAGAATTTTGAAGAGAGACCGGATATATTATTAAATTCCAAAGGAATTCTACCACCATCACAGAAGTACCAGGTAGCTCGGATGCATACAAATGTTAAAACCTTTTTAAAACCTCCCCATATAACAGATACATTGGCGGGACAGACCAATTTTTGGCATATTAATTGATGATAGATGTCTCCCTCTATGTATTTGCATTTTATAATAGCACTCCATATATTATCTCCACTGATAGCATGCCAGAAGGATTTGATTAACAAAGCTGTGTTAAATATTCAAGTGTTTAATACACCCCATCCATCAAAATCTTTCGGTTTGCAAATAACCTCCATTTTACACAGATGATATTTCTTATCCAGCTTGGCGCCACCCCATATAAATTGTGCAATGACACTGTTTAACAACGCCACTATCTTAAGAGGCAGGTAGTAGAGACGTCCCCAGTAGACCATTAATTGTGATAACACCGCTTGTATGAGAATGAGCCGACCACCCATTGAAAGCCATTTGTGAGTCCATCTAAAGGTATGGCTCCTAAAGCGTTCAAGAAGCCACATCCAATCCTTTATCTTGTAGCCACAGGGTTTCAAGTAGCATCCCAAATATTTGAAGCCTTCAGACAGAAGTTGAGGTCGGACCCCCAAGAAATCAGCAATAAACTGTACCTCCTGTAAATCTCCTTTGTCATGTAAAAGGAAATATTTATCTTTATTAATGCCTAAACCTGTTGCAGATTCAAATCTGATCAGTAGCAGGTGTATGTAGAACCAATGATTCCTAGTAAGATATCCAAATAATAATATATCATCCACAAAGAGTGAGTGTGTTGTGGAGATCGTTCCGGAAAAGGAGAAGCCTTTTATCTATCCCTGTTGTTCTGCAAAGTGCAAAAGCTTACTAAAACCATCAAGAACAAGTATAAAGATAAGCGGAGAGAGGGCACAGCCCTGGCGAAGACCTCTTGCAGCCCTAAAGAAAGATGTAGGCATGCCATTTACCAGCACAGCATATCGAACAGTAGATATGCACGACATAATCCATCTGATGATTCTAACTGGCAGTCCAATCTTGATCAATACCAGTCTAATATAGTCTCAATCTACAGAGTCATACGCTTTATGCAAATCAACTTTCATGACCAGAGCCTCCTTACACCCTGTGTGAATAGAATGAAGGACCTCCTAAGCAATGGCAATGGCATCATGTATGGAACGTCCCTGAAGAAAACCATATTGTTCCAGGCTGATATAATTTGACAGAGTATCCCTAATGTAATTTGAAATAATCTTTGATGTGATATTGTACATTAGATTGCAGAGCGCAGTCGGTCTAAATTCTGCAAACGATTTCGGGTCCGCCACCTTGGGAATTAGAGCAATAAAAGTAGAATTTATATTTGCAGGCATATGTCCTCCATTCACAAAAAAATCTTTGCATTAGGCGCCAAACATTCATTCTCTCATCTTAGGTTTATTTATTGCTACCACTGAATTTTGGTCTTATGTTCTTAATATATTCTTCTACAAATTGTCGTTTCATTTATGGAAGTGGCTCTATCATCTACTAAAGGTTAGTCGTAGGCAGGGAGTTTGGATATTTACATTTCTTTTTCCTTTGTCTGATTATAAAACTGAGAGGAGGTTTTTTCCTTGTTTACATGTTTGGTCGGGTCCAGTTTAGATCATTATTCCACAACTATGTTATCTCTAATGCCATGAATCTCCCTCTAGACTTACAAGGCTCCTTCTATTCTAGAATATATATGCCAACAGGTTCTCTGCTAGTTTATGGTGTGTTTATATATATGAATGACCGATAGTCTTTTGCTTTGATTGATTGCACCCATTAATCTTTTCAAATGACAAGGTTTCTAATACAAATTCTTTTACCAGGTATCTATGGAAAACCCGTTAGTGTTCGTCATGACATTTCAGAGTCGGTTTCCTTCCTTCTGTTCTAGTACAATACAACTTTAGTGCTAGGCTTTTTAAACTTTTCTTTTAATTCCTTAGGGTTCCAGAATCGTCATGACATTTCAGAGTCGGTTTCCTTCCTTTTGTTCTAGTACAATACAACTTTAGTGCTAGGATTTTTTAACTTTTCTTTTAATTCCTTAGGGTTCCAGATTTTGAAACTGCTACAGAGACACCTAAAAAGTAGACCTATCGGTTCATTTTATTAAATTTTTTTCAAAGAAATGTTGAAGCTTACTTTTCAATATAAACTACAGTCCACTACTTGAGTCAAAATTCATACTGTGAGAGAATTCTATATAAGTGTATGATTTTTATTTATGGAACAGTCGCTTCAATGCGGACCTAATCCAGTTGATATGTATCTATATAATTGACTTCACAACAAATTTTTTGTTTTGAGTTAACCCTTTCTGGTTAGAAAAGGGTTATTTTGTATTCGACATTAGAGTTTATTGTAATATTTTATTTGGTTAATATATTTGATATGTTTAGTTCCATAGAATGTCTCTCTATGTTTACAATATTGATTCAATCCTCTTCCTTCCCTACTCAGGTTATTTGGTACTTGGATTTAACTAGTTGTTTCAACATATACTAGTCTTCTTTTCCTGTTCACGAATATGATTATATAACTCGCTGAAATTATGTGTTTTGTTTCTGTTCGGGGATACGATTATTTACTCCTGCATGTTTTGGGTTTTTTTTCTATGCATGTTTCAACACAGTGTCATTGAACATTAGTTACTTCTAATTCTTATTAACATAAAAATTAGTTCTGGATAGTTTTCAGGGTTTTCTGGGATTAATGAACTAATCTTTCCCATTGTAGTATTGATTAGGCACCTAGGTTTCTTTTAATTAAATTTGGTTTCCTTGTAACTCACTAAATTAAGTTTCTTTGTCTTGTATTGTCATTACGTCTGTCCCTTAGGTCACTTTTGAGGCTGGACTAATAGATGACGACAATATATTACCCCTCCCTTGTTCCTATTCCATTCGGGCTAACGACTATGTGACATGGAAATCTATAATTTGTTGTTATCAGGGTTTCTTAATTTCCTGTTGTGTAATAGATAAGCTACCTCTGCATTAAGTTCAACATTAACTTGTAAGATAATTAAGAGTAATTCAAGAACATATGTTTAGTTGTATAAACACAAAGATTAATACTTCATTCATCTTAAAATTGCTTATCTATTGAATAAACAAACTAGAAAACTCAACCAGAAGACCACTCTCACCCTTGCTATGAAATTGGAATCACGTTTCCAGGCCCAGTCCCAAGTTTGTATGTGAAGTGTTATACTTGGTCCAACCCAACTCAGTAATTTCCTCCACTTGCAACACACAGTTTCACCTTCTTAGTTTTTTTTTCTCTCCTTCTCTTCCTTTCAAAGTAATGTTAGAAAAATGTAAGAACCCCCTTCCTTTCCATTGAGATCCATTTATCTCCAAGGAAAGGAAGCCAAGAACCATTACAACATAACTATTTGGTAGTGAGATAACTTCATTTAGGGTCTCTTCCTTTCAGTTCCTAGTCACACACACACACACGGATATATATATATATATATATATATATATATATATATATATATATATATATATATATATATATATATATATATTTATCAACGTGTATATTTAAATACCTAACTAATATAATACATTCATGAGTAATTAAATACATTCATTTATTCTCAACAAACTTCTCCCTTAAGCATAGCTATTAAAAGTCTTCAAATCAAAATATTATCCAAAATAGAGTAAAAAACCTAATTACCAAATATTTATGTATCGAGATTGTGACATATTCCCCTCTTGTTTGAAACACCATCCCTGATATTTTATATTTTTCCATGAAATAGGTCAAGGTATGTTTGTTGCATCAATTCCTCCTCCTCGCAAGTGGCCTCTTTTGGGCTAAAGTTCTTCCCCTGCACTTTAACTTGGGTGATAACTCACCTTCACAACATTGTTTCTCTCTTTTCTAGAATACGCAGGGGTTCTATAAGTAAATATCCATCCAGTTCGACCAACATAACACACACAGTACAAATTTTAGTTTTGTTAATTCATTGTTTTTAAAACAAACATATTTCATAAAATTATCTCATGTACTAGTACATCTTCCCAATTAATTATATGCCTAGAATCATATACATATTTATTAAGTATATCATCATGAAACACATTATGGATGCATATATAGCCTGGTAAGGAAAGAATGTATGCTATAGGTCCTATTTTTTCTAATATCTCGAAAGGTCCGAAATATCGGTGTGCTAGTTTTGTACCCCCATCCCACCTCAGAATACTTCTCTTGAGTTTAACCCTTACATAAATTTCATCTCCCACCTGAAATTATTTGTGAGTTACTTTCCTGTTCACATAAGATTTATTCTTGTCTTGTTTGGCTTTTAAATTTTTTCGTACCTTCTTCATTGCTTGCTCCATCTCTGTTAAAATATCAGGTCCTAAAATTAAATTTTCTATTGTGCTACTCGAGTTGACATGAATTAGGCATCTTTTCCCATATAACACTTCAAAAGAACTCATATTTATTGATTCATGATAGCTATTGTTATAAGAAAACTCCACCAAATGGATATGTTCTTCCAATTGTGTTTGTTGTTGCATCAGATACATGTGAAGCATATCCTATAGTACTTGATTAACTCGTTTGGCCTATACATCAGTTTGTGGGTGGTAAGTTGTATTGAAATGGATCTGGGTCCCCAATCCAGTAAATAAATCCTTCCATAACTTAGATGAAAATTTCACATCCCTATTAGAAATTATTACTCTCGGTATTCCATGCAACTGAAATATTTCCTTCATAAATATGTCTGCAATTTGAACGGTCTCAAATGTATAATTAACTGGGATAAAATGAGCCACCTTACACAATTTTTCCAACACTACCATAATCGAGTAATTTTTCTTCTTGGACCTTGCTAAACCTATTATAAAATCTAACGTAATGGTGTCCTAATTCAATTCAGGTACGAGTATAGGATGAAGTAATCTGACTGGGTGTTGGTGTTCCACTTTAACTTGGAGACATTATAGGACACCTAGCTAGATATTCCATGATATCCCTTATCAAACCTAGATAAAAATTGTTCTTTCTAATTGAAACTAATTTATTTTTATATCTTGGGTGTGCGATGTATGGACTTCGGTAAAATTCATCTAATAAAAATTGTTTAATTTCCATATAACTGGGGATGTATTCTCTCCCCTTGAAATTTAATAAATTGATATTATTGATATCATAATCCGATTGTTGTCTTGAATTTTTCATTTGTTTACTTTGCTTCCATAGGAGTTGATATTCAGGACCTCTAAGGGAAAATTCCTTGATTTTCTTAGAACAATCAACTTTTATTTGACTATAGGTTATTTCATATAGATGATGAAATTTCATACTTTGAATGTATTATGCATGATTCTCCTTCGCTTTTATATGCTTGATGTCAAATAAAAACTCTCTTAAAAGTGAAATCCACCTAGCTTGACGATAATTTAGATTGGGTTTCTTAAAAAAAATTGGTTAGGCTATTATGATATGTCATTAGCACAAATATTTTCCCTAGCAGATAATTCATGTAGACATTAAGGACATGAATAATCATAGTTAGTTCAAGGTCATAGGAATCTTATATTTTCTCGTGCTCTTTTAACTTGCGTGATTCATAGGCTATGACCCTTCCATCTTGCATTAAATCTCTTGCAATACCCTCCTGGAAATTGTATGTGCACACTGTAAATCTTTATTTGGGTCAACAATTTTTAGCATAGGGCAGTTGTTAACAAATATTTTAGCTTTTTAAAACTGTGTTGACATTCTTTCCTCCATATAAATAATCTTCCTTTCTTTTTCAAGGACTTAATGGGGTAGAAAATTCTAGAAAATTCCTCAATGAAGCCACTATAATATCCTACCAAGCCCATAAAAGATCTGATATGTGCAACATTATTAGGAAAAATTCAGTCCATAATAGTTCTATTTTTCTCAGGTTATACCGCTAAACCCTTAGAGGAATTAACATACCCCAAATAGTGATTTTTTTCCTTGAAAAGGTCACATTTATAGAATTTGGCGTAAATCTCATTCTCCCTTAATGTTTGCAGAACTATTTGAAGATGCCTCTTATGTTACTCTAGGTTACTTGTGTAAATCAGAATGTTATATATGTAGATTAAGATGAACTTATCTAGATAGGGATGTAAAATACCATTCATCATGCTCATAAATGTGGTTCGAGCATTGGTAAGACCAAAAGGTAAAACAATGAATTCATAATGACCATAGCAGGTTTGAAACATTGTCTTATGGATATGCTCCTCTTTCATCCTGATGTGGTGATAGCCTGACCGTAAATCAATTTGAGAAAATACGAGAGCACCCCTCACCTGATGAAATAGATCATCAATTCTTGGTAATGGATACTTGGTTTTAAGATACCATATTTTTTTTTACAAACAACATCGGTGCTCCCCAAGGTGACACACTTGGCTGGATATATCGCTTTTCAATTATCTTCGGCAGTTGTAATTTCAATTCTATTAACTTCGGTATACTCATGCGCTAATGGGTTTTCGATACTGGGGCTGATCCCAGAACTAGTTGTATGATAAAATATATACTTCCATTGGGCACTAGTCCCAAAATTTCTTTCGAAAATACATCTAAAAATTATATTATGACTCGTATATTTTCTAGAGATGTTATTTTATCTTTTGAATTGGTATATCAAACTTTCACTTTATATATTTGGTTATAATTTTACATACACTTTCTTAATTGGTGAGTTGTAATGGGTCACAACTTCAAACCTCTTTGAATGTCTTACACAAGCTATCTATTTCCTTTATCAGTAAGGAAGTTAAAAAAAAATTCTGTACAATTCACCACAGACCAATGCTTCTCTAGCCAACACATACCAATTAGGATGTCATAGGAACATAAGGGTAGTACATTTAAAGTTACTTTAATTTGTTCTCCATCAATTTTGAGTGGACAATACTCTATTTTGGAAAGCATCGTTTTCTTTTCCGCAGTGGCCAATCGCAATAACCATGCATTTATAAATTTAATTCTCTGCAAATGACATAACTTAACTACCTTGGGATTAATGTATCTCAAGTTGTCACCTGGGTCTATTAAAATAAATACATGGTGATTAGCTAATTTTCCTTTAAACAACACCATCGTAGGTTGGTATTTTTCTTGGTGATCCTCTAGAGAATAATTAAACCCCAGAATATTCCTCACCACTTCCTCGACCGTAGAGGCTTCCTAGAGGCTCGCAGTTGGTTCAAACCTCCTGCGGTGAGGGAAATTTTTATAATAGTGGGGTTCCCCATAGTCCTGAAATTGGAGAGGAGGCTTTCATGATTGGTTTAAGTCCAGCTTTCTTGATTCTTCCATCTATTTATTTTCATTAATAATTCTATTCTTCTCTTGATTCTTCCTGGATGGTCCATTCAGCTGCTTTCTCTGTACCCCTTCTTTCCTGTAGCTTTAGCAGTCCTAGAATTTTTAATTTTTTTTTCTCATTCTCTATTTCGCCACCCTTTGTTGGATTCCCTTTCTTGTTTCATCTGCTGGTAGCAGATCTGAGCCTTCTGGATGGCCTTGTCCACGGTCTTCAATTTTTCAAATTACAGCTTCTCCTTGATGAACACTGACAGGATGCTAATAAAATGTTGAACCTTGGCCTTCTCCTCCTAGATATAGGGAACATACCTTAGCAAAGAAGTAAATTTCACGATAAAATAATCCATCATTTATTTTCCTAACCTAAAATGTTTCTCGAAGCTTTCCCATGATACTTATAGTTCATCAATCCCTCGCACCGTTTTAATTTCTTCCCATCATAATTTAGATTTACCTTGCAGTTGATAAATTTCTAATTTGGCCTTAATATTATCATCCTAATCATAGATATGAAAGTATTCATTCATATTAATTAACCATGATTTAATGACCTCTTCCTTCTCTTCGTCGAACGTTGAAGGTTTAATATTTTTAAACTACCCTTGGAGCTCAAATTTTTGTTTTTTTTTTCACTTCCCCCCCCCTCGAAGTGTTTTCATATTCTTCTTCATTTTCAATTTGACCTCCCTTAACCTCTAGGTGCTCCTATCCCTGACACAACATCTCAACCCTGTTTCCATCCTACATGATGGTATTTAGATGTCTTTAATTTTTCCTATCTGAAAGGATTTTCATAATCCTTTCTTATTCCAGCCTCAAAATTTTGTTATCATCTCTTAGATTTTTCATTTCAGCTCACAGTTGTTGAACTGTCTCCATTAGAAGTGTGTTCATGTTAGGATTATTTTCTCTTAACTAGACCAACATTTCTGGTGGGGCTTCCATGTGAGGCTCACGCCGAACTCCTCCTATTGATTTCCTTAGTGGAGTGACCCCTCCTCCTCTGCTCATATTTTATGGCTACCTCTCTATGTAACAATGACACTTTTGTGAATTCTCAATTTCCCTATTAGGCCTCAGCTCTATAACTTGGGTTTGATACTAACTGTAACACTCATCAATACACACATAAAAAAAATTAAAAAAAGTCATATGTGACACATGGTATTAAAATAACATTATACTCCTTAAATTATTGTAAGTTCATGAATACTTTTATGATTCCAAAGATTTCCTACCTTACAACTATGTTATTGAGGATTACTGGAGGTTCATAAGATCATCATGAAAACATGTTAAATAATCAACATGTCTCACATAGTACCTAGGTCATGTTTGGATAAAGGTTCTCCAATTAGACATTCACTCTTCAGGTTTTTCTAGGATGATGACATATTGTGTTGAACCTATGGTGCATCAGCAGGTAGATACCTTAGTTTCTCTGTGAACATTACAATATACTACATCCGTTGCTTTATGCACATTACATAATTAGAACTCTGATGACTCATGAACATTAGACTATATCACATTTATTTAATTCATTAATCTATGTTATATGATTCTACAGCCTAAACTTTTCAAAATTTACTTGGATTGCGGAATGACTGGCACATGGTAATACTCAGAGTCATTTGTTTGCAATCTGATCCTATAGTTTTGGTGGATGTGTTGGAAATATTAAGTCCAACTGTGCAGAGGAACGACAACAGAAGTCCATTTTGTTGGTTTTTGTTTTTAAGCCAATCGTTACATTGTTCACCATTTTTTTTTGAGTTAAATCGGCCACGTCATCCATGTGGAGCCCACGTCGCACATCGTACTTCACATGTCCGTCGACACCGCAACACGGTTCATCATCCCAACGCTGATGCGATATGCCAATATCGCAACATCACTCATCGGCACTACCACTGTCTCGGCGGTCCACCGTGATGCAATATGATATCGCCGATGTGATGGACCGTGATGCGATATGGCCCACATCGTACATCACACATTGCAAGCACCAAAGGTCTATGCTTGTCTGTCCTGCTGATCGTCGATGAGAAGTCGGACGCGATGAGGACTCAACCGGAGTTGAATGAGTTTTTGAATTCCACGATAAGTTAAACCTCGTGCATATCGTCGAGCGCAGTTACCATTGATCTAGGATCAATGGTTTGCGGGAGCACAATTAGCCCGTTGTTTATGCCGAGGGGGTGCCTCCGGAGCTGACCGCCCCATCTCGCATTGACCAGAGATCAATGACTATGATCTACTGCGGTAGCACAACCCGACCGTTTGGAACTCATGGAGGATTTCCTTCGCAGAACCACCAGAGGGGCGTCGCTGCCTGTCGAGTGGTGTCGTCGCCTACGAACCACCGAAGCACCGCCACCGCGATACCCTGCCAAGTGGTGCTGTCTTAGCTAATGAGGTCATAAATATGATCTTCAAGTAGTGTTTTTTGTTGGTATGTCAATCAATGACATTCAATGGTATTAGGTTTTCAATAAATTCCTACAGTCAGTTAGTAAACTTATATAGGTTGAATTGCACTGTGCAGTGTATTAGGAGTGTGTGATTGATTTTTATGCTCGAAGGCTGAAGACAGAGAGACAGAGAGATATTGTAGTGCTGTGTGTGTAACAGCCAAGAAAATTTTTCCGCTATGAATCTAGAACCTCATTCTGAAGAATTTTTTTTTGTAACAGAGTTTGATTAATGAAATAGAAGTCATTGTTTCATATCTCTGTGTCTGAAATTTAAATTTTTATTTTTTATCTCTATGTGTGTTGTTGTTCGGAATTAATCAGAACATTCCACCATGGTATCGGAGCTAGTCTAGGCACTCAGTAAATGAAGCAGAGATTTCTCTTCACTAAAGAAGCTGTAAGAATCTAGTTGAAGTGGATTTCTCCATCACAGAAGGCTACTGTTTGTTTTTCTTGCATAGTCATGATGGCTATAGCAGGAACCAATTTGACGAATCCCCAACTTCCATAGTTTAATGGGAAGAATCATGATTATTTGGCAATCACTATGAGAGCCATGTTTTCTTCACAGGACATATGGGAGCTATTTGAGAATGGCTACCCAGAACCAGCAGATGCAACAGTGTTGGCTGCCTTGACAGTAGCAGAAACAGACTTGTTAAGAGATAACAGGAAGAAGGACTCCAAAGCCCTATTTTATCTCTTTCAATCTGTACATGAGAGTATTTTCCCAAGGATTGCAGCAGCAACAAAGTCTAAGGAAGCATGGGATATTCTCAAGACTTCTTATCAAGACATGGAGAAGGTAAAGACAACAAAGTTGCAGATGTTGAGGAGAGATTTTGAAACTCTCTGCATGAAAGAGTCTGATACTATAGACTCATTTTTTACTCATTTTATTGGGTTGGTTACCCAGATAAGGTGTCATAGAGAGACGCTTGAAGAAAGAAGGATTGTGGAGAAAATCTTGAGAAGTATACCCTCAAGATTTGATGTCATAGTAGTGGAAATAGAAGAGACAAAGGATCTCTCACAATTTACAGTGGATGAGATGAGTGCATACTTGATCTCTCATGAACAGAAACTGAATATAGGAACAAATTCGTGAGTGGAAAAAGCATTCAAGACTCAAATTTATTTTGGTCGAAGCAGAGTTCAAGGCATAGAAAACAATAGCGGAAGAGGAAGAACCCAAAACATAGGCACAAACAACCCTGCAAGTTCGAGTGGAAGAAGCAGCAATCAGAACCAGAATGAAGACTCAAACCAACAACAAGCTCATGGACAAAGGTATGATAAATCCCAAGTCCAATGTCATTATTTCAAGAAATATGGGCACTATGCCAATGAATGTAGGAAAAAGCAAAATAACATGAATAATAGGCAGAATGCTAATTTTGCAAAAGAAAATAAGAACCAGAGTAATGTACTATTAACATGTAATGTAGCACAAGATAGACAAGATGATGTATGGTTCTTAGACTCAAGTTGTAGCAACCACATGACTGGAAACATAGCAATGTTTGCCAATCTTGATGAAAATGTTAAATCTGAAGTAACAACATGAAATGATACTAAGGTCTCTGTGAAGGGAACAGGTAGAGTAAGTATCCTGGCAAGAAATGGCGAATAGAAGTTTGTGTCGGATGTATATTATGTACCTGGCTTGAAATGTAATTTGTTAAGCATTGGACAACTCATTGACAAGGGCTATAATGTGTTTTTTAAAGGTGATGTGTGCACAATCATGGACATACCTCCAAGAAAGAAATTCATTGCAGAGGTGCAAATGACAAGCAGTAGGATGTTCCCTCTCAAGCTCAGAATAGAATTGAAGTAAGGAAGAAATGTAGCAGCTGTAACACAAGATATCTTTCAAGAGGAAGTGAAAGATGAAAACTGGTTATGGCACTTGAGATTTGGACATCTCAATTTCAGAGGCCTGAACTTTTTGCGTAGAAAAGGAATGGTAAAAGTATTACCATTGATTGAGAAACCAGACAGCCTATGTGAAGGCTGCATCTTGGGAAAACAACACAGAGAAAGATTTCCAGCAGGGAAGAGTATAAGGGCAAAATCACACTTAGAGAATGTCCACTCTGATTTGTGTGGAACAATGCAAATGCAATCTTTAGCTGGTAATAAATATATTTTTACATTCATAGATGATTACACTAGAAAGACATGGGTGTATTTCTTGAATCAAAAGAGTGAACTGTTTGAGAAGTTTTGCCACTTCAAAATGCTTGTTGAGAAGCAAAGTGGGCATTACGTCAAAGTGTTGAGAACTAACAGAGGTGGAGAATAAATCTCCAAATAATTTCTGTGCTTTTGCAGAGAGAACGACATAATTAAGCAATTTACCACGAGGTACACACCTTAGCAAAACAGTGTTGCAGAAACGAAGAATAGGACCATCAATGGACATGGTCAGAAGTATGTTGAAGGCAAAACATTTTCCAAATGAGTATTGGGCCAAAGCTGTTAATTGTGCAGCGTATATCTTGAATAGATGCCCAACCAAAGCTGTAATGAATAGAATTTCAGAAGAAGCGTGGAGCGGCAAAAAACAGTTCGTCACCCACATGAAAGTATTCGGCTGTGTGGCATATGCACATGTCTCGGATCAACTGAGAAAGAAGCTTGATAGTAAGGGGGAGAAATGTATTTTTTGGATAGAGTGATGAGTCCAAAGCATACAAACTCTATATTCCATCCATTAAGAAAGCAGTAATAAGAAGAGATGTGCAGTTTATAGAAGAAGAAGCTTGGGATGGAAGTTTAGAGAAAACAATGAACGTGAAGAATAGTGTGTCTCATGAAGAAGAAGAGGAAGGGACAACAGAAAATAATCCTTCCTTGGTGGCTTCTCCTCCACCACCACAAGCACATCAAACCACACCACAGGATGGAAATATAACAGCCTTGAGAAATCAAGGAAGTGCTTCTTCAAGCAAACCACTGGGAACAAAAGCTCCATCAAGTTCAAGTGGAACTCCAAGTACACCAAGAAGACTGAGATTCAGAAATCCGAGTGAGATTTATGAACAAGGAGATGTAAATGATAATGCTGGTCTGAACTCTTTATTTTCCTTATATTGTCATGTTGATCATCCAATTCATTTTGAAGATGCTGTAAAGGAAGAAAAATGGATTGAAGCAATAAATGAAGATATTGGTGCAATAGAAAAGAGTAATACATGGGAGTTAGTGGACCTCCCTAAAGCTAAAGAAGTCATTGCAGTTAAATGGGTCTATAAGACCAAGAGAAATGCTGGAGGCAAGATTGAAAGGCATAAAGCAAGACTTGTTGTCAAAGGCTACAAGCGACAACAATGCAGAGATTATGAAGAAACCTTTGCACCAGTTGCAAGGATGGATACCATGAGAATAGTGTTGTCCATAGCAGCACAACATAAATGGAAGGTTTACCAAATGGATGTGAAATATGCATTCCTAAATGGAGTATTGAAAGAAGAGGTATATGTTGGAAAACCTCCAGGCTATGAGATTGAAGGCCGAGAGCACAAAATATACAAGTTGAATAAAGCTCTTTATGGGTTAAAGCAAGCACTGAGAGCATGGAACAACAGAATAGTTACTTACCTGATTGAAAATGGATTTGAGAAATTTTATGAAGAACCCACATTCTACATAAAAGAAAATAACGGTAAGATTCTTATTGTTGTTTTATATGTAGATTATTTAATTTTTACTCGCAATGAAGTTTCTCTCATTGTTGATTTTTAAAAAGTCATGAAGAGTGAATTTGAAATGACTGACTTGGGTTTTCTGAGATATTTTCTAGGAATTGAAGTAGAGCAAAATGAAAATGGTATTTTCATTTGCCAAGAAAAATATGTTGATGAAGTGTTGAAAAGGTTCAACATGTATAACAGAAAGGCAGCTGTAACTCCAACTGTCATGGGGTTGAAATTGAGTGAAGAAGACAGTAAGAAGGATTTTGATCCAAAATTGTATAGCTGTAAGCTTAATCTCCAGATTTATTTATGAAAAGGCGGAAAGATACTCATTGGTAAACAGCTAAGAGGATTCTAAGGTATGTGAATGGAATGAAGGGGTACGATATTTTCTACTCCTCATCTAAAAATTTTAATTTAACACATTACATTGACAGTGATTGAGGTGGAAGTGTAGATGACAGGAAGAGCACATCTAGATATGTGTTTCATTTGGGATCGGGAGCCATTTCATGGGCTTCCAAGAAGCAACCAGTAGTTGCTTTATCAACAGCAGAGGAAAAATATGTGGCAACAACAACAGCAGCATGCCAAGCAATATGGCTGAGAAGAGTACTCAGAGATTTGTGTCATAACAAGAAAAAGGCACAACCATTTACTGTGATAAAAGCTCAGCCATAGCTTTGAAAAAGAATTTTGTGTTTCATAGAAGAATGAAACACATTTATACCAAGTTTCACTACATCAGGAAGCTAGTGAACAAAGGAGAAATAATTTTGAAACATTGCAGAACTGAAGAACAATTTGCTGATATCCTCACAAAACCGTTAACACAGAAAAATTTTAATTATTTAAGAAAATGCCTAGGTATGCATGAAAAACACAACAGTTGTATTTAAGGGGGAGTGTTGGAAATATTAAATCCAACTGCGCAGAGGATGGACAACAGAAGTCCATTTTTTTTGTTTTTGTTTGTAAGCCAACCGTTACATTTTCTGCCATTTTGTTTTGAGTTAAATCGGCCACGTCAACCATGTGGAGCCCACATTGCACATCGCACTTCGCATGTCCATCGGCACCGCAACATGGTTCATCGTCCCAGTGCCGATGCGATATGTTGATATCGCAACATCTCTCATCGTCACTACCACCGGCTCGGAGCTCCACCGCGATGCGATGCGATATTGCCGATGCGATGGAACGTGATGCGATATGGCCCACATCGCACATCACACATCACAAGCACCAAAGGTCTATGCTCGTCCATCCCGCAGATCATCGATGAGAAGTCAGACTCAATGAGGACTCAGCTGGAGTTGAATGATTTTTTGAATTCCACGATAAGTTGAACCTCACGCATATCATCGAGCATGGTTATCGTTGATATGGGATCAATGGTTTGCGGGAGCACAACTAGCCCATTGTTTATGCAGAGGGGGTGCCTTTGACTACCCCATCTCGTGTTGACTAGAGATCAATGGCTGTGATCTACTACGATAGCATAGCCCGACCGTTTGGCACTAATGGAGGAATGCCTCCGCAAAACCACTAGAGGGGTGTCGCGCCTACGAACCACCAAAGTGCCGCTGCCGTGATAACCTGCCAAGCGGTGTCACCTTACTTAATGAGGCCATCAATACAATCTTCAAGTGGTGTTTATTATTGGTATGTCAATCAATGACATTCAATGGTATTAGGTTTGCAATAAATTCCTACAGTTGGTTAGTAAACTTATATAGGTTGAATTGCATTGTACAATGTATTAGCAGTGGGTAATTGATTTTTATGCCCGGAGGCTAAAGACAAAGAGACAGAGAGATATTGTAGCACTATGTGTGTAACAGTCAAGAAAAAATTTCCGCTGTGAATCCAGAACCTTGTTCTGAAGAATTTTATTTTGTAACAGAGTTTGATCAATGAAATAGAAGTCTTTATTTCATCTCTCTGTGTCTAAAATTTAAATTTTAGTTTGTTATCTCTATGTGTGTTGTTGTTCGAAATTACTCAGAAAATTCCACCAGGATGGTGAAGCGGTTAGGGTACAACCCCCACTTCCACCCCCACCCTTGTCGTAATTATATTCTACTCCCACTCTGAAGGATGATGTCACTCTAGAACCCACTCTGTTTGTCCACCTCCATGCGTAAAGAATCCTTGCATTTGATGCTGAACTTTTGTTCTCTAGTCTTAGGTAGGGTCTTTGTATTTTCTCCGATAATAACTAAAAGATTCCATTGTTTTTCTGGCTCTCTCTAAGATTTGGTCTTATGTACTTAATAGATTCTTGCTCAAAGTTGTCAGTTCAATTTTGGAAGTGGCTCTATCATCTACTACAGAATAGCCATAGCCACGGAATTTGAATCTTTACATTTTTTTTTCCTTTGTTTGATTGTAAAACTGAGAGGAGTTTTTTTCCTCATTCAATGGTTTGGTCAGGTCCGGTTTAGATGATTATTCCACAGGTATGATATCTCTAAGGCCATGAATCTCTCCCTAGACTTAAAATGGTCCTTTTGTTTCGAAAGAGATATGCTAACAGCTGAGGTAGTTTCTATATCTACATTATATGTTTCAGGAATAAGTACAAATTCGTTGTCTCCAAGGATTTACGGTGTGGTGTAGTGCATGAGAGATATATCGAGCATCCAAGCACAACTTGTGTCTTAAGTGCAATCAATTTTGTGTTATCAATAATTCCTGGAAGCGCAGGAGGTACGGTTTTGAGAAACAACTGCACTATTCATTATGAAATGTATCCTTTCTTTAACTCCATTTTGCCACCATCTCCATCTCCATCCACGGCAGAAGGGCCAATAATTATGCCGGTGGCTTACACACCAACTAAAACCGAACTCATAGTCACCATCTATTACACCAGTGGCTTATCCGCCAGGGAAGCAGACGAACCAGTCAAATAGACAGAATTCAAAGAAAATTATCATTATTTTTCATGTGGTTGGAAGCTTTCTTCTCATATAGGTGTGCTCTACTTTCCTCTGATTAATGGTGGGTATAGTTGTTGTGGTTGGGATGATTGGGTGGTGCTGATGTGTGAGGTTCATGAGGGAATCACGACGAGACTCTTTTTGGAGGTCTGGCTATTGTGTGGACTTCATGGGGGTGATCATTCAGTGTTGTGTTGTGGTGCCATTAGTTTTCTGGTTAGTCTCTTTCTCCGTGTCGTAAGTTAAAATCAATCATTTAAAATTATTGAATTTTCCGTCTTTGTATTTAATTTTCCATCTTCTCTTTATTGGCCGAGTCTCCTCAAAATTTGGTTTATGCTTGGATATTGGATAGGACAAGGACTTTTATAATTTTACTAAATCCACATTTCAAAAAAAATATCCATTTCTTATTTTCTACCTTTCAATGCTCTTATTCCAAATAAAAAATGTAGTCGTTAATTTTGTTTTTTTCCTTCAAATATTTATTTAAACAAAAATTAAAAGTTAACTCATTGTAAATCATGACCAAGTAATTTGAATTCCAATATGGGTCTAGAGTATTTCTTCAATATTTCTTTTCTTTATTTAAAAGCTCGTCTTAAAGTATTAAAGGTATCTAAGACTAATGAAAGTTTTCTTTTTGAAAGCTTGCTTTTTACAGAACATACAGAACATTCTCCAATAATTCCAAGTGACATAATTTTCTTTAAATAAAAGTGGTAAGTCTATATTCATTTACTAAATGATTCTCTTCACTACTATGGTTTTTCTTAAATAAGAGTAATAAGTCTATATTCATTTACTAGATAATTATCCTCACTACCACAAATGAAGTACCATAAGTATTCCCAGCATTTAAAAAAAATATTCTCATCTTAAACAAAACACTAGCACAACGACATAACTAGGTAGTGATAGTTTTTCCACGACCACAGGAGCCAAGGCGAGACAGTCCCTCCCTCAATATCAGTAATTTATTAGAAACTTGGCCAAAATTTTGGCCAACTTGACAGGAGAAACCATTTCTTGACTAAAGAAACAGTGATAACTTAATGAACAACGAACAAAGATTAAGAACAATACAATACACCAAAAACATTATTGCATATTTCTGAGAAATAAACAGTACAATACACCAAAAACAATATTGCCTATTTCTGAGAAATAACAGAGCAGAACTTGATGGATGAGATAGAGCGCATAAATATTAATCTATACATTGAACCGTGAACAATATATTAATTTCAAATCTAGGAGAGACCCGAAAGCCAAGAACTCCGACGTTCCATCAAAAATAACAGTAGAAACTGTCCTGGCTGCATTAAACCGTAATATTACATTAATCGCAGAAATGTTAAAAGCATAAATATGCAGTATCCCGTGAAGGCGTGGTAAAAATAAAACATTCTGGCCAGGCTTTAAAAAACGCTATACCGAATCCACACAAAACATCTATTAACCTTTGAAACCCTACCCGCACAGAACATCAAGACCACAGATTTATTGTGACGGAAGTGAAGAGACAGCAGAAGCGGCCATATCAATTATGATGCGAGGAGTTTGAAGAACGGTGGCAACAATTTCCATATTTAAAGTTCACATTTTTTATTTAATTTTCCCACATTATGTTTTAGAGTTTTAACGTTGGGTTAATTGTTTTAGTTACGGTAGTACATTTAGATTTTTAACTTTGATTATATATATTATAAATATTAAATATTTATAATATATATATATATTGTAATGTTTTATATATATGACGTGAGAGCATTGTAGAAAGACACAAAGCATTGTAATTTCTTTCTCGAAGGCAAAAAGAAAGAAACAGAGGGACAGAGAAGGAAAAATTGAAGCGTTGTATGTGAGTGAAGTAGCCAAAACATTTTCCATTGTGAATCTAGAACATCATAGTTCTGAAGAATCCGATTTTGTAATAGTTTAGTAGTTTTATGAAATAGAATTGGCATTCCATCTTTTTGTGAGTGTAATTTAATTTTTATTTAATTTATCTGTTGTGGAGGAGGAAATTTTTTTTTTCCTCTATGTGTTTGGAATTATCCATAAATTCCAACATGGTATCGGAGTTTGTCTAGGTGCTCAGTGAACGAAGTAGAGATCGCTCTTCACTGCAGAAGCTGTAAAAAGTTTGTTGAAGCGGATTTCTCCAGCAGAGAAAGCTTCTGTTTGTTTACACAATCAAAAGAGTTTGATTGTTTCGTTTGTTTTTTTTACCACAGTCAAGAAAATTTTCTGGTTTGCATAGTCCCGATGGCATCAGCAGGCACCAGTCTGATGAATCTGCAACTTCCACAGTTTAACGGGAAGAACCATGATTATTGGGAAATCATGATGAGAGCTTTGTTTTCTTCACATGACATATGGGAGATAGTCGAGAATGGCTCTCTTTGGCCCTCTTTGGTTGAGGATTATTTTCAACTCTAACCAATTTTCCTTCTCCTCTTTTGAGCTTAAGCCTAGTAAGCATCAAAACTTGCAAACAATCAATTATATCTTTGCACAAGAAAAAATGAAGAGTAAAACTCTAGCCCCGATACCAACTGATCTGAAAATGAAACTATTTGTATTGCTATGCAAATTATCCATTTCTGTTTAATTTAGTGTGCAAAGTGTTCTCCATGACTGACAGGTTAAACAAAATAGTTTTGGTAATATTTCAGAGTTTTATGTGTGAGGATTTGTTATTTAAATTTACTCTTTAATATATCACAGCAGAAATACACAAGTAAACTTCACCATATCATAACATAGCTAAATGATGAGGTATTTCACCCCTCCTGGGCTACATCTGCCGGTCCAAGGCTCCCCAATGGCATGTTATTTCTCTATTAATTTTCTCAAAATGGTTACACAGTGAAAAATATGTCTAAACAGATAAAACAAGTTGTGAATTTGACCTCAGAAGACAAAAATAAGTTAAAAATGGTTTTCTTTTCACCTTAAACAGTGAAGTAAAACCCAATACAACTCCATCTCCCTCATGGCCCTGATGGCTCTCTCCCATTCCCTGAATCAAATTTTTCTATAAAACACCTCTGTTCGCTCTACCACCTATTCCAAACTCTTTAGAAGGTCGAAGAGACCCAAAATTGACTAAAATTTTATCTTTTTTAGTCGAAAATTGAGAAAGTTATGACCCAAACAAGTTTTTGCCCAATGGCACTAGAAAACCTCCTCCAAAACTAGAGGAACTCTAGTTTGCTTCGACAAAATAGTTAAATAGACAAATTAGGTAGAACTGCACTCCAATTTAGGGATAACATTAAATGAAACTGTTAGTCATTTTAGGCGTGTTCACATGCGGAATCTCCGGGCGGTTAAGTGGCTCGCAGATAAGGTTTAAATCCGCGCCCATGGTCATGGGTCGACGATCATATGCGTAGGGGCTAGCACAAAGGTTATTAACCTTTTTGTTCCGCCCGTGAAAATGCCACGATTCTTGTCCGCTGGTCATGTGACGACAGGGCTGGCCCTGTGGGCGAGCCCCTCAACCTTTCGCCCATCAAAAAAATCAACGAACCAACTGTTCGTTCAGTCCTCCGCTGGAGTCGCCCAAACACCATCGACCCGACTACCAGTTCAAATACTGCATGACTCGCTTAGGGTTCAAAACAGTGCCTCTACCATGCCAGTCAGGTTGACCCTACCCGAGGAGTTGGGTCAGGGGTTCGACCCTCATGCCCTTCATAAATTTTCATAACACTTTTCAACCAATGGCCTGGGACCATGTGGTAGTCTTCGGGTAGGCCACGTGGCACTCATTGATAGGCCAATAAAAACTTAATAAAATTTAATTTTTTCCATATAATTTTTTTTGTAAAAAATAACAAAATCATAGTCAAAAAGTCATGTTTTGGAGGTCTCTAGATGAATTCAAATCTCAGTAACATTCACATATGACATCGGTTTTTAGTCCCGTTCACGGTGCCAGAATCACAGCGACGAGACCTTTTCAGTCGTTTAGATTGCAAATATTTATGAGCACTTCCCTTTTTGAGCCATTTTTCAACTTAGAAATGATATCCTGACCAATACTGTAAATATTCCTCATCCATCATGTGGTATACTTCAACAAGTTCCTCAGTTTTGTGAGAAAATAGAATAACATGAAATTCCAATATAGAAAATGTTTTATGCCATCCAATGCAACTTTTACCCAAAACATGATAAGTCGACTTGGTATTTTAGATTGATTGGAAATCAAAACCAATCCTTCTAGTAAATATTGTACAACATTGGGCCATATTTTATATTTGATGTGAGAATATTTGGACATCAATGTGATTATAGGATGAACCAAAGTTACTTTTTCTTTTTATTTTTTAAGTTTTTGAGGGAGTTCCAAGCATTTGAGAACACTAATACTTTCAAGTGATATGCCACATTTGCATGTGGTTGTAAGTTCCCTTAATGGAGTCAAAACATCCATAGCCTAATTATTGGTTTCCTCACTCAAGAAAATTATCACTACATTGAACATACGACGAATGAAGAGGAATGATAATATATTACATATGCAAAAGCAATTGTAAAAAAAAAAGAAAAAATCAAGACCAGGGTTCAGAAACTTACATGTGGACTGAAACTATGTACTTTTATTCATTTAGAAACTATCATACAAGTAACACCGACTCTCTTCTAAAATACATGGTTCTCGTGAAAGTGGCTTTATGCCAGAGGTCTTACTCCAAGAAAAATTCAAGCACGTGTGGCCACCACCCAAGGGCTCAAGTACGTGGTGCTTAGTGAAATTGTATTTCAAAACTCCAAGGTCATGAATGCCGATATATTTCAAAACTTTCAGCATGGTTTCCATTGCAATGGATACTTTTCTATAATGTACTAATATTAATCCAAGATTTATGAATTATGTATTTTAAATTGCATGAGAAATTAAAACATACTATAGTAGACAATAACTATAAAACCCGAAGCTTTGTTTTGATATATATATATATATATATATATATATATATATATATATATATATCAATGTGAATTTGAAAGCTACCTGATTTTTCTCACATACCATTTCATGCAGGTCTTTAATGTAAATTTATAACAAGTTGGATGTTCCAATGGAATTCTATCACATTGATGCCATTTATAAGGATCTTGGTGTTGCTTACTTGTACATTTTTTTTTCAATCAGAGTACATAGTCACATTGGTGTGCAAAATTGTGCTGATTAGTTACTCATTGTAACTGAGTAAATAATAAAGACATGACATTATCCATCATTTTGGTACCATCCATTCTCTTACGCTTTAGACTTTGGGAAAGATAATTAGGTTGAAAGGTATATATATATATATATATATATATATATATATATATATATATATATATATATATATATATATATATTTATAGTAGTTGGCTCCTTTCAATTTAAGAATAATTGTATGGCTATCTCAATATATATATATATATATATATATGAAACAAATCTTACAAGCGAGTTATGTTTAACACAAAGTAGCCTATGTTGGAATTAGGTGGCTAGGGAAAACAAGAGCAGAGTGGATATGCCATTTGGAACGTTCATGGAAGTAGTGCCTGTGGTTGATATTGAGGGCAGAAAACAACTGCTGCAGTTTAGTAGCTACTTTCCATGAGCTTATGGACTCATACATTCTATTATTTTTGTCTTCGGAACAGAAAATGTAATTTGGGTTACACTTTTTGCCTTTTTTTGAGAAAAAATTTTCATTTTTTTCGGTTCTTCAACTTTCTGCAAACTATAACAATTTTTCTGTGTAGAATTTCATTTTGCGGTAAAAATAAAAGTTGTGAGAAATTTTGTTAGCTTTCTATTACTTATTTTTTGAAATTTTTTTATGCGGATTTGATATGTCAACTTAGCGTTTCTTTGAGTGTGTGTTTCTTAACAATCAAAGAATTCATAAGTAGTCATGTTATGTGGCAACGTTGTATTCATTGAAAATTCTTGTTTTTGAAAAAACAAAATGTATTACAACAATCTAGACAGAGTCTACTTTGGTTTCATCATATTTACAAAGCCAATGGATGCATATCATAATTACTAGAATTTTTTGAACTGGTCTAATACGAAAAACTGCGTATTTTTTATATGTTTCGTGTGGCAACAAATTTCTTAACATACAAGTTATAAACTAAAAATCTAAAAGCTACCCATTACAGTCAACGGACCAATGTAATGCCCCATAATTTCTTAAATTTTTTTTACAATGTATTTTGGGAGATACAAAATTTTGATTTCACTGAATCACGATGACCCTCAAAAATTGTTTGCACTCATTTTATTAGAAAAATAATTAAAATTAATAAACGTTTACGAAATTCCATAAAATTTATATTTCCTGAAGGTAGATTCAATTCTGAAAATGCTTGTCTTGGTTCCGACAGTTAATTAACAAGTTTTCATGGAGTTTAATCAGTCCAAAGTTGCAGAACCGTTTTCAGAGCTTGGTTCTGCGTAATCGGTGACGCCTTAGTTCGGCCGAACTATTAGTGAAAGTTCGGCCGAACTATGTTTTCCGCTTACAGGCCACTAAAACTAACGGCACAATAGTTCGGCCGAACGTTTTATCAAAAGTTCGGCCGAACTATTGTGCAATTCTCCGTCGGCCGGAAATTTTTGTGGAGCCCCCTACAAAACACATATTTCGCGTCAATATAAATTTCCGCGAAATGATTCACAATTTTCACACATTTCGCACTTCATTTCATTTTACAACTTGGTTTGAATTCAAAAACTTTTCTTCTTCCTAGCAATCAACAATAGGTTTATGATATACAAAACAATTATTTCTCTAAAGGATTGTATTATACCCTTTTTGAATAACTTGATTAGAACTAAAGAGCTTATGTTTCAAACTTGGGGCATCTTTTTTTGTCAACATATTAACAATTCTTTTCCCCAAAACATTTTAATTTTTTCTAAGAAAATTATCATTAATCCATAATAAATCATTTAAATTTAAATAATTAAAAATAAACACCTTAAAACCAAAATTATTATGAATAATTTTAGAAGTTATGAAAGTGATTATTAAATCTCTAATAATCTATGATAATTAATTTGATATTTTGCCAAATTAAATTTATAAGACAAATGATCTATCTTCACATAATAATTTAATTTAATTATTTAAATATTTAAATAGTAAATATAAATATTAAAACTTCGAATAATTTAATTTAATTAATTCTTTAAATATTTAAATAGTAAATATAAATGTTGAATCATTAAAATGTGAATTTGTGCTCATCCACATTTCAAAATATTCCAATTTTAATTCTTTTTAATTCCAACTCCAAAAATGACAAAGACACGTTAACCCATATAGTGTTAATTTATAAGATAAGAAATTCGGCCTTAAAATTGAATATTATAACCTCAAATTGATGAAAATTTGTGTTCATACACATTTTAAGATACTCATATTTTATTTCTCCTTTCAGTGCTCTATAAAAAATTTCAACCATCAACATGGTGTAAAATAAGAAAAATCTATGTTGCACAAGTTTCTGGAACGAGGGAACGATGGGAACTTGGGTAAGGGTGTCCGGAACGGCTAGAAGTTTCCCTAAAATTTACAAGAAATGGCTGATCAGGAGCGGCAATATTATATAATTAAAAAAATAAAATAATAATTATATAATTTAAAATTCTAAATTTTTCAACTTTCAACTTGACTTTTAATATAATAATATTAAATATATTAATTATTATTGTTGAATTTTAAGGCCACCACCAAGCCATACACCAACTTGGTGTATGACACCTCCTTGTTTGTAGGACAAGGGACAAAAAATAATAATTATATAATTTAAAATTCTATATATTTTAAACTTTTAAATTAAATTTTAATATAATAATATTAAATATATTAATTATTATTATCCAATTTTAATGTGAGGACCAAATAGAACACCAATTTGGTGTATGAGACCTCCTTATTTGTGGGACAAGGGATCCACTTCCACACAACGATTTGACTACTAATTCTAAGAAAACATGCATACTCTATCTCCATACATACTTTTTGAATGTTGTAATCTCTTAGGAGGAAACATATGCTCTTAACCATTAGACTCATTCAAATTGTAAAATCTATTCAATAATAATAATTAAATTTAGTTTAGAACTCCTTTCAAATTTTAATGAAACATGTTTTATAATGTCTTTAATTAAAACTAAATAAATATGTGCACTTATTTTTTTTTAATTATAGTAAGTATTATCTTTTTATTTAACAAACAAATTTTATTTTATTATACAAAAGATATATGAGGACAAGGATTTAAAAAAATATATATATTAAATATAAAATAATTATAATAATACAAAATTAATTTCTTATTATATAAATATTTTAAAATCAATTTATAAAAATTTAAACAACCATTATATTTTAAAATTAATTTATAGAGATTTAAGTAGCTGATCAATTAAGCAATGAAAAGTTTATATATTTATAAGAATTTAAAGAACACATAATACATATATAAATTAATAGTATATTATATTTAAAAAATATTTAATTTAACAACATTGTTTACATTTTTCAACTAAACTATCAAGTTATAAAAGATTTGATAAAAATGCTTTAAACTTCATATAGAAATTACTCACCTTTTTGTAAGTATCAACTTTTTTTTACAAGTACTAGTAATACACAAAAGTATAGAATAAAAGACAGTATACATACTACCAATCCATTTCTAAACAATACATCTCAAAACATTCATACAATATGGAAATGCTTTAAATATAAGATCAAGGAAATCTTAAGTGCCATTACTTTATTATAAAAAACAATTCCCAAAAATATCAACAATGAACATGAATGGCAGGGCTACACTTTTCATGAGTCCGGCAACAACACGAAAAAAAAAAAAAAATTGAACGATGCAAAGATGTGTGACCGTTTCCACCCATTTGGACGCAAAGATGTATGACAGTTTCCACCCATTTTGGTTTACTCACAAACACTCTGCCTAAAAAGTCAGTTGTCCAATTACGGTGGCACGTTGGGGTTTATATCCCTTAAAGTGCGTGGTCGTTTCCAATGGTGTGAACGCTGAAAACACCATTACAGTCGCGTGCCGGAAACGTCCCATCGCTCCTATCGCCGTTCCATGAGAAAACGGAACGTTTCTTTCTCGTTCCAACACTCCCGGGAACGCAGGAACTGCTGGGACGGGTTCCCTACATGTAAGGAGCGGTTCCCGTGCAACTAGAAAAAATTACGCTCACACAAAACGAGAGTACAAATTAAAAGATAAATACGAGAGTACAAATTAAAAGATAAATTAAGAAAAAAAATTATATGGACCATTATTTTCTTGAGTACTCAATAAAAAAATTTAGAAAACTGACATTGTGTGCAATAATAAAACATTACGCTAACTCAAAAAGAGAGAGTAAATTAAAAATTAAATTTTAAAAGAGGCTATTGGTAACATTATTTTCTCCTGTAAATTCATCAATATTTTGGGAACCAATACTATAGAACTGATGCACATTATAAAATAAAATCTCAAAATAGGATTCTACACTATATACTCATGTTACACCTTTGACGATACTATAGTTAACTTATGGGAAGCAACACCGGAGCAATCTACAGCTTCACAGACTTTTGAAAGCCACAATCCACAGCTCCAGGGAGTGTTTGAAGTCATATTAGATATCCATAGGTTGAAACTTTTAACAAACCCAATAAATTAACTATATTTCATTTTGATAGGCAGTGAATTTAATCTAAATACTGACAACTTGTGAGAAAGAAACCTTGTCTCATATCTGGGTAATTAAAATATTTAGAAACTAATCTGGATGAATGATGAATGATGACGGGTAGTGTTGTTATTGGCGTTAGATGGGTGAAAGCTGCATTTTCCTCTCCACCCTTACAAAAGGCGGTGGACACTGGATGTGAAGGTTGTGGAAGTGGAGGCTGCATGTTGCTCATATGAACATCGATTGCACACAATTCCAACAATGCGAGCTAAATCCATACACATAGACGGCGTACGTGGAGAAGATGGTGTAGTTAGTTGACTTAGAGATGCCTGAATCTGCTGAGGCTCAAAACCATGGATTTCAACCACCCACTCTTAAGCGAGGCGGTGGTTGGCCAATGGTGGGTGAATATGGCTTTCCAGAGATCCTCGTTTTCAGTGACCTACTTCCATTTATTTTTTGCGGAAGAAACCATGTCAAAGACGTTGCGTCGAGAGACTTGAATAAATTGTTCATGATTTTAGCACTGCTAGCGACCTCATCCTTGCAGACACGGGTAGGAAAAATCCTTTGGAAAACATATACCCAACATCAAAATGTATACAATGGAGGGAGGATGTATTAGAATGACTGCATTGTGTGTTGTGTTATTTAAAAACTCTCCATTATTTTAGAATAGATGCTTTAGAGAAAATAATGGGGATCCTTTTAAATTTTTAGGATAAGACAATAAAATTTTTGTGACTTATAAACATAAATATGAATTAATGTAATAAGATTGTTTCCTTATACACCTAAGAGGAAAACGAAAAAAATCATAAATCGCAAATTACAATATCAAATAAGAAATATAACAAGCAACATGCTAAGCTTCTCCACATGAATTTTGCGATGAGATATTTCCCAAAAGCTCGAAACATTCAAAAAAGGATTTCTAGGGAAAAATGGCGATAAATGCAGAAAAAGTAATAATAAAGGAAAATGATCCCCAATGAAGACATATTTCATAAATAATGATTAGGAGGACCTACCTTTGCCACCTCACCAATCGTAATCACAAACACTTCCGGCTATCGTATCTTCTACCCAACTTTCCTTTCCGCCATGCGATACATCGCATTGCATCTTTTCCATCTATCATCCTTTCTGCCTTCCAATTTCGCCAAGATTACAATTGTTAAATGGAAAAAGAAAAAGAAAAAAAATCATTTCATTTATTAGATCATTATTTGAAAAGGGAAATGGTTCAATCTCAATTGGAAGAAAAAGTGTGCTTGGTGTTTTGATACCTTGAAACACACATGAAACTATGATGGGAGATGTTTAACTTAAAATGTTTAAGTGTCCATTTAGGCACATGAAACCATGTTTTCCATAAATGCATAATCATAATGGTATGATGGCTCTGAGCCACCAAACATGATTTTATTGACGGCTAATCAATATTTTAGATTTCTTCCCATGCAACACCATATTATTCATCATTTCGGTTTTATTGCTACATCACCCCCGCATTTTCACAAAAAAAAATTTACTACGTGTTCTTTTTACTCGCAGGAAAGTATAGAAAAATAAATAAATAAATAAAAATAATAATAAATAAATAAGTAAATAAATAAATCTTAGAAATGTCTAAGGTTGCTAAGAAATCAAAGAAATTTATGGCTCTTGCTAATCCTACACCTTTCGCTGCCAAAGTGACTAAGATTTCGCCCATGTTTTCAGATACTACATGCGCTATATAAAGTCATTCTGCTTCATGGGAATCAATGTACATTCTTTTCAAAGATTAAAAAACCCGCATAATCAAAACAATTGCTACAGTGGATGCCCCTAACACCTCAGAATCTACTATTTCTAATGTTGCCAACTATTTTCTTCATAGAATTTCTACGTTCCCCAAGGTTGTACCATATTCAGATATGGTGAAATGGATTATTGATAATCTTAACATTGGGGACAAATACTTCCAGAAAAAAAGAGGCACAATGATATGATCATTCTGAGCAGAGGATTTGAAAAAATATACCATATGCCAGAACCCCAGAAGGTGTATGAAAAATATTTCCTCAAGTAATTTGGGAAAGAAAACAAGCTGCATTCAAACACTATAAAAAGATGGAGGAATAACCACAAAAAACACAATAATGATAAAAATGGCATGTATTCCACCGATTCTCTGGCCATTCCTTATTGTTATGTTTCTGCTATGATGTGTAGACTATTCAGTTCATCAAATACCACTAAATTTTCCATTGAATGGGTCCCTCTTATGGATTTCATCATAGACTCCTGCATTATGGCTTGGGGTGCCATTTTGTCAAACAATATTGCTTCATAAATCCTTGAATACAGAAAAAGTCACTCTTTTACTTCGAGTAAAACCCTCCCATTCATTATGAGCGCATACATCATGGATGTTGTCTTTTCTACCTCTACTTTTCCAAACATGGGTTGGAAATGGACAATCCAAGATCCCACCCCTATTCATGTTTACCATGATATTTTTGGGAATCCAAATATGAATCCAATTTTTACAAGATTTTTCATGTTGTTATTCTATCACTCTTCCAAGCTATTTTTAATGAAAATTCCCCAATATTGTCTAAGGAAGCCAAAGCTAACTTTAGAAGAATATGGAAATGGTTTGGGGAGGAGTTATTTAATTACATTAGAGATTATGGAAGCATTGTTGAAACCCATGTACTCCCACTATAAGTACTAGACAAGCTTCTTTCCAAAGAAATTTCTTACATGATAGTGGGGCATGGATTGAATAAAGCATTGAAAGAGGCAAAGAAATATTCATGGCCTACCTTTCCGATTCACTGTGGTGTTTATGCATTGGACAATTCCAAACATGGTGGATTATAAATTGATCAAATATAGTGTTTGGAAATATTTACAATCCCTAATAGACAATATAATCCAAAGAAAGTTTCTCTAAATATTAGAACTCAGGTAAAGATCAGATAGTTCCTTTATGAGGATGATGATTATGATGACTTATTTGATTCTGCTAATACTTATCTAGATGTTGAAAAGTTGTCAGCCATGCATATTAACCCTAAACAAATGGAACAATTCAAAGATTACAAAAACAATAGGTTGGAAGGTATCCCTCTAGACATTTTAGAGGTATCCCAACATATTACACAGAAAGGTAAATAGATAGAATAGGGAAAAGAGAAGCCTCCTAATGATACTGACGTCCTTAGTAGATAAAAAGAATTTAATCCCACAAAATTAGAGACTAATAACCCACTGTAATTAAAATTACAAGATGTTTGTAAATAATTCAATCATCAACTTAAGGGAGATCGAGAAGCGGTGATCATTGATCATCCAGAGACAGTCAAAATACCTCATGAAAAAGGTCAGAGCCCATTCACTGGCGGGTATACTAACAAATATGTTAGCAAAGAAGGAGTTGAATTCATCCTGGCCTACCCAACATTTGAAATTGTATTGAAGATAGAGGAAATCCCTCCTTTAGATATCTTTTAAAACCCAAAACATAAGGTTGTTATGAGAAAACAAAGGAAAAGGGGGATAATCAAACAATCAGAGGCTCTAGTTCTTGGTGATGTACCCATGGATATAGGTTTCAAAGACCCTCAATCAAATCCATCTGAGGATCTATCAAGTTTAACTTAGTTCACAAATTGTTATGCATCTGCCTCAATGGATAAAGCCATGCAAGTTCAACAACTAGTTAGGGAGAAGGATGAGGAAATCCTTCAACTAGAACAAGAACTCCTGGAAGAAAATCATCGTATTAACCTTTAGCTACAAGCACAAGTCACACATGTCCAACAAAGTATGGATCAACTAAAACTGCAGCATCAATCTGAGATTCGTGCCAAGGATTCTCAAATCCACCAACTGAAATTTATTGTGGAAAAGTTAAAGGATAATCCAAAATTGGATGATCTTAAAAAGGTGGCACTGGAAGTAAACACTTTTTTCGCTCAGCAACAAGTGGTGTTTTGTAAAAAAATGTCTAACATAAATGAGTTTTCTAAGAAGAGTGATTCACTAATGAATCAAGTAGCTGACCAGAGGATCATCTTTGATGAAATTGATGATAAATTATCTCAATATGTCACCTGGAAAGATATGCAATTCCTCTTACATGGTGCCTCCACTATCATGTGCGGTCTACACATGAAAACTGTGTGTCAAGCCAAGTCATCCTACTAAAGTTCAAGCTATGATGTACATCCTTCAACTCAAGGAACAAATGACAACTGAGACAACACCACACTCATGAACCGATTCATTCCAACAAAATCTATTTATGTTTTTATTTTACTTATTTTAAGGAAATTTTCTTAAGCCTCCTCAATAATTTATGTATTTTCTATTTTTATACATTTTATTTTACTATATAGACCCTTTCATGATTTTGAAGAAAGTGTCTAGAAATTTTGAAAGGAAGTATTTACATAAGTTGCAATTTTTTACTCTTAAACTTTCTCCTAATAGAAAGGTTGGACTAAGGATTGTTTTTCAAATGAGAAAAGCTAAGATATATATGGTATTTTTATCTTTATTTTGATGTTCTGTTTCATATGATAAATATTTTAATTCCCTTATGATGTTTTTGTTATATGTATCTTTTTAAACACAATTGAGCCTTAATTCACTTCTAGACATGCTTAGATTTCCATTTTTAATACATGAACACATACACGCAATTATTGAATGTGATATGCACATAATCGATTGATTTGATTAATTATTTAATCAAATAATTTATCTTTATTTTTTTAACATTTATATAAGTTCTCGATAAATCTTCATTTACATACACTTACGATCATCTTTTAAATCACATATAAGAAAAATATAATTCATCCCGGGATAGAGATAGGTTTATATGATTTTTTTATGCTTCTTGTTACTCTCATTCACCAAGTCACATTTAGTTATAAATACCACCCATCCACTCAATTATATTTCATTGGGAAAATAGTCCCATAATCCCCATTCGGAGCCACTATCTCAAATGGGTAAGGGATGGTTTTTAAGTTCTCGACCCGGTGGTTTTCCCCAATGTTGTTGTATTGATTTTCAAGGCATCAACATTTTTTCCATTAGAAGGAGGGCCACTAGACTATGTAGGATACCAAAGCCTAATCCTAAAACCAAATACCATAAAAAGAGTCAATACCCCTCCAAATCTCCTACAACCTCAAGAACATGCTCAAAATATCAAACCTCTATAGCATAATTTTTTCAATCTCCTCCCAAGTCTCCTAGTTATATTCCCAAAGAAATCTCCCCTGAATATACTCCAGAATCACCTGAAGTATAGACTTTGAAAAATAAATTAGAAGATATTTTTTTTCACCAGAAAATCCCATGCTTTCTGAAGGCATTGAAGTAAGGGTTACTTCAATTTTTCGCGATACTGGTGTATTGACTCGTTCTCAGAGTGAGAAAAATGGAACAACTCATTTGAGTTTCCTCTCCATTCCCATCATAGGAAAAATTCAACATCTAAAATTCAAACATATTCTAGTGAGATTATCTCATTTTCTCCTCCACAAGCTCCATCATTCATTCCTCCTTCATTTCCATCCTCCCAACCAATTTCCTCATCCATTCATATCTCTTCACCTCAGCCAACTAGTGCTACCTCAAGAATTACTATTTCCGTGGTTGTTTATTCTTCAACTACATCCACCTATGGAACTACTTCTTCTTCTTCTTCAAATCCTCCTTCAGGACAAACCGCTCTAACTAAAAATATAATGGAAAATATACCATGGACCAATCCAGGAGTTGTTCAATTAGCAAGCCTCTCCATAATTTACCCAAAAATCCAGAGAGATTGTTGCCTAAGTATAATGTTGACGATGGTCTCAATTTTGAAGAGAACCTCCACAATGTTATGCTTGTAGTGAACCTTAATGAAGTCTCAGAATAAGATTGTGTAGTAAGGTTTTTTCCCTACACTTTTCAAGGATCAGCTAGGTCATGTTAATTTCATTAACATCAGTTCTATTACTAGCTAGGACATATTCGAAGAGAAATTCCTGACTAAAATTGGTGATGATCTTACTACTGCTACTATCATTAATGATCTTTCAAACCTTAAAGAAAATACAGGGAAAAATATGAAAGATTTGAGTTCCATATTTAACAAATTTATGAATAAAATCTCAAATACATCTAAACCTAGTGTAGATGTATGGATCGAATGGTACATATCCTCTCTCCCTTCTCGTATAGAAATTTTTGTATATATAACCAATAAGGCTACATTGGTAGAAAACATGAAAGAATCCCTATCTGTAGAAAATAAAATTCTTGTTCTAGAGAAGAAGACTGCCTAAGAAGATAGAAAGTCTAAAAAAGTTACATTTAAGGATGAGCTCAAAAATAAAAAACCTAAGGATCCTTTCGATCTTGAAGGTTTATAAAAATTTCTCAAAACCATGTCTAAAGAGATGGTAGAAATAAAAAAACAGGTAGCAGAGTCCTCTTCTAAAAACCTTTTAGATCTTTCAAGAAAACTTAGACTTCGAATCCTCAACCTCCAAATATAATGTCTAATGCTGAATCAAATCAATATTTAGATGAGGATGAAATGGTATTTTCTGCAATGAATCTCAGGATGAAGATCTAGTTTAAGTTCATGGATTATGGGTTTTCATCCTTCCTACATATGATAATGAATATTATCATGAGGCATTTCCAGTCAACACTAGAAGTAAAATCCCTAATGATCTACCACAATATTCTAAAAAGTAGAAATCACCAACTCTTGTTGTTAAATACAAATTTGTTAATAAAAAGAATCCTTCTACATCTCCTCAAACAAACACAACCTCTTCTAAATCTCCATCTACATCAAAGAAAATAGTGGTTTGAGATACCATTGTGTATAATATAGTGGAAGATATGAAGAAATCCAAAGAAAACACTTCCATATATGAAGTGAGTAAATTAAAGCAACAACAAAAAATTATACTCAAAGAATTAGATGAATTTCCTTCCTTTGCATTACCTACTCCTTTGACTTCTAAAGCCTCAAAAGGAGTAGGTGAAATTCCCACAGATTTATTACAAAATATCAATGTCTATGATGCTATCCTAATTGGAGACATATCCAATTCTCACACTCCTCTGTTCCTTATCAATTTCAGAGTTTTTAATAAAAATGTGTGTAATTTCCTGATAGACTCTTTGGCTTCTTCAAATATAATGCCATATTCTTTTTGTTTGAAGTTAAACATATCACTCCAAAATTATGATATACACATTGTTCAATTGGATAGAACCAAAGTCAAGGTTTTGGGAGAATTTCGTTTAATTCAAAAGTTCACCAAGTAATTAATATTATAGTTGTTGACATCCTTGACTTTTATGATTTTATTCTTAGTAGAGATTGGTCTGTAGAGCTTCACATTTATTTTTCCACATACTGGTCTCATATGTGGCTTCCCTACAATAGTAAGCCAAATCAAATTCAAGTTGACCATGAAAAACATATGAGACACTTAGTAACTGATTTTGAGGATGAAAATGAAACAATGGCCTTTACGAATGAAATCCTTGCAAATTACTCTACTGGATCATTCTTCGGGAATTTCAATGCATAAAAATCTCCATTTCTAATCAATTCAGTTACTTCTCAAATTGAAATTTTTTCTCAGTTAGATTCTTCCAAATGTATAAATATTATAGTAAAAGCTTTTGCTAAAACCCTATTTTTTACTTTGTATTTTGATGTATCTAGATCTAATGATGGTGCAAGAGAAGTTGCATATTGATTAATACAGAAGGAGAAAAGACAATGATGACATGTATATTACAATTTGAATGCACAAAAAATACTGTAGAGTATGAGGCATTGGTCCAAGGCTCGTATAAAGTAATAGATCTTGTTGTCAAATACCTTCAAGTATATGGAGATTCTGAAATTGTTATTAAACAAGTTATAAATATTATTTGCTGTGTTTCTGGCCATATCAAACATTAGCAGTCATTAGTGCAATCTCTTACCTCACATTTCTTAGCATTCAATATCTCCCGCATCCCAAGGCTTCAAAATCCAAGTACACATCTCCTGGCTAATGTAGAATATAAACTTATTCCATATGAGTGTAATAGTCGAGACATATTTTCCATAGAAATTAATTTTCACCCATATATTCCTCATAATGTCACCAATTGGACATTATTCAATGATGATGAAAACATTATAAGTTTTCTAACATCCGAGGGATCATCTGATGACCAGCTGATTGATAAGGATGAGCATGAAATAAAGTTAAAGAAAAAAGGTGATGAAAATACCATACCTAAATATGTAGTAAAGCTTGAATATATTTACGAATTAAACGATATATTTAAAAGCCTTAATAATTCTAAAAAGGAAATTTCAACCTTTATATTTGAACTAGTAAACCTTGGAACTCATCTCACACCTTAGAATATCAATCTAGGACCTGGTCTCTCGTCTAATGAGAGATTGGCCCTCATCCATTTATTGAAGAAATATAAGTTTTTTTTGCATGGAGCTGTGAATATCACAAGACATATGATACCTCCATTATCTAACATATTAGCATAATGACATCTACTAATAATCCTGTACAACAAAATTTAAAGAAAATTACCCCAATTTGGAAAAACAAATCAAATCTGAGTTGAATAAACTACTTAAAACTAAAATAATCTTTCCTGTTAGGAATTCAAAGTGGGTTTCAAATTTATTCCCCGTTACAAAGAAAAATGGTGACATCTTCATTTGTATATATTTTAGAGATCTTAATAAAGCTTGTCTGAAAGACAATTTTCCATTACCACCTATGGAATAAATCTTACAATTAGTTGCTAGCTCTGAATTAATGTCTTTCCTTGATGGTTTTTCAAGTTACAATCATATTCTAGTTCATCTTGAGGATAGGTTGAAGACTAAATTTAGAACCAAATGGGGGCACCCTTTTTATATCAAAAGACTGTTTGACATAATAAATGCAGGAGCAACATTTCAGAGAGCTATGGATATTTATTTTACATGTCTAATAAACAAAATTGTTGTTGTATGCTTAGATGACATAACCATTTATTACAAAAATAGGAACAATCACTACAATGACCTCAAAAAAATATTTTAATGCTTCCAAACATATGGGATCTCATTAAATCAAAAAAATATTACTTTTCTCTTAGTGAAGGAAAAGTTATATGATTTATTGTATCAAAAAAAGGCATTTTTATAGATCGTGATATGATAAAGGAAATCTATGAAATATTTTACCCCATAAAAAGAAATCCATGCAACCCTTTTTAGGATAGATAATTTTTTTTGAGAGAATTGTTCCTAATATTTCCCATATTGTTTTACCATTGCAAGCCATGATGAAGAAAATTTTTTTCCTTAAATCGGGACACAAAGAAAGATAAGCTTTCGATTTAATCAAGAAATTTATCATAAATTCCCCTTCTCTAACTACTCCAAAATTTTCTCATTAGTTTGTTTTATACACTTTCTCTTTTGAAACATATCATGTTATTATTCTAACATAAGTTAATGATCAAAAAATCGAGGCACCCATCTCTTTATTTAGTTCCAATTTTCAAGGTGCTGAACTAAATTATTAAGAGATAGAGAAACAATCTTTTTTGTTTACAAATATTTAGATCATTTCAGACCTTTTCTCCTAAAGACGCATACCAAGGCAATATTCTCATTCCCAATAGTAAGATAGTTTCTTGTGCAAAAGGAACTAGGAGAAAAAAGGGGAAATTGTATTACAACCATGCATGAATATGATAATGACATTAAACCAGTAAAAGTTTTCGGAGGAAAATGTTTTTGCAAATTAATGACTGGAGCATCCAACATAAGAGACAAGGTTTTTGAAGATTTATTCCTAGAGAATCCAAAATATCAGATAATGAGGATTCAGGTAATACTATACAAATATATGAGGTAAGCCTAGTAGACTCTGAATCACAATATGTTGATCTTATATTTTATTTAAAAAATGGATAGGCTCCCACATAACTCAATCATAAAATGAAAATATCTTTAAGATGAAAACATAATCAATATTAGAACATTAATTATGTGTTTTTCTTAAAAAATATGAATTTTTATTATTAGGATGCCTTGAAAAGTCTAAAGCACAAAAGGTTTTGCAGGAACTTCACAATGGACCTAAAGGTGGAAATTTCAGAGGATATACCACCACACAAAAATTCCTTCATACATGGTACTATTGGCCAACCTTGTTCAAATATACTCAAGCATATGTAAGAAAATGAAAGACATGTCAAACTGCCACTGGAAGACAAAGAAAGCCAACCCTACCTCTGCAACCAATCAACATTGAACAACCCTTTGAACATTGGGCACTTGACATCATAGATGAGATTCTTGCTAACTCTTACAAACAACACAAATACATTCTTAATGCAACATACTGCTTTACTAAATGGGTGGAGGTTTTTCCACTAAAGGTAGCTAATTTTGAAGCCATTCTAGAATTCATCGATCAGTTTATTATTACCAGATTTGGCTAACCTAATGCATAATGTATCTTAATTCTAAGGTAATAGTATACTGAATTTTTGCTTAAGAGATATTTTAAACTCAAATTTTCTTTTAATTACTATCGTCAATAAAATGGCTTAGCAGAATCATCCAATAAAAAACTCATAAGAATTATAAAAATAACTATTTATCATAGCCAAAAGAACTAGCATAAAACTTTAACATTTTCTCTATGGGCAGAATGAATAATTTAGAAGGGATTTATAGTAACTTGTACATTAAATCTAGTATATGCGAAATAAGTTGTAATTCCATAAAATTTATCCCTCCCCTCATTAGCCTTAGTCCAAATTATTGATGAAGTGCCTTTCTCTTCTTTATAGCTAAGAATGTCCCAAATCCTTAACTAGAAGAAGAAAGGGAAAAGGCCAAACTTGCACAGGCTCGACATCAAAAAATTATCAAATTTTCTTTTGATGCATGCTCTGTTGCCAAAAAATATTTTTAAGTTGGAGAACCCCTCCTTAAATGGGACACATCACATGGGGAAAAAGGTAAGCATACCAAATTCTAGAAAATGTTGCTTGGACCATTTCAAATTGCTGAACAAGTAGGCCCATCAACCTTCATATTGCAAGATATACAAGGGAAGAGAGATTTTCTCCCTGTTAATGGGATTATTTTGAAAAATATATTTTCTTATAAGAATATTTCTTCTAGTGTAATATAGTTGTATTTGCATATTTAAGTTAATACAAGAATAACATTAGATAACATACTCTTGGTTGTTTATCAATATATCTGAACTCATTTTATGAATTTTCATCTTGAAATAATAGGATTTTTTAAAAGAAATGATAAAAAAATTGAAAAGGTTGATAAATAATATATAAGTCTAAAATTTTGTTTCCATTGAAATGTTAAATTCTTTCAAGACCTTAAAACTTTATAAAGTCTTTTTACCTCATTATCAGCCAGAAAAGGTTTACCTTTAGAAAGTAAGGACTATTTTTTACTAAGCATGTTTAACTCTAAATTATCATCCAAAACTCTTAAATATTCAATGGTTCTCCCCATCCATTAGTTATAATTTTTTTAGAGTGTAATTCAAAAATATATATAAAACTTAAAAGATAAGAGGTCTCGTCATGAGCCTGCTTAACATGATCATAGGAAAATAATAGGATGACCTTACCACTATTGCATATCAAAATAGGGTAATGGCTTATGATTTTTAATAACCATAAGAAAAGGGGTCTCATCATGAGACATATTGTTCAGTTCAATTACAACCAGTGAATGGCATTTTCACTACTGGGCCACCAAACGAGGACAATGGATTTTAAGAGTAAAAAAGAAATAAAATAATAAACAAAGTGTGTGTGTGTGTGTGTGTGTGTATAATGTTTAATTTACCTCTAAAGATTGCAATGATAAATGGATGGGATATTGGATCAATGATGGTTAAAAGGTAACCCTATCGAGGCTATGAACACTTGCTCACAGCATCAACTCTACCTTTGAAAAAATTTGTATATCAAAAGGCTAAGTTGCAAAAAGCCCCTTGATTTATCTCTTCAACCATTAAATGTCTGATATAGGGAGATAAATTCTTTCATCTATAAAATGTTTGTGTTAGGATCACAATAAGATAAATCTTTAATTTTTTTCTATTCAGAGTAATTCTACTTATCCAAATATTTTGAAAATAATTTTCATTTCCTTAATTATTCTTACTTACTTAAAGTATTATAGATTTCATTCTTATATAAATAAGAGATAATTTGTTCTTCTAGTGAATCAACAATTGTTGTGCTATTCAACAACCCCCATTATTTTAGAATAGATGCCTTAGAAAATAATGGGGACCCTTTGAAATTTTTAGGATAAGAAAATAATTTTTTTTCTGACTTATAAACAGAAATATGAATCAAAGTCATAAGCTTGTTGCTTTATACACTGAAGCGGAAAAGCCAAAAAATACTAAATCGCAAATCGCAAATCCCAAATAAAACAAGCAACATCCTAAGATGCTCCAAGTGAAATTTGCGATGCGATATCATCCAAAATCTTGAAACATGTGAAAAAGGATTTCAAGGGAAGCAAGGTGATAAAGGAAGCAAAATAAATAATAAGTTAAATGATCCCAGAAGAAAATATTTCATGAAGTATGGTTAGTGGGACCCACATTTTCCATGTCTCTAATCGAAATCACAAAATTGTTAACACTTCCCGTTGTCACATATTCCACCCCACTTTCATTTTCTTGATGTGATACATCACATCGCATCTTTTCCATCTATCATCCTTTTCGCCTTCCAATTTCTCCTAGATTGCGAGTGGGATGCGATATCGCATCGCAACATCATTCATCTTTATCTTTCCCCACCAATGTATCGAAGCTTAAAAAATCATTTCATATATTAAAGCATTGTTTGAAAATGGAAATGCTTCAATTGCAATCAGGAAAACAAAGTGCGCTCAGTGTTTTGGCACCTTGACACAAATATGAAACTGCAATGAGGGATGTTTAATATAAAATGTTTAAGTGTTTATTCAGGAAGATGAATCCAAATTTTTCATAAATGAATAATCATAATGGTATGATAGCTTTAAGCCTCCAAATGTTATTTTATTGATGGTTAATCAATATTTTAGATTTCTTCACATGAAACACCATATTCTTCATCATTTCGGTTTTATTGCTACATCGCTCCCGCATTTTCACATATTGTTTTTTACTACTTGTTCTTATTATTCGTAGGCAAGTCCAAAAAAATAAGATTTCTTCAAAATTTCTAAGGCTACTAAGAAATCAAGAAACCTATGGCTCCTACTAATCCTACACCTCCCGCTGAAGAAGTGATCGAGATGTCGCCCTTATTTTCATATACTACATGTGCTATATAAAGTGGTTCCACTTCATGGGAATCAATGTACATGATTTACGATGATGAAAAACCATGCATAATCAAAAGGACAGCTACATAAAATTCCCCTAACACCTCAAAATCTACTATTTCTAATGTAGCCAACTCTTTTCTTTATAGAATTGCTAAGCGCCTTAAGATTTTACCATATTTAGACATGATGAAATGGATTATTGATAATATTAACATTGGCGACAAAGCCTTCATGACAATAAGAATCACAATGATAGGATCATTCTGAGCAGAGGGTTTGAAGAGAAGGTACCATATATCGGACCCCGAGAAGGTGCATGGCAATCATTTCCTCGATAAATTTTCAAAAGAAAGCAAGTTGCAGTCAGAACCTATAAAACAGTTGAGGAATAACCCTAACATACACAAGCATGATGAAAAGGGTATGTATTCCACTATTTCTCTAACTGGTCCTTACTGTTATGTTTCTGCTATGATGTGTAGACTATTCGGTTAACCAATACAATTAAATTTTGCATTAAATGGGTCCCTCTTATGGATGTCATCACAAACTCCTACATTATGGAGTGGGGAACCATTTTGTCAAACAATATTTCTTCTTAGATCCTTGAATACAGAAAATATCGTTGTTTTACCTCCAAGAAAATCCCCCCATTCTTTAGGAGCGTGTACATTATGTACGATGTCTATTTTGCCTCTGATTTTCCGACCATGCGTTGCTAATGGACCATCCAAGGTCCCACCCCCATTCATGTTAACCATGATATTTTGTGGGAATCCAAATATGAATCCAATTTTTACAAGATTTTTCTTGGAGTTATTCTTCCACTCTTCGAGGTTGTTTTTAATGAAAAATCCCCAAGATTTTCTAAGGAAGCCCAAGCTGAATTTAGAAGCATATGGAAATGGTTTGAAGAGGATTTATTTAATTACATCAGATTTTATGGAAGCATTGTTGAACCCCATGTACTCCCACTATATGTACTAGACAAGCTTCTCGCCAGAGAAATTGCTTACCACATAGTGGGGAATGGATTGACTAAAGCCTTGAAAGAGGTAAAGAGAGCTTCATAGCATACCTTTCCCATTCAAAATGATGTTTATGCATTTGAAAATTTCTAACATGCTGGATTAGAAATTTATCAAATTGAGTGTTTGAAATTATTTTCAATTCCTAGCAGACAAGTGGATCCAAATAAAATTGCTCTAAATGTTACAAATCAGGTAAAGATCAGAAATTTCCTTCATGAGGATGATTATTATGATGACTTATTTGAGTCCGCCAATACTTATTTAGATTTTGAAAAGCTGGTAGCCATGTGTCTCAACCTTGAACAAATGGAAAAATTCAAAGAATACAGAAACAATAGGTTCGAATATATTCCTCTAGACATTTTAGAGGTATCCCATCCTATTACACAGAAAGTTCAACAGACAAAACAGGAAAAATACTAGCCTCCTATGGATATTGAAGTCTTAGTAGATCAAAATAAGTTAATTCCATTGAATTATGGACCAATAGCCCATTGTTTTCTAGTGATTTACAAGAATTATGGAAATAATTCAATCAAGGACTTAGTGGAGATCAAGAAGTGGTGATCATTGATCATTCAGAGACAGTCGAAACAGCTCATGAAAAAAGTGAGAGCTCGTTCACTACTGGGTCTACTGACAAATATGTTAGCACAGAAGGAGTTGAATTCATCCCGACCTACCCAACATATGAAATTGTATTTAAGATAGAGGAAATCCCTCCTCTAGATGGCTTTTATAGCCTAAAGCATAAGGATGTCATGAGGAAACAAATGAAAAGGAGGAGAATTGAAAAAATCACAAGCTCTAGTTCCTCGTGATGTGCCCATGGCGATAGTTTGGACAAACCCTCAATCAGATTCATCTCAGGATCTATCAAGGTTAACTCATTTTTCATGTGCTTATTCATATTCCTCAATTGATAAAGCCACAAAATTTCAACAACTAGTCAAGGAGAAGGATGAGAAAATCCTTCAACTAAGACAAGAACTGTTGACAGAAAAAAATAGTATTAACCTTTGCAAATAGCTCCAACAAAGTATGGATCAACTAAAAATACCACATGAATTTTACATTGGTGCCAAGGATGCTCAAATCCACCAACTACAATTTACAGTGGAATAGTTAAAGGATAATCCAAAATTGGATGAGTTTGAAAAGGAAGCATAGGACTAAATGCTTTGTTTGCTCAAATAAAAGTGGTGTTCTATCAAAAAATTTCTAACATAAATGAGTTGTGTGAGAAGAAGAGTGATTCACTAATGAATCAAGTAGTTGGTTAGAGGATCAAATTTGATGAAATTGATGATAAAGTCTCTCAATATGTCACCTAGAAACTGTAGAAGGCTTAAAGGAAAATCTTCCCAAGATCGAAGATTCTAAAAAGGAAATCTTGTTCACTGACTGGGATATACAATTAAAGCAGGCATAAAGGAAAATTTCCAAGGAAAGAGATGTTCCCAATAATATTATTGAAACAGTAAGCCAAAACCTCATTGCTGCTAATTTAACTGATTAATTACCACCTGATTCTCTACCTGTTGCGAAATATATGATAATACAGTGGCAAGATATGTCTAAAATAAAGGAAGAAAGCATAAAAAATTTGGTGAATCTTGATTGGGACAAGTACTAGAAGCACTTAGTTAAACCACATAGTCAATGGTTAATGTTGCACTTTCTAATCGGAACTTCCTCGTACATGGTGCCTCCACTATAAGATGCATTCTATACGAGACAGAGGTGTGTTAGGTCGTATCAACATCCTGAAGTGCAACCTATGATATACATCCTTTAGCTCAAGGAACGAATGAAAACAGAGACAACACCACACTCATGAAGCGAGTCATTCCAACAAATTCTATTTATGTTTTTATTTTACTTATTTTAAGGATAGTTCTTTAAATGTCCTCAACGCTTTATGTATTTTCCATTTTTATACTTTTTTTACTATATTGACCGTTTCATGTCTTTGAAGAAAGGGTCCTGAAATTTTGAAAAGAAGACTTTAAGAAGATGCACTTTTGTATTCTTAAAGTTTCTCTTAATAGAAAGGATAGACCAAGGACTACTTTTCAAATGAGAAGAGTTTATATATATATGGTGTTGTTATCTTTATATTGATTTTATGTTTCATATGATAAATAGTTTAATTTCCTTGTGATGTTTTTGTTATATGTATCTTTTTAAAAACATTCCAACGTTAATTCACTTTTGAACATGCTTATATAGCCATTTTTAATACATGAAAAAATACATGAAATTATTAAATGTGACATGTGCTTAATCAATTGATTTTATTGACTATTTAATAAAATCAATTATCTTAATTTTTTTTACAATTATATAAGTGCCTGATAAATCTTCATTTACATGCACTTAATATCATCTTTTAAATCACATATAATAGAAAGATACTTCATCCCAGGATAGAGATAGGTTTATATACTTTTTTTATTCTTGTTGTTACTCTCATTCACCAAGTCAAATTTGGATATAAATACCACCCATCCAATCAATTATATTTCATTGGGAAACTAGTCCCGTAATCCCCATTCGAAGCCACTATCTCAAATGGATAAGGGACAATTTTTAAGTTCATGGCCTAGTGGTTTTCCTGGATCTTGTTGCAGTAATTTTCAAGGCATAAACATCTGTACAGAGTCATTTTTAGCTTTATTATTTACAGGATGTCTTCTTTAATCATGCTTCTGGAATATTTGTTCAGCTTTGTAGACAGGAGTGCTTTAATTCTCTACCTTGCATGGCTAGTATTTTGGAATTCAGAGTGATTTTTTCTTCAAAATAGAGAGAATGGAGTGTGTTTTACAGTGCAAGATGCTCGTTGATGGTGAAATGTGGTAATATATAGGTGATGGAAGAGGAAGGGGGTAAATCTTTCAAGCTTTTATTCATTGGCATTTTTTCGAGTAGTTTTGATACGAGGATTAAGAGTCTTGAATTTTAAGCTCCGTTGGTGTAGAGTTTGGACTTTATTTGGACATTTCACGTCAGAAATGTAGGGATTGACATTCAATTGACTGGTTCTCAATGTAGATGACTTTGGTTGTCCCCTTGAATTTGGAAACTTTAACTTCATGAAAGTAAGATCTACATACTTGACTCTAGACAAAGGAAGATCTTTTCGATTTGTAAATTCTATAGTATCCATTTCTATCTCATGATACACAAACATCCAGGGTTGGCTTGTAGTTCCTTCATCTTCTATGATTTTTCTCAAGAAAATATCAGACACTCTACAGTCAAATGGAATTTATCCGATGTAATGGAATTATGTGGCTTGGGTAAAAATATTACTGCTAATTTTCATTATAAAGGTCGTACAAATATTGAGGATATGGAAAGCATGCTGAATTTCATAGAAGTGTAGTTGAGTTGTGTACCATCACTATCATCGGTCGATAATTGAAAAGAATGCTTGAATACATATTTTACATTTCTTCACAACCTTCAAGCTGTACATGATAATTTGACCTTAAGCATATGCATGGATGTTATCTTTGTTACCATAGTGAGCTATGGTGATTCAAACTTTGCAAACGATAAAGACAGTTATTTTTTTAATGCTCAAGGCCACAAGCATAAACATGTATGAAAAATAAATGGGATCGTACTTACACTATCACCTTCAACATCAGTGCATTTTAGTCCAAGCCCAGAGTACTCTCCAAGTGTTTCTCATCCAAGTGTAGCTCGCATAAGGAAGGACCATTCCTCGTCGCATTTGGAAATCATTCTTCGAGTTACAGTTGGAGCTAAAACAATGTTACTCTCACTTCTATTTCTATTCATATTTTTTTATAAAGAATAAAATGAAATAATTGGAGAACTTAGATAATGCAAATCACTCTCAATATGAATATAACTGTGTGATCAAGTACATGTAGTAGCTTGCATGAATGGAACAAAGGGAAAAAATCCACCTTTATAAGTTTTAGTCACATGGAGGTTAGAAGGGAAATAGATGATTTCAACAATATTATTAGCAAGGGAGGATTTGGAACTATTTATAAAGCCTGATTTAAAGATGGACTTGTTGCTGTTGTGAAGCGAATCAATAAGATTTCTCAACAAGATGAATTTTGTAAAGAGATGGAACTGTTATGGTGTTTTCTTCATCGACATCTTATCACATTAATAGGATTTTATGCAGACGTACGGTGTAAATATTTCTCAATTATGAATACATGTAATTCCCCACTCTAGCTGGATACCATGACCAGTACTGTCGAGCACGCATAAGCCAAGAGGGAAATTCATGAACACAGAGCATGGTCAACAAGTAGTTTTTTCACACCTTGAGAGATCCAATGGTGGAAAACAAAAGTTGAACCAATGGTAGTAAACAAAAAGGTAGATGATTGTGGGTAGTGAATTGATTAAAAAAGAAACATCTTCGGTGTAATTATAATTATAATTTTAAATAGTTATAAAACTATGTTATCGTATATCTTATATAGAAAACTATAATATACAATTATTTAATGTTATATTTATAATAGTTAATTATATATAATTATATAGTTATATTATATATATATATAATAAATTTATGTTATGTTCAATAATAATAAAACTAGGTTATATTATATATATATATATATATATATATATATATATATATATATATATATATATATATATATATATATATAATTTATTTTATTTTTAATTTTAAACTTTAAAAATTAGTAGTTTATTTAAAGAATTAATTTTCGAAACTAATCGTACTATATTTATTATTAAAAATATATTTATAACATAAATTAAATTAAATTTTAAATAATAAAAAAAATAGAAATTATTATTTGATAAATAGAGGGTTACCATGAGCAATCATATTCATCATGTCAATCTCAAGCTAATTTATTTATTTATTAGTTGTATATTATGATTATTGATTGTTTGTTTTGTGTTTTCAAGTTTTTTGGGGTATATTTCCCTTCAAAATTTGTTTTAAATTTTGAGACCAAATCCCTTAGTAAACACTTGGCCCTAGGTTAGATGCACCTTCATCAGAATCCCAAGGTAAAATAAATTCATGGTCTCCTGGCCATTAGTCATCATAATATCATAAAATTCTCCTCGATCCCAAACTTTCACTTGTAATAATTTAGTTGTTCTGTCATGTTCATGACGTTCTATGGTTGTCCTTTTATGTCTTACATGATTACAAACTTTATGTCGTAGTTTTCCTTCTTCTATACTAATGTAGACTTTTGCATTCAAATATATCCTGTTGTAATCCTTGATTTATCATTTTCAATGAACATCTTATGAGATTCTTCAACAACTATTTTTGTATCTCTTCAGTTTCCATATCTAACTTGTCTTCTAACTGGTATGCATTATTTATTCTCTGTTGAACTATGTTCTCCATTTATATGATTTCATTGTGCCATATTTTTTGATTTGAAGTCGTGTTGTAATTCGCCATAGTTTCTTTTGGCTTTGGATTGTCTAACCATTTTTCTAGGAACTTTATTTTTGTTGCAATATCTCTCATGCATGTTGAAATTTGACCCATTAATTTGATGATCATTTTTCATTTCATCAACAAATTATATTATTTTTCCATATTCAGCTGATCAAGTGCTCAGTGTTAAGCTCAAGAATGGAAGTCCTCGTAATCGATTGGAACCTGACCGACCGCGAAGTGATCGTTGCAAGAAATCTGGTGCAATTAATTTCATAAAAAATAGACTCTGCATGAGGAATATAGAGCATTTTGTTTGATTTCGTAAACAACTAATTTTTTTGTAGAAATGACAAAATGATGACATGGCAGCCTAGTCAGCAAAAGAATAATATTTTAGGAATATTCCTTCAATTCGTCCAATGGCACTATGACAAGTTTCACTTCAGGAATGGTTTCTAAGTTGGGTGATTTGTTGCACTTTTATTGGTTGTTGGGATGAACCAATGGGAAGAGGACACATGATGTAGCTAGCAGCCACCACGTGCCCCCTCCCAAAGGCTGAAATGTGGCTAAGTCCAAGGTTGAAGATATACATATACATTGGCAAAATTTATTGGAGGTCGGGGTTGACTCCACGACCTCCCCCACACAAAGACAATAATTTACCACTACACCCACACCTTTCCACTTAATAGTCTATGCGGTCAAGTTATACGTATTTCAGTACATACGGTATGGAAAAGGTAAGGCGGGAGCTAGCCCCCAACCCATGTGACTGGAGGCAGAAGACGACGACAAAGACTCTAGCTAAACGCCCATTTAGCGCTAAAAAATTGTTTATCATTAATTAAAGCACACTTATCTGATAATAAAACTACGCTTATCTTAGCAGCGGAGGTGGAAGAGTCTGCCATTCTCTGTGGAACTCCAAACTTGTCGGCATTAACTTGAGTTCTCTCCAGTTTTGGAGGAGAATTCCTAGGCCAAATTGACTGAGCCATAAATTTTGTAAAATTCAACGATTTTTGGCTCAGAAAGAGTCTATCCTACAATATTTGGACATTCTTAGCATGTTGGAGCAAGTTTTAGGATCAGTAGAGGATTTTAAACAACACTTTTTGAGCTAATACAGAGGCCCAAGCCATGGAATATTGACCAAGGAGATGTAGCCCAAGACGGCTAAACTCCTTCATCAAAATAATGTGTTAATGGATCATTTGATGGTTTGATATACATTTTATTGCTAATGTTTAGTACCTTTTTTTAATGTTAAAATGCTTATGAATTTAACATAAAATTTGACACAATTAACTATATAAAAGTCACAAAAACCATAAGTAAACCTATGCACATGAAGCAAATGATCAAAAAATGTTTATAATTCTGAAGATAAAATTAGCACAAAAAAGCTAACATTCAGATTCAGATCAGGGCGGTATCAAAGAAAATGTTAATTTTTTTATATTTACTTGAGTTTTCGGCAGGTAGGGTTTTAATGGTTGCAATTTTTTTATGCTTACAAGATTAAAATTCCAAAGAGGAGAAGGGAAATTGTTGGTTTCTAGTCCGGTGAACACAGCCACCCTCGTAATTATCACCCACTTTGTTTGAATTTTCCATGTTCCATGGAAGGTGAGTGAACTTGAATTTAACTATCTAAGGGTGGCCAAGTTCACTGGCCACCTCTAACCTATAAAATTTTCCACTCGTATATTAAAAACACTTTTGAAACATTATGTGCTTAAAGGAAGAGGTGACGAGTGTCATACCTAAGCCTAACCGGTGATGTCAAAGTGTTATTAATGCATGTATGTTGCTTCATTGATCATCATGATTACCTTTAGAGGTCTTATCTTCCATGATAGTTTTCATGCACTGGTCCTTCTCTGCAAAAATATAATTTTTTATGAATATTCTCTTATAGGTGTCTGACTAAGGGAAGTATTTTGATGCAATTTATTTAATGATTTATCTATTATTTTTGGAGGTTATTGGTGAATCTATAGCTTCTCCTCAATATTGGTGTGGTTTCCCAAAATCTCAAGGATGGTATCTCAATGCTTCAGGATTCTCAAGGCTTCATTCTAGAGATGCCAGGTGTCTTTGACTATGGTTTTGTAGGATTTGTGCAAGCTTCTACATGATTGGATCCTTTCCTATAGAAGTCACAAAAATCCCTCCAAAATCATGGATTTAATCATTAAATACAATCAAAATCTTGGATGATCCATGGTGAGCCTAATAATAGGGACTAGAAATTCAAATAGTGGTGAACACTTACGAAAAAATGCTAGAGATTTTTTTATGAACATAGGTAAATTTTTGGATGGAAGAATTGTTAAATGATGTGAATGAAATATTATGGAGGTGTGGTGAACCTCTCCATTTAGTCCCCTAATAAAAACATGATATCTGACCCCTTTTCCTATTTTGATCTCAATCCTATAGCAATTCTAGTAAATCCTATAGCAGTTCAGGACAATCCTATAAAATTGCAAGATTGAGGTAGAACTGGGTGATATGGATTGTATGATGATGAAGAAATGTAGGGAGATGTATGGAGTGATGAAGGACATGCAAGAGCATATCTTGGGAGGTGGGAAAGTGGGAGGTGGACCCCCTGCTTCCTTTGACTATTCGTCTTTGACCATTACTGGAACCTTGCCAAAAAAAAATGTTATCAGAACTAGTGTAAGGGCTCCTCTACCTCTTTTTTGTTTTCTCCTTCTCTTGTTTTCATTTTTTTCTCTTTTGTTTGTTTTTTCTGAGACCTGCATATTGCCTCTCAAGAGGTTTTCAATCTGCATGCCTACTGGAGGTTCCTACAAGGAGGTTTTCACCTAGGAATCTATTTATTTATTTTTCTTTGTTCAACTCTTGGCCTGCCTAATGGAAGTTTTCAACCCTAGATTTTGTCTTAGGTGCCTCATGGAGGTTTTCACTGAGGCCTTTTTAGGTCCCTATAATACTAGTGTATTCCATTATTTTTATTGTGAGTATAGCCCCCTTATTAATATTGTTGTGCCCATGCAGTCCCCATATCATTATTATTGTGCCCCATAGAAGCCCACTATTGTTATTATTGTGCCCTTACATTGTTATTGTTATGCCGGCTAAGAAATATTGTGACCCATTAGACTCATATATATAGAAAGGAGCTTTTATCATTTGTATCATATAAGAATGTTCATTTATGTAATGTGAAGGAGGTTTCCCCATCGAATTGGTTGATTTCTAAGTCATTGATTTCTCTTGTATTTAGTTTTGCGAGCTGGTTTCATAACATTTGGTATTAGAGGTTTGGATTCTAGGATTTCACTGCTTCAAATAGGTCATCGTGGATAGTTCTCTATAAAAAAAAATTTACGTGGGTTTAGAAGCTAAAAAAAAAACCATTTCGGCCAAAATTCGAAGGAACTTCGTGAAAAAATTTCAGATCTTGATTCGCAATATTTTTGGATATATGATCAATGGAAGTTATGGTTTTTGTAGGCTCACAAATTTCATCTCAAAGAGGTGACCTTGAGAAAATAGGCATAACTTTCTCTTTGAGCATTGGATTGGAATTTTGTAAAATGTGGCAGAAATTACAGGGACTGTAGTTTCCTCTATATCGATTTCAGAGTCGAAGGAGGAAACAGTGACATGTATAATGTCGTACAAGTTCTCTCTACTAAACTAGTCCATAATTAGGTCATTGTGGGAGATTGGACCTAACTTTGACTTGAAGAATCCAAATCAGGTCTAACTTGAGGCATTGTAAAGAAGACACATAGGTATACTATAGGACCGAAGCTTAGATATTAGGGATATGAAATCACAGAGATACATCAGTATCAATATCGAGCTTCTAAAAGGGAAGAAAAAAGTGTGTATTTTTTTTTAAATTGCATAAATGTTTTTTTAAAAGTGAGTTTGAAGTGATTCCAAAGGGCATATTGAAGCATATATAGCAGTGTTAGGTTCTATCATGCCTCCCAAAAGAATTCCACACCTTTCAAGACCTCAGAAATATCTACTATGACGCATGAAGCGGAAGAATTGCACTACGATATATCAAAATTATGATACCAAGTGGAACAAATTTAGATCTCACAAAGAAACCAAAAATGACATAGATGGTTTAAAAGCAGACATGGAGGCTAAGGTGGATGGTTTGAAGGGTGACATGAAAGGTAATAGGGATGATGAAGTAGTGGAATATCACATCGAGCATCAATAACACATTCTTCAACTCTTAAAGGATAACCTAACTTTGGTGCAGAATCGAATGAAACAGCAAGCAGATCAACATCGCAATGGAAGAAGATTGGATGTAGGTGACTAGGTATTTTTGTATCTACAACCATACAAATAATTTTTGCTCAAGCAACCTAATAGTTATAATAAATTATCACTAAATTACTATTTTCCTTACAAGGTGGTGCAAAACATTGGTACTATGGAATACAAATTGAAGCTTTCTGCATCTTCTTGAGTGCACCCAGTTTTCCATGTTTCATGCTTAAAGAAGGTTATAGGAGACAAAATCCCAGTTGAAACAATATTTCAAGAACTTGAAGAGGAAGGAAAAATAATATTGGAACCTGAAGCAGTCATGGAATCAAGAACTCGATAACTATGAAATCGATTAATTTCATAGTATCTCAGCAAGTGGAAGAACTTACTCACTGAATATTCCACATGAGAGGATGAGAATTTTATACAAAAGCATCCATTAATAATCAATCGTTGAGGAAAACATTTGTTTGAAGGAGAGGGGCATGTTAGGTCCCTATAATACTAGTTTATCCCCTTATTTTTATTGTTAGCATAACCCCCTTATTTGTATTGTTCTACCAATATAGCCCCCATATTATTATTATTGTGCCCCATAGAAACCCACTATTGTTATTGGTGTGCCCTTACTTTTTTATTTTTATATAGGATAGGATTATATTGTGACCCATTGGACTCCTATATATAGAAAGGAGGTTTTGTCATTTGTATCATCTAATAATTATCATTTATGTAATGTAAAGGAGATTTCCCCCTCGATGTGGCTGATTTCTAGGTCATTGATCTCTCTTTTTTTCTATTTTGTGAGCTGGTTTCATAAGAGGCCTTTTATTTTTAGTTTTTTTTTTTTTTTTAATTTCTTTTCCTTCTTTTGCTAATCATAATATGTATGATCTTAGGGTTTTGAGGCCCCTAATTACATTCTAATCCTTACTTATTGAGATATTAAACTCCTATTTTGATAGAGGATTGTTGTATAAATTTAACCTGTGACTATTTAAAAGAAATGGAATGCCTTCCTCATCAATTGTTCTTACTTGGACATATCCATTCTCATAACATTTTTCCACTAGATAGGGTCCCAACAACCTTTTCATCAATTTCCCTTTGAAAACCTTGAATCTTGAATCATACAGAAGGGCCCGATCATCATCTTAGAATACTCTCTTCCTAATCTATTCGTCATGAACAATATTCCTTTGGAGTTAGACTACCTCAGTGTGCACGAGATCATGCAATCTAAAATCATCCAAAGAAACATTTCTTGTTGTGTTGTTGTGAGGTTTAAATCCATTTTTGTTGCCATCCTCAAGGTATTATATTCAAACTCAATGTAAAACAAGTATTTATTTCCATAAAATAGGTTATATGGGGAGAGTCTAGTGGTGGTATTCTAGCTGGTATTGTAGGCCCAAGTGGCCTTTGCAAGTTGGTTTTCCCAATCCCTTCTACTTTTGTTGGAAACCTTGGTAAAAAATTTCTCCAAGGCTCTATTGTGCCTTCCACTTTCACATTTGGCTGAGGGTGATAGGCAGTGAAATTTTTATGTTTGATGTGGTGCTAATCCATGATGTCCTCAATCAAATTTGAAGTGAATTGTGCCCCTTCATCAGTCACCAACTCCCTTGGAAAAACAAAATTGTAGAAGATGTTATGCATTATAAATTCAAGCACTTTATTGTCTACGTAAATTCTCTCTGTGGACAGAGTCAATCTTTCTAGCCCTAGGGTGGGTCTACCAAAAAACAAGACAAAAATTCATCTACTACCTAGATTACATTCAATCAGAAACAAACGATAGGAGTGCATACCTTAAACTTGTGTCGATTACTTGTTCCCTTGGAGTGCATCCACTTATATTTCGCTCCAGATCACATTCCTCACTCCTTTTCTTGATCAATACATGTGGCAAGATACAAAAGACAATACGAAACGAGATAGAAAAAATAATTCTTATATTGAATGAAATCTATCTAATAAATCAAGGACTATTATAATTTTCATCATAATAACAAGCGAAAATGGAAAGAAAAAACTAGTTGTATTCTATTAATGATCAGAAAGGGAAGTTAAAACCTGCACCTTAATGTCGTATCTATCCTTTGATGGGTCTAAATCCAGGAACGTCTCCAAAGAACTCTTTTTCAACTCAATGTTAGAAGGCCAAGGGTCTCAGATCTCTCCTTCAATACCTATGACAATCTTCAAACCTTTCTATGCTATTATGTTCTAACTAGCAGAGGCATTGGAGGGTGACCAATTTAAAGTGATGGAGGAGGGGACATGGATCCACTTATGAAGGGAGACAGTCTTATCTTCTTGGGTGGTTCCTCTTTGTAGGAACAAGAGGCCCAAACGAGGAAGTTCGGTCATATCCTCATCAGCAAACATATATATTTCATCCCTCCAAGCTTCTAGGCCATGAATCTTCGTTTCAATTTTTAAAAATCTTCCAGAAGTAGATCGAAACAGATATGGGGTTCAAATACCGGCACCAATCAACACTAGTCATAGGCTAAGGGTTTTCCATAAGCGTTAGTGAGACACTAAAGGGTCGCACTTGTCCAAAAAAGTGGGTTTTTAGGGAGCTAATTTAGGAATGACCAATAGAGAGATTGAACTTCAAAATATAAGGGATCCAAAGGCATGTTTTCATGATGGAAAAATTACATAGGAATCACTATAGGGGCTCTCCAAGATTTGAGAACATGGAGTACAAGGACATTGACAAAATATTGTGTAATAGATTCGCCCTAAAGCACAAAGGAATAAAGAGAGTGAGGGGTGAAATTCTTTACAAGTGCATGCGAGGACAAAGACACAATCATCAGAAAAAATATGAATCAAGTACACATATACAACTGAAATATATGATATAAATACATAAGTATGAGGCATGGACACAACCATCCGTAAAAGAGATCATGTAATAGGATCATGGTATGGACACAACCATCCAGGAATAAGAAGGATCACAAATGTGTATATATATAAAAAGACATCTCGCGGGACCTTATAGGTCAAAATATAGGGTCTTGTTCATCTCAGGGTCTTGTTCATCAAAGGCTTAGTATTTTAGCTCAATAATGAAAGTGATGAAAATTGAATGAAACTAGAACAACAATGATTGGCCTGTCGCAAGGAATCCAACGCAACTCGTTTCGTTGAAAATTGAGTTCGGATGAGGGAGTTATGGTCTTCTGATCTTCGTTCAGAACAAGAAAATTTTTATTAAAAAATTACAGAACAGGTACAAGATGATGACATGGCAGCCCAATCAGCATTGAAGGAATATTCTTCAGTTTCAGCCTAATGGGACTGTGACAAGCATACCTTTTGTGGGATCCATGGTTGGTACCTCCAAGGTAAAATTTGTCCAATGACCTAAATTTTCAACCAATTTTGGCTCTAGAAGAGTCATTATTTGTATATTTTGATGTTTTGAAGCCATTAGAATAGGTTGCAGAGGTAGAAGAGGTCATCTACATATGTTTCTATTCCCTTGAATACTTTTGAAGTCGAGGGCCACAAGGATGGAAGGCCATTCCCAGAGCATATGGTAACCAAATCAAGTAAAAAAATATCATTTATGATAGACTTAGAAATTTTAAACTCATTGGAACAAGTTATATTATCATTTGATGCATATAAACAACATTTTGAGGAAAATTGAGCTAATACAGAGGCCCAAGGTATGGAGCTGGACCAATGAGATGTAGCCCAGGAGGGGTGAACACCTTCATCAAAAATATTTTTTATTGTATCCATTTATGATGGTTTGATGTAATTTATGTTTCTATTGTTTATCCATTTAAATTCACGCTTTATGCTTTCAAAAACACTCATAAAATTCAGTTTTAATTACCTCTCTGACACACATAAGCAACAAGGGAACCTGCACATTAAGCATAAGATTATTAAATAATTTTTTTATTTGAAATTGAAATTAGCACAACAAAACTAACATTAAAATTCATATCAAGTTGATATCAGAGATTAGGTTGAAGAGAAAAAGGTCGCTAAAGGTTATTTTCTTGATAGTTTCTTGAAGTTTTGTGCAAGTTTAATGGTTGCAAAGTTTTGATGCTAACAAGGTTAAAGTTGCAGAAAGGTGAATGGAAATTGATGGTTGTAAGTCCTAATATTAGGACCAGAAGAAGGAGAGCTGAAAGAGCATCATCCTCACCCAAAATTCCACTCATAGCTGCACTTGAAGAACCTCAAGTTTTTCCTCAAGAAGCTGAGATTGAAGAGGTGCAATTTGTACAAGAAGTTGAGTTGATTGAAGAGGTGCAAGCATCAGAAGTTGAGCTTGAATCCTTAGCCATTATTTCAGGTGTTGGAGAGACTCATGGACACTCAAAAGAGGAATATTTCAAGAGAGACTTCAAGGACATTCAGAGAATAGTTAAAATGATGTTTAATGCATTCATTGCAGAAAGGGCAGGAGAAGGTTCTAAGCCTCCACATGGAGAAGGATCTTCAGATGGTAAGAGGGATGAAGAGAAGAGTTCAAAGGGTAGTGTAGGAAAGCCACTTCCATCTACACCATCTTCACCATCCTCATCATCCCCATCTACATCATCTTACACTTCCACTACAAAGACAGTTCACACTCACTCAAGAGTCACAAAAGGGAAAACTCCACTAATCAAATTGGACATTAAGTTTGAACTTCCTATGTGTTAGTGTCAGTCTTCGCAGCCTGTCACCAGAGATCAACATGAGCTCTTACTATGTCTGGTTTTGTTAGATGTTTTGCACATGATGTGTAGCACAAAACATGTCACAAGTGTGTCCAGCAGAAGAAGCTCATAAAAACCTCTCCAGCGGTATATCACACTCCCATAACCGGATCCCGGATTAGAAGATATGATTGAAATGAATGAGTGATTCTTGGTTATGAGGTCAGTTGTTGCACACAATGACAAGTTTGGCACAAAATCTGTTTGTGAAATACTGGTAAGGAATTTTTCAAAAGTGAAAGCGGTTTTGGTTCATAACATACCAAATAACAAAAACATCCTTCATTTTATGCACAGGTGCTACTATGTGGGAGATATACAATGATATTTGGAGCCTACATTAAAACAAAGCAAATTTTTCATATTTTTTACTGTTTTAGTAATTTTAGTGCGAGGCCATTTTACAGCAGATGGAAAGTAATTTTTAAAAATAAAAGGAGGTTTTTATTAACCACAAGCCATATAACAAAAACCTCTTTCCTTTTATTCAAAGGTGTCACTAATTTGGATATGTGACTAGATCTTTACAGCTCATTTTCACAGATTTAAATTTTTAATGATTTTCTGTTTTAGAGATGATTTTGTGGAACATATTTCGAGCAACTGAAAACGAATTTCCTAAATTTGAGAGAGGTTTTTCTCCAAAATGACCCTATATACAAAAACCTCTTTCCGTTTTGTAACAGGTGCTATGGTTTAGGAGATATGAGTTCATCTGCAACACCTATTTTCAGAAAATCGGCCCAAGTTTAATGTAACTGATTCTATTTTTAAGAAAATGGTTGAAACAGCTCCTAGAATGATGAGCTCGACCCCTAGAGGCATGGGAATGGGTTATGATGGTATATATCATATAATTCATCAGTCCTTTTCAGGGTTGGATACTTGGGAAAAGTTTGGCTCCTCATTGTACATCCATTTTCAGTTTTTGGCAAAGGAAAGACCAGAGTTTTGCAACACTTGTTGGGATCCTTGTGGTTTCTGAGTTTTGATGATGTTATTCTCATGTTATTGTAAGTTTCATTAATTTTATGTATTCCATTTCCCTTCTCTATGCTTCTGAATTAAACGAATGAGTAATTGAGGTAGAATTCATTGATTTGCTGGTGCTCTACCTTAGACTTTTGTTTAGTTTTTTATGTTTTCATCAGTTTGGAGAGGATCCTTGCACTCTCTTTCCCTCTTTAGCTCCTCAGTAGTATTTTCCATCCATTCACTTGATCTCAGACATCAAATTCGTTTCCTACCCTGCCCCAACTTGAACTCTGTAAGATCTGGCCTCATCCCCAAGCCCAAAATTGTTTTTCCTTTTTTTCCAACAAAAACCCCTAAAAATCAAAATCAAACCCTCCTATTTGTTTATCTAGCCTAAGATCAGTTGTTTCTTTCAGTCATCTCAAACCCCTTTGAACATTTTTCATTGAGATTGACCCGGAGAGAGCCCTCTCCTGTCCTCGTAGGGCTAGCTACGAGGCTGAGCGTGGTTTGGTGTTGTCCTTCTTCTGACTTATTTCATCCTGAGGTGGATTTGGGAACTAACCCTATGTACAATGGTGAGGTAAATGCAAAGAGGCTTGACAATTTGATATGCCAATTGGAGGTGTATTTCAAAATTAAGAACCTTCATGAAGATGACATAAGCATCTAGTTGGCTTCATTATGGCTAGAAGGAGATGCACTAGTTTGGTGGGAAACAAAGACTCAAGAGGAAATGTGAATCCATGGTAAAGTATTCATTTCTTGGGTTGATTTCATTTCTTCCATTAAAAGAAAGTTTTATCCATTAACCTATATGAAAAAAGATATTATGAGTTGGATTTTTTTTAAGCAACTCAAGGGTCAAACAGTTCAAGAATATGCCCAAGAGTTTAGGAAGAGAGCTTTGTTGTTAGGAGTAAATTTGAATTCCCACGATACACTCTTGAAATACATTGGGGGTTTACGTTCCTATTTGAAGCATACTATTCTTATGTTTAAACCAAGAAATTTAGATGAAGTTTGTGTACAAGACACACACTTAGAGGCAAGGGGAAAACAAAGCATAGATGAGAAAGGTGAAAGTCAGGGTAAAGGAAAAGGAAATTTTTTTGGAAGAGGAAAAACAAATAGCTTTGTAAAAAGAGAGAAGGAAAAAATTGCATGCAAAAAATGTTCAAATATTGGCCATGATGAAGACCGTTTTTGGCAACTTCATCCATAATTGAAGCCAAATAGACTGAAAGCCAAAGAGAAGGGAAAAACTGTTGCTATAGCTAAACATGACTTAGGGTTAGATTCAGGACATGAGACAAAAATTACAGCCATGGGTTTGAAAGGTAAACATGTTGCAAGCACTAGTACTTCAAATTGTTCAAGTGATACTCATGATGAAGATACAAGAATATAAGTTTTCCATATTAGATTTGTCTCTAAACATACCAAGATTGATACACTTTTTTATAGTCGGTCACAAGCTAAATTGATTTCTGAAGATTTGGTCAAGAAACTAGGCCTTGAAACTAGTATACATCCAAGACCATATCCTTTGGGTTGGATATGCAAGAATGGAAACTTGCAGGTTACAAGGAAGTGCTTACAAAGATTTCCCATTAACTCAAAATTTTTTGATGAAGTTGAGCTTGATGTGGTGCCACTTGAAATATCAGGTATTGTATTGGGAAGTCCTTATCTGAATGATAGTAGAGTAATATTTCATTGCCATGAGAACAAGTATTACTTGTTTTAGGATGGTATTGAGTACATAATCAAATTGCATAAGAAGAAGACAGGTTTGTATGTTATGCATGCAACTGAAATGAAGAGGACATTGAATGCAAGTTAGAACTTGACATTGTTGATGATCAAACAAAGAGATGTATTGAATCACACTTTTCAAAAAGATGCTAATGCTTGTAATGACTTGTTTCAGGATGTTAACTGGTTTCCTTTGAAAGAAGGTGAAAAACATTTTCAATAGTAAACATTAGCGTTGAGTAGTGTTGGAAAGAAGATGCCGATGCAAGTTGATGCAAAGGTCGAAGCGACAAAGAAGTTTGGAAAAGAAGGCATGGGTTCCAAAAAATATTATTTCTGATTTCTAAAAGGTACATGGAAATGGTGAAGATACTTGGTCAAGAGTTGACGCAAGTAGAAAGAAAAAGCGACTAAAAATCGCCATGGTGACAGTGTGCAAGTTGAGAAAATTTTTGACTTTCCTTTGCTTGTTGACCAAGGTAGGAACAAGATGGTTTCTGCAAAAATATATATTTTTTCTGCAAATTCATAAATATTGCAGCATGACGGTGTCAATGATAGCAAGGGAAGGTTGCATGAATAAAGGAATAGTTGAATTTTTATGAAAAGCTCCAATTGATGAAATTGGGAAAATTTTAGTGGATAGAGACTGGAAGTGTGAGGGAACAATATCGTCATCCACATGATCAGTAATTGGAGATATTTTGGGGTCTGAAAGGCCTCTAGTAGGGAGGAATGATCAGAGGCTCGATATTTTAGCTCAAAAATGAAGTGCTTAGAATTGAATTAAACTAGAATGACATTGACTGTCCCGTCACAAGGAATCCAACGCAACTCAGTTCGTTTAAAACCGAGGTTGGATGAAGGAGTTATGGTTTGCTTATCGCAGTTCAAAACATGAAAATTTTTATTAAAGAAATTGCAGAACCTGTATAGGTTTATGACATGGTAGCGCATGAAACGTTCAAGGAATATTCCTTGGTTTTAGTCCAATGGTACTATGACAAGTGTCACTATGCGATTCGCCAGTTTGGTTTGTGAAGGTAAAATTTATCCAATGACCTCCTAAGGTTGAATTTGGGTTCATGATGATGTTTATGTAGGAAATTCTTATTTTTATGTATTTAGGTTGAATTTAATATATTATATCTATTTATATTTTGTATTTTATATGATATATATGTATATATATATATAGATATATCCACATTATATTATTAAACCCATAATTCAATTTCAAACGTGGCAAAGTTCAAAGGTTTGATGCACATATTAATAAAGTTTAAATATGAATTAACATGGTGGCAAGTATATTAAAAATGGCATTTTTGTTGATTACGGTTTGAATGGTGCAAGGTGTTAAAGTATTTAATACAAAGGGTTGGCATATGTTTAATATTTCAGTGTTGCAAAAACATACGGGGGGTCAAGGTTCGGGTTTGAACCTGTGATCTCACCCTGAACATCCTAGCACCCTCACCATTGAGCCAAGTACCACGGTCCTTGAAAGAGGTTGCAACCACCTTATATTTGAATGTGTCTATTAATCTCGTGGCAGAAACGGAGGGGCCATCATGCAGGCCAGCCCCTCACCATATCACCAAAGCATCGTGACCAAGGGGAGCACCAACGATAAACATGCTTAACGAGCCATTAATTAACAATAAGCAGAGATTATTGATCCACTAATGATGTGATTAATTTGCCGGCAAATTTGGTCAAGCGCTATTTTTGGTGGACAACTCCATTTTTAGTGGAGTTAGCTGGCTAGTTTCACGATTTAGTGGAGAAACTGTAAGGAAAATTAGATTTTATATAACTAAGGCATTTTGTGGGAAATTTTTGACCAATTTTGGCTCAGGAAGAATCATTATTGGTATATTTTGATGTTTTGGAGTCATCGGAATAGGTTACAGAGGCAGAAGAGGTCTTCTACAGAGGTTTTTGTGTCCTTGAATATTTTTGAAGGTGAGGGCCACCAGGAGGGAAGGCCGTCGCCAAAGCATATGGTAACCAAATTGAGTAAAAAAATAGTAATTTCTGATAGATTTCGACATTTTAAACTCACTGGAATAGGTTTTAAGAGCATTTGATGCATGTAAACATAATTTTTTGTACAATTGAGCTAACATAGAGGCCCAAGCTATAGAGCTAGACCAAGGAGATGTAGCCCAGGAGGGGTGAACTCCTTCATCAAAACTCTATTTTAATGTATTTTTTTGTGATGGTTTGCTATCATTTATGTTGTTGTTGTTCAGCCATTTAAATTAATGCTTTATGATTTCAAAAACACTCATAAAATTCATTTTTAATTACCTCTTTGACACACATAAGCAACAAGGGAGAATGCACATCAACCATAAGTTCAGTAAATAAGTTTTATATCTGAAATTTGAATTAACACAACAAAAATAACATTCAAATTCAGATCACTTGCGCTACGTTGTGACCCAATAAGTACAAATTCAGGCATGTGAATGAGTGAGCTGAAGTCAAACATGCAAGAAAATCGCCCGATTACCTGTCAATCATGTAAAATTTTAATAGGTGTGAGCGAGACCACCAATAATTAAAATATCCCTCAAGGTAATAACAGTACAATCCACAAGATGTAAATAAGGAACTGAAGTTGAAAATTCATGAAATAACTCGATCGAAGGCCAATGATGTGAAACTGTCGTTGAATGCGAACAACCTGCCATTAGGGCATGTAAATTGTAAGGTACTGGAAAAGGAATCTCTAGATCAACTTCCTGGATAATGAGTTGAAGTCGACAAGAAGAGATCCGTTAAAGGAGGGACATGATGTATCCCACATCATCAACGCAAGACAGAGGAAACAAGATGGTTGTGAATCAAGACTGAACAGAGAATCAAGTAATGAAAAAACTATCAAAGGAACTACTCCTGAACATATCGATGACACAACTCTGTAGTATGGTAGTATTTGACTCAAGTAGGATCAGAGGTCATGTGACGATACTTGTAATAAAATGAGAGCCAAACATATTTCCAAAATCGATGGAGGCAAAGTGAGGAATGTAGGATATCCCCAACCCAACATGAACTGTAGATAAGTGTCATGTTCAAGAGTGACATACTGCAAACACAACTCATAAATACTTCCATTCCCGCCCTCCCCCCCGCCACACCCCCCCACCATTTCTGGCGAGTACCCCAATTATTTTTTAATACAATCTTGAACGGGATAACATATTCTTGTTATATAAGTTTATCCTTCAGACAGATCCATCCTAGTACATTTTACGAGCCCTAAGAAGGAGGAACTTGGTAGCATCATGGTGAGGAGTCCAATGCGTTAAATTTTAATGAGTTTGACAAAGGTAAAAACTCGACACATTTTCATGTTTAGAGAGTTTGAAAAGAGGATGAAAATAAAACCTCGTAGGTTTCTTTTCATAGATAGTCCCTCGAATCCAAAAAGGTAGAAAAAAAAAATTCGAGAGAACCTCTTAGTCATGATTGACTAAGGTATTTCCTTTTTGTAAATAGTTTATCCCAACCCCAAAAAGAGGTAAACATATACTGGGTAAATGAATTTTTTTTTACATTAACGAGTTCAAAAAGACAAATAATCGATAATATTTTCATATTTCGAGAGTTAGAAAAGAGCTTCAAGATGACTCCAAGGCATTGATTTTTTATTTTTTTTTTACTGAGTCTGGAAAAGTGATAAAACAGAACTTGTTCCACATCATCTATCAAAATTTTACCTTGTTGCTACAAAAAAGTGAACATATTATTTTTTTCAGAGGAAAAAATAATTAAAATATTGACAAAAACCCTAACAATGACTTGAACATCTATGAAAATAAAAAAGTAAAAACATTTTTTACTTTTTACTTTCAGAAGCCATTGGAGATGTTTTTACCCTTTCTTACCTTGATATTCAAGAGCTAACTATGCCTGGTCCAGGAATCCATCCGACAAACCGTCTATGCCACGCAAGAGCCATGACTACTGTCTTTAATTTCATGCCGTTTTTTAGCAATTTTCGTGGTGTATTTTGAATTTTTGGGAAGAGATTTTAAACTCATTTTCACTGAGGATCAGCGCAAGTACTTCCTTTCAGCTCACGCGGATCCTCATTTTTTCACATAGGCTATGTGCCAATCGACGCTCCTATTTTTAAAACAGGTGCACTAGACGGAGAGATGGAAAAAAAAAAGAAAAAGTTTCTAAAAAACACCATTCAAAATGGCATTTTAGGCTCGTATTTTTAACAATATGTTGTATAATTGTTATGATAGGAATAAATCAGCAAGAAAAATGGCTATTGAATGGAGGGACATAGAGCATGAGGAAGAGGATAGAGAACCCATGGAAGATCCAAACTATCTGGCTTCCTTGAGGAACTGTGGGCTCCTCAAGTTCTTATTAACTCTAGGCCTAATATTTGAGCCTGAGTCACTACAATATCTGGTAAGCATATGGGACACTCAACGAGAAATATTCATAATCAGTGACCAAGAGCTAGAGATTGATGTCTCCAACATATATTTCATCCCTGGTTTGTCACAGAGGGGGAAACGAGCTCGTCCAATAGGAAGCTGAATTATGGGTGAGAGGATGGACATGTTGATAGGGAGAGAGTGCCCAGAAGTAAAAATGCATTCAACTGGGAAGGTTTACATAAGAACCATAAAAACATTACCTTAAAAGGTAGTAGTACATACTATAACACATGCTGCCGGGGCACAAGCTCCACATGAGGCTACCAAGTCTCAACTTCAGACTTCCATAGACTGCATGGCACCCACGATCTTCAAATGGTCAGAAGAATTTTTAGCCAACATGAAGAAACAACAAACCAAATGAAAAAATGACCAACTCAAATATTTCAAATATGGTTCAATTATAGCATCATTCTTCTTTGAACGAGTGCCATTGTTCCAGTTTCAATGAGTGAAAGTGGCCATGCCGGCACCATGAGATCTACAAATGATTCGATGGAGTGAGTTGATGCCTTGCTCTAGAGGTGGTCAACACATGTCATACAAACCAACTTTCTTCGTATGGTTGAGGCACCAGCTCATTGTAGTGGAGGATTGGCCATATTCTGGGACCAAATTCGGAGGCGACCCAAGTCTTCCACTTCCAGAGGGTGATCATTGGCATGATAGAGGTAAACATGTTTATATTTTTTTGGTATACATGTTCTTATGTTTTAAAATTATACGATGTAGATGTTAAACCACACAAACCTGCTGGGATGTCCCCTATAGAAAGAAGAGTTATGAGGGAGTTCAAGGTTTCTCGTTATAAGGAAGGAGCAGATAATGAAGAGGAAATATCCATGAACATGGATGCATTGACCAGTGGGATACGGAGTATACCCACGCCCATGATATCCCTCACTGCTACCAGAGGCACACTGTGGGGGTCTCAAACCGTATTCATTGACTTTTGACCCAACTTATCCAAGAAGTGACTTGTTATCATGAGCATCATGCTGACTAGTCTAGTTTAGTTCTTATTTTTGAAGTTATTGTTTTTGGGACTTGCGAGTCACTTATGTATCGAAACGCGTATTTTTTGGATCATGATGTACTGAAAATTTTTGCAAACATTATATATATATATATATATATATATATGTTATATTTTCCTATTTAATGTATGGTGTGGTGATGATCATGGTTTTACAAATTCCGCAAATGTTTGTCTAGAACATAATTATCCAATGCATCTGTTAATGTATTCATGTGTCTTGAAATATGATGATATGTAATATAATCAAAATTTATTTCTATAATTTATGATAGAATATTGCCCATTGATTTGAAGGACAACATGCTATGAATCAAGGTTTACAACCACTTCCATAATGCCAAAAGTAATAGCTTCTGAGAGAAGTTGAATGAATGTCCTATACTCTGCAATATTGTTGGATATATGACCTAAAATGATACCTTGTAGATCCTCTAATTTTCCATTGGGAGCACAAATTTCCCATGCCGTAGAGGATAAGTTTCGAGTACTATTAAAAGCACCATCAGCAAAACCGACATAAGGAGTTAAAGACATCTGCAAACCAAGTAAAACAAGATAAGAAGGGAAAATTTTCACAACAAGCACATGAAAACCAAACTGTACAAAAATGAAACACACTAATGTGTAAAAGTAATTATATGAAAGAAATTACCCATGATAATTTTTGAGGTAAAGCCCATTCCAAGGCTTATCCAGAGGGTTTCATTCATAATCAATTAACTTGTAGGCCCCCTTTTGCAAAAGAAGTTTGACAATGTATGGGCAATTCCACATAGGTTCGAATTTCGCTAACCCCAGTTTATCGTGAGCTTGGTCATATAGAAGAACCAAGTCTCCTTCAGACAGGGTACGCGGAGAAAAAATCTAATCGAAATTGAATTTTACCTATTTCTTCTAAGCTTCAGGGACTAAAGCAACTACATGACTAGTTTCTTCAATCCTTTCCAAATATAGAAGAGGTTCCTATTTTGGTGAGGTATTTGGGAGTAATTCAACAATTAAATTGAGTGAAGGGATCTCTCATTTAATCGGTAAAGTTGCTTCTAGATCATATCTTGACTGAAAAGGAGTAAATTCAGTAGCATTTTTGGTTGAGGTTTGGTAAGCCCAAAGAGATGAAAAAAGCATGAGATGCCAGTTTTACTTATGCATCCCAATGACACGCCGAAGAATGGTGACTAAGAATTTGTTGACCGCTTCAACTTGGAAATTGGCCTGAGGGTAATAAGGAGTTGATTTGTGTCGCAGACCCAACTGAGTGGTCATCTCATCCATAACGTAATGGTGAAAATGGGAGCCATGGTTAGTGAAGATTGCTCGAGGAACTCCAAACTGAGCCATAACGTGATTGAATAGAAATTGAGCAGCAATTTTATTGTCAATGACATATGTAGGCATCACCTCATCCGATTTGGTAAAGTAATCGATGAAAACGATAATATAGCCATGCACCCCGACCGAGAAAGGGTTACATGTCATAAAATCAATGCCCCATTTAGCGAAAGGGCTGACGGTAATAATTAGGTGTAAGTGTGTGGGTGAGGCATGCATTTTCCATTGATAAATCTAGAAGGCATTACATTTTCGGATGGCAAGAATAAAATCCTTGAAGATATAAGACTAGAAATACCCAATGCGAACAATATTCTGAGTAGTGGCATATCCAGACATATGACTGCCACATGCCCTAGAGTAGCAATCATTGAGTGCTCTCTCAGCATCTTCGAAAGTTAAAAATTGAACAAGAATCGAGTCGACGCCGACACAGTACAAAGTATCTCCTATGATATGATAGGGTTGAGAATGATGTCGAATGTGTCAACGATCAACTTTAGTCAACTTAGATCAAAAATTTTGATTTTGTAGATACACGCTAATATCATTGTACCAAGGGTTGATAGTGCTGATAAGAAAGAGAGTATCATCCGGAATCTACTCGTCAAAATTGGAAGAAACAAAGGTAGAGGAAAGGGAGCATATTAACTAGGCAAAGACTAGTGATTTTTCAGATTTGGTAGCATTAAATTCCAAATTGAATTCATGTAGGATGACGATCGATTTAGAATACTTGCCCTCAAGTAACTGATGTGTCAAAATCTAGGTCATGGGTTTGAATAGGATATCACTGTAGTTGTGCGAATTAAAATTTAATGACGAAAAATTTGAACAATGTGAACCATAGCTAAAGATAATTTCTCGACATGGGCATATCAAATCTAAGTATCCATGAGATTGTGGTTGAGGTAGTAAAAAATGTGTTCAGTACCATCATTGTCATCTTGGACTAGTACCATACTAATAATACTGGAAGCAGCCACTATGTAAAGGAAATAATCACTATGGTAATTCGGGGGATGCAATAAAGGAGCGCTGATAAGAATAGCCTTTAAGGCATCAAAGGAACTTTGAGTGACCTCATCCCATAGTAATGGGATGCCTTTCTAAATCAACCGTGTAAAATGTTTAGCTACCTCAACGTAGTTAGGTACAAAATGATGAAGGAAATTGGCATTCCCTTGTAAGCTCTACAGATGACGTAAGCAGGAAGGAGGAGGTAAGTTGATAATAGCCTTGAATTTTAGAGAATTGAGACAAATGCCTTCCTTCAAGATGGAAAAACCTATAAGTATGTCGGATTCAATGCAAAAGACACATTTATGTGGATTAAGCTGGATATTATAATGTCTACAGTGGAGAAAAATTTCTTGAAGGTGAGAAATATGGTCACGTCGCTTAGCTAAATGGGTGGTTAAATGATCGAGATAAGGTCAAACGATGTGTTTGATATCATGAAAGGAATATGAAATCACTCATTGAAAAGTTGCACCAACATTTTTTAAGTCGAAAGGGAGCTTCTTGTAGGAAAACGTTCCCGAGGGACAGATAAAAGAAATCTTCTGTTGATCAACTAGAAAGATGTTAATCTGGTTATACCCAAAAAAACTATCTATAAAAGAAAAAATCTCACTCCTAGAACAGTCATCAATGATTTGGTCAATGAAAGGAGTGGTATAGTTATCTTTAGGAAAGGCACGATTGATGTCGTGGTAATAAACAGAGATGCGGATAGTACCCTAAATTTTATTGATAGAGACAATATTAGAAACCTAATCTATCAAAGGGATCAAACACATGAACCCAGCTTTGAGAAGCTTTTCAACTTCTCCCTTTATAGTGACTGCCTTTCTAGGATGAACATGGTAGATTCATTGATGAACAGGCTTCACATTAGGGTAAGTGGGTATATTGTGCACCACTATGTTGGGATCAATGCCATGAATTTATTCATATGACCATGCAAATACATCCTGAAACTCTTTAAAAATACTAGTGTAAAGCTTGATCTCATCCGAAGATAAAGTTATTTCGATATGTATGTTCTCTACGATTCTTGTTTTGACATAAATGTCAATAGGAATCCTAGTAGTGATGTTTCCAATTTTTCCTTTATAAAATGCCTCATGTTTTTATATGGGCATCTGAAGTGGACAGGTCGGAGCATGGCAAGCAAAGTTCTGAAGACACTAAAAAATGGCTCCAAAACTTAGAAGAAACGATGAACGATGATTGGTATTGTCCTAAGGTGTTTCATCGAGAGACATGTTTTATACTATACTCTCGTCAGTAGGAAACATCTCGTTCAAGGGATCAGAAGAATCCTAGGAACCACGCTAAGGAGATTGAGAACACACATCTAAATGCATAATAGGAGTAGTATGGTCAAGATCGAGAGCCGAAGATGAGATAATTTCACAATAATCGATTTTAGCGGGGCTTAACAACATAACATTGCCGAAATAATAAATTTGATTAGGAGAAGGAATGAACCAAGGATCAGATGAAGTAGAGATCATGTTGATCTGAGTAGTGTTTTGTGGTGGGAGAGAAAAATACCCATTAAGGCAAAATATTTGAAAATTCCTTCCCCCACACTCTCATATGGGGCGGTGTTATGCTCCACATATGGCATGTTTCTTTTTGAGGAAGTAGAAGAAAAAATGGACAATTCGTCAATAGTGATGATAGTCCCTTCATGTGGGAAACGAAGGACACGAAATAGAGTGGATGACACACAAAATAAAATGAATAAATCTCCCAAATTAAACCAAATTTTCTCATTCAAATTGTTTTTGATCTTTCAATTTTTCCATTGCAAGATACCTACAATGCTTGAGTGGAGAGAACGTGAGCATGAAGAGGTTGGTGATGTAGCCATGTTACATCCTCCCACATTACGCGTATTGAGAGAATGTGGTTTGTACAAATTTTGGGCCATTCAAGGTATGAGGGCTCAAGTAGATTTACTTACCTGGCTAGTAAACAAATGGGATGTCCAGGAAAAATTCTTTATCATTGGAGGTCACCAACTCGAAATTGAGTTGGAAGAAATATATTTTCTCACTATTTTATCAAATAGGGGTAAGCCAATATCCTTTTTTCGGGCTAGGGCAGGTGGCCAGTTTGTCACTAGCCTTCAGGGAAAATGTTTCAATGAAGAATCGGACCCCAAAGATAAACGCATTAACATAAAAACCATTATTTATCCTGAGCTCAAAGTGGTTGCGTTTACGGTAACCTGGCTATGTGGGAGCGCAGCTCCACATGTTTCTACAAGGTCCCAAATGCAAACTTCTGTTGACTACTTTAGAGGCACCATTTTCAATTGGTGTGAGGCAGTGTTGGCCAATGTCAAAGGCCAACTGACTAGAGCAAGAAACTCGAAGTTGAAAAAATTCGAGTATGGAGCGATTGTGGTCACATTTGCTCTAGAATGAATTTCTTCAGTTGCCCCACAACTGATTTCAGTTGATCATGGTAGAGACAAAGAGCCTCGGATGGTCCGATGGGTTGCATTGATGGCTCGTCATAGTGAACGCAGTGAGGTTGTTCGTTTTACTTCAGCTTATTTCCATTGGTTGGAGAACCAAATCTTCGCGATAGAATATTTCCCTTATGCTGGGATAGATTTCCGTGGTGATCGAGAGATGTCTCTTCCTCCAGAAACATAGTGGGATGAATCAGGTAAGGATCATTTTGACATGTTCTAAATTCTAATTTTTATTTTGTTTTTTAAATCTTCCAAAACTGATGACAAAAATTTCAAATGCAGATGTGGGTCCACGTCAACCAACCACTCTCCATCCTTTTGACAGGAAGCCAAGAGATCTAGCTGTAGCACCACCACCACCATAGGATCACATAGTAGAGGTCCTTACCGGCCTGGAAAACCATCTGGAGTGGTTTATGTTAGATATTCCAGAGACTACCATAGACGACATCCCGCTCCACTTACAGAGATATGTTATTGGGGTTCCAGGACCATTCAGGAGATTTTTGAGAAAGGTGGCACCGGCTGTAGTGTTTTATCGTGATCATCACCACGGATAGTGGATGATTGATATTCTAGACTTATATCATTTTTTGTATCACCTTTTTCCGATCATAAGGAATTTTGAACCTATGATTGAGGACGATGTAATATTTTTGAAAACACTACTCTTATGCTATGATATTAATACTATTTCTAGTTATTTGTCTTAGCATGTTATCGAATGTTATTTTGATCTACTACTTTAATTATCAAAAATGTCTGTTTATAACACTAGAAGCTACTGCATCAGCTAATGTGTTTAAATTTCTTGGAATGTGTTGATACTCAATATATTCAAATTATTGTTCCAAGAGACGAACTTTCAAAAATAATCTTAACAACACTGGTTTTTTAATTGCATATACTCTATTCGATTATAATAAAACAAGTTCAGAATATAACCTAACAACCAAACTTCAAATTCCAAATGAAATGGATTCAGACAATAACTCAATAACTGCGCTATACTCTGCAATATTGTTTGTCGTTTGACCAAGGCTTACCCCATGCATAGATACTAACTCATCATTGGGTGAATAAATAAGCCAAGCTATGGAAGAGATGTTCCGTGTACTACGACAAGCACCATCTGCAAAACCAATGTATGTTTGAAGGGATGTTGACATCTGCAAAATCAAGAGTGATCAAGATAAGTAGGGATAGTAGTAAAAGCACACTTAAACTAGGCACGCTCTTCTAATATACAACACGCTAGCTTATGAAAATAACTAATATACAGGGAAGATCTCCACACAAGAATCAAGCATAATATCTCTTCAGATAAAGCCCATTTCTGGGTTTGCCTAAACAAACCCTGTCAAAGTCAATTAGTTCATAGGCCCCTTTTGAAAGCTGTCGCTTCACAATATAAGGACCATGCCACATGGGTTCAAATTTCCCAGCCCCTAGCTTATCATTAGCTTGATCATAAACCAAGACTCGGTCTCCTTCTGAAAAAATACGAGGTGTAACACTTCTATCATACTGAGCTTTCATTCGTTTCGCATGAGCTTCGGTAGCTAATGTAGCGGTGTGTTGATTCTCATCTAATTGAGCTAAGTACAAAAAGTGTTTCTCCTCTTCAAAAGTGACTGGCAGTAACTCTATGGCTAGTTGGAGTGATGGTATCTCGCATTCAATCAGTAATACCGCTTCTAAACCGTAAACTAGTTGAAAAGGGGTAAAAACTATTGATGTTTTTGATGAGTTTCGATATGCCCAAAGTGCTGAAAAAAGCATGGTATTCAACTTCGATTTATGAATTTCGATGATTCGTTTGTTCATGGTGACTAAAAATTTATTTATAGCTTCAACCAGACCATTTTCTTACGGGTAATCTGGTGTAGAACTTTCATGGCACAGGCCAAATTGATCAGTTAGTTCGGTCATCATGATGTTTTGAAAATGAATCCCATGGTCAGTAATTATCAGTTGGGGTACACCGAGACAAGAAATCACATGAATGAACATGAAAGTAGCTGCAGTTTTTCCATATGTAACAAATTTAGGCATCGCCTCGACCCATTTGGTAAAATAATCTACTGCGAGAATAATATACCCATGCCCCCCAACCAAGTGAGGGTTACATGTAATGAAGCAATGCCTCATTTTGCAAAAGGAGCAACAAAAATTATAGGGTGAAAAGGAGCTAGTGGTGCACGCATCTTTCGATCAAAGATTTGACAGTTGTGGCATTTTCGGATAGTATAAATACAATATTTAAATAAGGGCGGCCAAAAAGAGCCAGTGCACAATATCTTTTGGGCTGTGGCATACCTAGAAATATGACCGCCACATGCTCCAGAGTAATGGTCATTTAAAATCTTTTCAGCTTTGTCAAGACAACGTCAAAAAACAGAGTCCGCACCATGACGATATAGTGTGTCACCAACAATATGATATTGCTGAGACTGGAAACGGATTTTTCGTCACTGGGACTGTGAGTGTTCGAGCTGAAAAGTTTCGGTTTGGAGATAAATGATGATATCTCCATATCAAGGATCGATGGTACTGATAAGAAACAAAGTTTCATCCGCGATCAGATGTTCTTCCACAGTTTCTTTGTTAATACTTCGGAAATCACACATAAGTTCAGCAAATACCAATGATTTCTTTGATTTTGATTTTTCAAATTCCAAATCAAACTCCTGTAGGATAACAATCCATTTGGAGTATTTTCCCCCTAGCATTTTTTTTGTCAAAATATACATCATAGGGTTACAATCAGAAATCAATGTTGTTTTGTGTAACAATATGTAATGATAAAATTGTTGGACAGCTTGAACTGCTGCCAAGTCAAATTTCTCCACATGTGAGTACATGATTTTGGTCGGATGCAGATTGCGACTGAGATAATAAAGAACATGTTCATTATGGAATTCATCTTCCTGAACTAAGACCATGTCAATCATAAAATTGGAGGTTGCTTGGTATAAAAATTAATATTGGTTGTAATTGGTAGGATGCAATAACAGTTCATGTGTCAACGCATGTTTAAGAGTATCAAAATATCAATCAGTGATCTCATCCCAAAAGAAAGGAAATTTTTTCTTTAACAACCTAGTAAAACCTTTTGTTAACTCAGCGTAGTTAGGAATGAATCGACGTAAAAAATTTTCTTTCCCTTGCAAACTTTGGAGTTGGAAAAGAGTAGAAGGAGGAGGTAAATTTATGATAGCCTCAACCTTCGATGGGTTGACAAAAATGCCTTCCTTTGAGACAAAAAATCCCAACAATCATCCAGATTCAACACAAAAGACACATTTGTGAGGATTCAGACAAATCCTATAATGTCTACATCTCATAAAGATGGCTCGTAGATGAGTAATATGATCTGCTCTGTGTGATGAATGAGCAGGTAAATCATCGAGATAGGGTCGCACAATGTGTTTAATTTCATGAAATGCATAAGACATTTCCCTTTGAAAAGTTGTGCCATCATTCTTAAGTCCAAAAGGTAATTTGCAGTAAGAAAAAGTCCCCCATGGAAAAATGAAAGATGTTTTGGGTTGATTAGCAAGGATTATGTTTATTTGATTGTAGCCCGAAAATCCATCCATAAACGAAAACATTTCACGTACGGCACAATCATCAATAATTTGATCGATATAAGGGGTTGGATAATTGTCTTTTGGAAAAGCTCGATTTATATCCCTATAATCGATACATACTCGTATTGTCCCTTGTTTTTTATTAACAGGAACAATATTAGATACCTAATCTGTTAAATGAATTGGATAAATAAAACATGCACGAAGTAATTTCTCAACTTTCGCTTTAATAGCGGCAGCTTTTCGTAGATGTATCTAACGTAATATTTGTTGGTCATTTTTAGCATCCAGGTATGTTTTAATTTCATGAACAATAATTGATGGATCGATTCCTGGCATTTATTGATATGAACAGGAAAAAATTTCACGAAATTCTTGAAATAGGGCTTTATATGTTTGGATTTCATCGGGCATAAAAGATGCACCTATATGAATTTTTTCAACAATTCCTGGTTTCCCTGAGATGTCAATAGGAACTGTCGTAGAAATTTTTGCTAAGTTCAATTTAGAATCGAAATTTGTGAAAGGATTATGGGGTTTGTTGACATAATCAGCGGTAAAAATGGAGGAGAAATTAGTTTCAAAATGATCGAGTTCAAGTAAAAACGAAGATTTATGATGCAGATCCTCCCATGGTAATTCTTCTATAGATAAAAATTCATGAATATGCTCATTAGTATTGAATACTTATTGAACAGGATCCAGAATTGATGGCGAAGCTGAGCTTGATATGGAAAGTGATTCCTCATTGATCACATTCACTAGATCAGGTTTAGTTGAAGGAGTATCTAAAAAGGACTATACTGCTTGATATTCTAATTCAAAAGGACTCAAAGGCATTGCACCATTGAAAGAATCCAGTTCTGAGTCTGAAGGTACTATCTAAGGATCATCAAAGGAAATAGTACTTGATGTAATTATATTGATGTTAGCAATAGGAGGCGGTACGTTGGGAGAAGACAAGGAAAAAGTTCCCAGTAAAGAATAATCTTTAATTAAACCTACTCCAACATCTTTATAAGGGATAGTCAATTTTCCGACATGTTGGATGCTATCAGTAGTGGCTGGGTTGGATGAATAATATGAGAGCTGATCTATTTTAACGATATTTGCTTTATGAGTAAACATGATGAGACGAAAGACCGATGATATGGCAACAGTCATGGCATAAGACCAACTATGACCCAGGAGAAGGTTGTAATCCAGAGGGGCATCAACCACTTCCACATCTAGATTAAAAGTTTTTCCTTTGACCTCTATAGGTAGATCCTGTAAAATACCATACGGACGGAATCCTCTTCCATCAAAAGCTTTGAGGATAGTCGGTGATTGGTTAAGTGTCGAAGAACCAATTGATTTCCAACATTTTAATGAAATGATACATGTATAAGCCCCTTCATCAATAATAGTACGAAAGAAACATTTTTTTTTAACTAAAATTAGAATTTGAAAAGCCATTTGATGAGGTAGGCGGGGTGTAAAATTTTCCAAATCGAAGATCATTAGGTTCAAATCCTGAAGATCTACGGCTCCTATGGCTGAAAATAGTAATTTTCTTTGGGTTGGACATGATTGAAGAACTTCCAAAGCCTACATTGCTGAAGGGGAAATCACCAAGTCTTCAACAATATTGTAGTTATGAGCAGCTCTCGCATGTGGATTGAAAGCTAATTTACGAAGTACACCTTTAGCAGGCGGTTTGATTACTAATTCAGGATTTGGTTTCTCGATCTGTAGTGGATTAGAAACTGAGGGAGATGTAATTTATGATGAATTAGAATTTTCTACTTCTTTACCACCAATAGGATTTTTACTACCATCATCTTGCAATCGTGTCGCAACCATCAAGATATCTTCTAGCATATTCAAGGAAGATCTAGTCATGTTAATATCTTGAATAGGAAAGGGATCCTTCAAGACAATAGGTATGGGTGAACGCTTAATGAATTTCGATACCTCATCTCTATGTGAGCACTCTTTTGTAAAATGATCTTCATCACAGATCAAACAAGGATAACGAGGTTTTCGTTTATCATCAACTGGTTCAGTTTTATCATTTTTATCTTTTGAAGATGATTTTTTGTTTTTATTCTTACCTTTCTTCTTACCACCAATTTTAGGTTTGGCTGTAGATGATTCTACAACATGAATATCGATGGAAGTTTCAATGGAAGAATCTCCTTTTGGTGAATCAGGTAAAGTTATAATAGGAGAAGTCGTCTTGGAAGATTTCTTATTACTCTTACTAGTACTAATAGAACCAATTACACCATCAGCAGCATGAGATCCTGAAGGAGTTGTAGTTAACCGATCAAGTCTTGGTAAATCGAGGACTTTGTCATACAGAGTACCTAACTATGTATATACAAGGTCAAGGTACTGAGCTTGAGCAATGACTTACTCTTCTGTAACAACACCTCCTTTGGCCACATCTTCAGTAATTTTGGGTAATAATGATTTGATAAACCATTCAGCCAAAATTTGATCTGGAATAAAGACTTTCACTAAACATCTCCTACGTCACCATTCATGAATGTGATCAGATATGTACATAGACGTAGATTGTTTTAATGAGGTCAACAATTCCGTAGCATTGTCATATCTGACAGGTAACTGAAAATGGGTTAAGAAAGTAGTAGCTAGTGCATTAAAATTATTAAATGAGCCTCATGGTAACTCAATGTACCATTTGGAAACTAGACCAATGAGAGTTCTCTGAGAAAGACGTAATCAAATTGAATCATCGATTAGTGAATTGGATGAACACCAGACATGATAAGTCATAACATGATTAGATGGATCTTCTCCTGACTTACCTTCAAACCTTGAAATATCATTGGGCAACTTATTAGGCCTCAACAACCAATACGGAAGATAAAAAATGGGATCATTCATAAGGCGCGATAGATCAAGTAAATCTAAAGTTGCTATGAACGGTAACCGACGGCTAGGGTCTTGATAACCTTGTGTGATCAAACCAGTTCCAGGAGGAGGATATCCAGGATATCCTGAAATTGTATGCACATTGGGAATTGTGAAACCTCCTAGATAACCAGGATTAACCAGACCAAACTGGGGTTGTTGAGGTACTTGATAAGTATACCCAGGATACGGTTGATACTGATATGTTGGATTTTGTGTAGCCTGTCCAAATTGACACTGCCCCTGGTATGGTTGATAAGTAAATTGTGGTTGACTAGTGAGAAACGTACTTGTACTAGATTGTCCTGTAGGCATCTGGACCGTAGTCTGAATCGTAGGTCCTAACTGTGGCACAGATACTTGAGGAATTTTCATTGATACAGGGGTAGTAGAAACAGGAGTTGCAGATACTCCAGAAATAGGTGTGATATATTGAATAGAAGTTGCAGCAGCAGCAGAATATTGAGGTGGAGTTGTAAGTCTACTAGGCCCAAGTTGCTGAACAGAACGAGGTGCAGAGACTTGAATGGTAGGCTAGACAGGTTTCTAGGTTGGACAAGAATCTATAGGCTATCCAAGTTGATTAGGTAACTACACATTGGGTTGTAAAGCCTGTTGAATTTGACATGGATCCCGCACCATATTAATTCTAGGGTATTGACCCATAGAAGGTTGTGCATATGAAGGACCATAACTAGGCTGAACGTAGGGTTGATAATTAACTGGAAAATTTCCAGCTCCTTGTAATAATGGTTGACCTGAAGGAGGTTGAAAACCTTGAACTGCGTACTGACCTTGAGGTTGATATTGAATTTGAGGCATGTACTGAATCTGGGGTTGATATTGACCCTGAGGTATGAACTGAATCTAGGGTTGATATTGACCTTGAGGTATGTACTCTCCTTGATGTTTATATTGACCGTGAGGTATTTACTGTCGTTGAGGTTGCTCCCCAGGCAATAATTTACTACCTTGAGGTTGCCCCCTAGGTGGTAACTAACATCCTTGAGGTTGGCCCCTAGGGGGTAACTGACTTCCTTGAGGTTGAGGATTTGGAATATTTCCACACATCATAAAAAATTGTTCTGTGTTCAACGTGCCATTGTTTGTTCCATTCGTACCAGATGATAACATTTGTTCAATTAGTTAAGGAGTTGCTCCTGAAAAGGTACCAGAGAGCGACTAGTATCTCGGAGGAACAGACAAACCACCATATAAAAATGTTTCTAGAGATTTAGAAAACATAGATGACTCACCCGACATAGCTAATGAAGGTTGATAACCTCTTGGTGTAGGACAAAAAGGAATTCGGGGTGGTGAATAAGTAAGACCTACATTTTGTAAAAAATCTTTCAATGATAAATACCAAGTGTCAGTTCTAGAAGGACTGTATAATATTGATTCACGCTCTCTAAGATTCAAAGTTTCTTGGGTTTCGGGAAGAACTACGTCTTCGTTTAGACTAACAAGTTCTTCAATACATATGAGATCAAAAGCAAGATTTTCGGTAATGCGATGTCTTAATCTAGGTGAATCATGATCACTAGAAGTTAGAGTAACAAATCCTGAAGATGATTCTAACACAACAGGTTCAGTTTTTGGCTCAGAAATTTCAGGTTCTTCAGCTAATTCACTGGTTGCAGAAGCAGTGTCAGTGATTTCAGAAATTGAAATTGGCTCTTGAATATATTCTACTGTTTGTGATTGATATACTACATGAAATCAGGATGAGTAATTATGGATGATTCTCTTGGTTCTGTTGATCTAATTCTGCTAATACTATGCGGTACCAGAGCTTTCAGTCCTTCAAGTTGGCTTCGTGTATAGTCAAGGGGTTTCCCCTAAAGTCTACGTGATTGTCTTGGTAATTTAGCCACGATTAAAAATTATTAATCACACGCAATCAAAGAAAATTTCAATCAAAAATCCTAAAGTCACTAAGGAGACAATCAAATGATCAAACGCTTATAAAATCTAGGAGATCAAACCGCACTCAAATAGTAGATTCCCACACTAGAAACACTAGTTGGTGATGAAATCCAACATCGTAGTATTTTAATGTAGAAATGACGGTTGGAATATTTACCCTGACAACCTGCTTAATGAAACAAACCAGTGCAAGTTTCTCCACTTAAACCATCTCGAGTGAAGATAACCCTCCGGAGAGTCCAAGTGAGTCTAGTCGATATCGGCTCCAGGTACAATGGGATCTTTCCTCCACCGTCACCTTAGGAAAAAATCTTAAAGTTTATGGCCACTAAGGTCACCAACATAAACAAATATACCTGAGGCAACAGTCTACGATCCAATATACACGTAAGGGCAAAGTAACAAAGCTCAATCCCCTTGAAGGCTCCTTGACATAATCAAATGTATACCAACAATTGAACCCAGGCTACTTGACAATGGTCAATCCAAGGTTTACCGTTGTTAATACGTGCACATATTCTATCATTCCTAATGAGATAGAACTGATCACCTTACTGGTTTGGATATGATCTCGTGCTTGACTCCTTTAGGAGGAGCTTCCTAGAGCATACAAGCTACTATCATATTTTTCCTACCGCAAGATCGACTACTTGTTTGTTTTAATTGTCTCGGAGAGTTAATTACTCCCTACTCCAAGACACTAGCCTAAGCTATGTTGTTGAAAAGAGTCCTAGAAATGTAAAAATTTCTAGATTGATTTTAATTTAAGTGTTGCTTTTAATAGGCTATTTCTTAGGAAAATAGGTGCGAAAGTGAAACTTTGACGATATGTAGTGACCCGACTCAAAACACACTAAAAATGCATCTATTATGAGAAATAATTCATTTCCTTTCAATGAATTCTATCTAAAAGAAAGAGTTGAGAAATGCAATCTTTTAAAACAATTCTTTCCTTCAAAACAAGAACATATGAAAAGAAATCTTATCTTATGAGAACTCAGAATGATCAATTGGTAAAAAGGAAATCCCTTTATTATTCAAGATCGAAACTACAATCAAACATTCTCCAAAAGAAAACTACAATTTCTAGAAATAATACTCAAAACTAAAAACACTAATTTTGAGATCTAAAAATTCTAAGAATGAGATCTTAAATCAAAACTTTAAATATTTTGAGGAATTTTTGCTTAGTTTTTAATCTAACTAAGAAATCCTTTGTTGAAATTAGGAAAAACTCAAAAGCATCCAATTATGGTTTTTTAAGTGAAATTCAAAACTTAATGAAAAAGTTTTTAAATATTTTCAAATGAGAAAATGGGATCTAATTCTCATAAAACGATTTATGCTCTGAAGTCATAGATGCAGTAAGAAAACAATGAAATACCAGTGATCTAAGGTATACAGAGGTTTCTAATCTTTGAGTCACACAAAGACAAAGAAAAAATCACTTATAACATGCAGATCTTGTAGAAAATCATTCAAAACTTAAAAAAGTTGAAAGAAACTCTCAGACAAAGCTTTCTGATAGAACATACAAGTCTGGGTATATACTAGGAATCTTGCAAGCCGATCCTAGAAAAGATAATTTTATTTTTTTCGAAAATTTTCTCAGGGTCCACAGGTTTTAGCGTAAATAGGTGTGGTACCGCACTATGTATACAGAAAAACATCGGAGATGACCGCACTGTGCCTAAAGACAAAGTGCGGAGACCAGAAAACTTAAAGAAAAATAAAAATTCTAAAGCACTTTTCAGGGATTCTACAGGAATGAATTACCCAAGCCAGTATCAATCAATCAAAATCAAAAAAAGAATTTCACAAGTCAAAAATAAAAGAAAACTAAGTTCAAGATCCATTCCCCAGTGGAGTCGCCATTTTGTTGGGTGGATAAATCATTCTTGCGGATAATACAGATCTCCCTAGTATCCTACGATAACTAGCAATAAAAAGACATATGTAAACTACTCTCTCTATATTATATTTGATATAGAATTATCTAGAATGAAGGATTTAGGACTTACCTGTAGTCTAGCGTTGATCATAGTCTTCTTTCCTATCGCTTTGAATATGTCTCCTTTCATGATCTGCAATCAAAAACATGAAAGAATCAGAAGCACCTACATAATATAGATTAATTCATAAACCATAAATCTATCTTGATGATCAAGGAATTCAACAAATAAGCCATTTAAATAAACAACTCATTGAGAAAATAGGATCCATTTGTATTATTTTTAATGAAATAAGGAGCCTTAAAACTGCGTTCACCTTGATGTCGTATAGGTCCTTCCGGGGTCTGGAACAAGCGTTTCCTCTAATTTTACAAGCCTTTGCACTCTCTTGACTAACGTACACATGAGTGTGTAATCATTCCCATATGGTAATCAGTTAAGAGAGTCTGAGTTTTTCTAGCAATTCTCCTCAAAAAATCTCAAAGCCTAACTCCCCTTGAGGCTGAACTATGGCCTCAATTTATAGCAAAAGAGAAGAGGTTTTAGCTCCAAATAAGAGGATAGAATCCTATTTCAAAGGGATTAAGTTCCATATACCAAGGGGTAGCCTCCTTTAATGGAGGGATGAATGTACATGAAAGGAATGAACTTTCCACTGAATAATTTCTTCCAGAAGCTTCCAGATTCAACCAGCTAGGATTCCAAGTTTTACTTCTGCCTTCACTTTAACTTTTACAGGAATCCACACCTTTAATGAAGAAAAAGTGCATCTGGTTCCACATGTTCTAGAACAAACAAATGTGGCACCGCAGGTAATACTAAGAGAAAGTGTGGTACAAGTATTTTTATGACTTTTATAAGATTTTGTCTCAATTTCAAGGCTTGGTTTTAGGAACTTGATGTTTTTAGACTTCTAAGGGAGTATTGTATGAGTGATGATGAACCCATACAGATAGTAAAACGTCATGGTGACAATTTTAGTGTAACACACTTGAAGATGCCGAAGGACATGGAAAAGTAAAAGGTACTTGCAGAGAAAGAAAAAAACAAAAGAGATACTGTTGTATGCAACATATATGATAAAATTAATTGAAGAAAAACTGACCACATTCGAACACGCAACTAATCATGATGAATAGAAGAGAGACATGTAAGAAGAATATCAATCAATCATGAAGAATTGGGTTTTGGATATTTTTCCTAGAACTACTGACAAATCTGTTGTCGCCACCAAATTGATCTACAAAATCAAAAATGTTGTAGGTGGGAGCATAGATATATACGAAGGAAGACTTGTAGCAAGGGGTTTCTCTCAAAAGGAAGGATTGGAATATGAATAAACAAATTCTCCCACAACCATGTACACTACTGATGAGCCTCAGTATCACAATAATAATGTTGAGACTCCCAAGGCTACTAACTTTAATTATCAACCCATAGTTTGTACAAAATTAAGAGGTGATAGTTCTCTATGTACAATAGGTCAATTTCAAATCATGCCACCTTCAAGAAATGGACCAGATAAAGGAATACTGATACCACTCTTTCAACTAGCTTGAGGAAGGATATTTCATTAAAAGAGAGAGATAATTATACCCTAACTTCAAAAATGAAAATATTTTTCGAGTTGGAGAAATAAAAATTCTGCTCAATCAAATGTAAAGACTAGCTCTAATTGCACAAATGTAAAGACTATGCTAATTGTGAAAATGAAGAATACTATTCTACATGCATAACGTAAACCCTATGCTACATGAAAAAATGTATATCAGTACTCTAATTGTGAAATTTGGAAAGTTTCTTTGGAAAGGAAATTAATCTATTCAACACCAACACTTGCAAGTAAAACCCTAAGAAATCATGAATTTCAAGAATGAGGCCTAATCTACTTTGCATTGATGAATCACCATTTGTATCATTTTTTTCAACGAGACTTATCTTTAGTGAAAGATCCCATGCTAATTTTATAATAAAACCATCATTACCATTTAAATTTGGAATTTTGTCTTCTAACCCTAATTGCAGAATTGTACTTGTAGAGAAGAAAAGGTAGGTCTAGAGAGGTATTTGTTCCTCCCTAATCATGGATTCAGAGCTTGGGGGTGATTATTCAACACCAAGATACAAAAATAAAACTTCTACAACAAATATGGTCAATTTTTTATAGTGTAACATGACTACAACAGGATTGCTACAAGATGCTACATGATTGCCCTATTTTGCTACAGGATTGGATCTGTGAGCATCTTGAGGGTGGAATTTTTTTTTGAAGGTGGGTAAGAGTGGATGAGGGTATATGAAGGGTATATGAGGCATTTTACAATAACAAAACCTCTTAAAGTCCCATATTGAACAAAAACAAATGCGCACGAGATCCTTCAATGACCCAAAAACGTAGTTTCAGTCGCAGAGTTTTGAGGGAAATGTGAGATAACAAGGAAGAGGTTGAAAATGACAAAATATATGTAGGATGAGTGTCCCAACCATTCAATACACTTGTAGTACCTTCATACCAACAATTAATCGCTTTGTTTACTTTAAAATAATGCCAAACTAATGATCAAATTCCAACAAAATAAACTACATAAGAAATGATGAGTTAAATTTTATGAAACCAAATAGGAAAGGATGAGTTGCATTTTATTTAATTAAGATTCAAGCTACATTGTAGCGTGCATATGACCTAAATATATGAATTCATGAAGAAGAATGTGATTTTAACTCCAAGATATGCAGAAAAAGAGTATGTAAGAGAGAAATCATCTAAAGCCTAACAATATGTAAAGGAAAATAACCACATATTTTTGGCTTGTTGTTGTAGACTCTTCAACCACACTTCCCACAAGAGATGTGGTAATCAATCCTGCAACAACATTTATTTTGCAGGTAAACTTCTACTAAGAAAGAAGGAAATGTCGCTATTAAAAATAATGCATAAATAAAGTACACAAAGAGGGACTCGAGCCTGTAGGTTGGTCCCTAACCTAAGGGAAATCGTCCCTCTGAAACAAACTCAGATGCCAGACAACAATAAAATTTGCATTAACATAAAATGAAGTTCAAATACATAATGCAAAAGAAAATTGATAGTATCAAGCTCCTAGCTCTTAGTAGCTCTCCCTTTATCCATAAATTTTAATCCGAGATATCCGTTAGTCTTGTTTATTTACATAAAGATGGACAAGGGGAAAATTCCTTTGAAAGAGGATTGTTTCCATCAAAAATATCAAAACAAAAATGGATATCGCTCATTTATATCATTGTAATTACTTGAGTTCATTAGCTACCAATAGACCTCAAGTTGTTGATGAGTGATTTTAGGGATGAAGCTGAGTTAAAGGAGATTAAATGCAGGGGAAAAACCTCCTACATTTCCTATAGATCCCCCCAACGTAACTATGCATATTAAATTAACTAAGAAATAATGTTTTCCCTTCACATTAACCAAATTAGGCGACGAAGTATGAATCCTTTAGTCTTCGTACTAAGCATATTGTAGCCAAAAATATGTTCAAGTAATTTGAGAAAAGTATAACTTATATGGTGGAGGATAGAAAACTAGGCCTTATAATATACCTATTCACGGGGTCCATCACATTAGGGGAATTTTGAGGACTAAAATGGGCCTCCTAAGGAAATAATAAAATAATAGCTAAACCATTAAAAGAATATTTATGAATTTGCAATTCACTTTTTGCATCAAAATCCATGTAACCATGGTTAAATCCAATTCAAAAGTTGTACCAAAATAAAATTAATAAAAAGATTGTATTGATGTGACTATAAATAAAGATTGTATTTTCATGAAAAAGTAATTATCATTGCACAACTAATGCATTTGTCCTTTGTACTTAAATAACTTAAAATAAACTATAAATATAAATTCATAAATTCTTAATTATAGAATATACTATTAATTAAAATTTATATTATTTAAATTATATAATAACATGTAATTTATATACTATATAAAAATAATATAATATAATATATTGTTTTATGTATGAATTTTATATTACATATTGAATTGATTTGATTTATAAATAAATATTTGAAAATATACAAATATAATATTTATTGAAAAGTGTGTATATACATGAAGATTGTGTAGGGATATGCATTGTTTCTTTAAAAAAATATGAAATGACAATAATAATATTTTATTCAAAAAGTCTGAAATGACATTTATTATGAGTATTTTACTTTATGACTCTAAAAGTACTTAGAGCACAAACATGGTTAACCATGATTTTTTATCCACCATTGATAATGTGACAAGTACCTTTAACTCAAGAAATATCACCTCAACCATTAGGGATGATGTCATCCCCTAAAATTTCATTGGGTCTCATAAAGTGGATTTTGATTGTAGATTTTCCTTAGGAGGCCTATTTTAGACCTAAAAATTCCCCTAATGTCGCCTCCTGCTAAATGTGTTTCTCACCCTTTGAGAAACTTAGTCATTGATTTGTAGCTCATTCACAGCCTTGGTCACCTCTTTAACATCCCAAGGCACCTCAGATGTTGTGCCTTATTTTGGGTAGAATACTACACTTTCATCTATGGCTTCCCATTCCCTTTGTTCATTTTCTTGATCTCTTCTCTCTTGTAGGCCCAATAGCAAGGGAGGAATGATATTTAGCCCTATCCCATTGATCTTAAACCTTTGAATAATTCTTTTGTAGAATGGGGTTCTCTCAAAGGAATTCAATAACATTTCAGGTGAATGTTATCCCCTAATTTATAGACTATGGGCCAAGAATTCCATCTCAATTGGAAATCTTGCAAATTCCTGGTCCCCAATAGCCTAAATGAATATTCGAAAAGGAGGATGTCTTGTTCTTATTTTTATAGGTAGCGAGGGGCCAATTTTCGATATATAGAGATAATGTTATGGCTTCTTATGACAACCTTTAGACTTATTAACTTTGGTCTTATGTATAGGGGCTCACTTGCTTCTTTCACCATAACCTTATTTACTTCCTCAACCCTTGTTTCTTCATGGACAAGCCAAGAGGCCATAGCTATTAGTTGTGCATCTCCCAACCTTGGATTGGGGTCCCAAAGTTTCATATATGTGAGGATCATGTTGTGCATATAAAATTCAGCCAATTTGGCTCTATCTTCAATGCTTACCTGTTGGGAAAAGCCAATGAATTTCATATAATCCCGAAATTGGAGAGAGCCATTTTGTGCCAATATATTAATTTGAAATTTCAGCCATTTTTCTTTAAGGAAGATAAAATATTATTTTGATTGCTGCCTACATCGGATGACCTACATGGATAAGCTTTCCATGGTGGAAAGTTGTGCCTCCCTTTCTTGTAGTTGCTATCTTAACCTCTAGTTTTCTAACTATCGCTTCTCCTTCATGATTGATTCTTTGAGCCTCAAGTCAGCCATTTTGTTACCCATTTGTTGCATATTTTCCTCCATGAGACCTAGTAACATCTACTTTATTTGATTAGGCAATCTGAATCCACCGATGATTTAGGCTCCTTTTCTTTTATAATTCAAATAAGAGGGAAGTTGCAAACTTTTTAGGTATAATTATTCCTGCTTAAACAAAATTGTAACAGGATTGAAGATTAGGTTGTGGTGTTGAGATTCAACAAGATGATGAGCTTAGTGAAAAGAGTCACCTTCACTAAGTGGGCCCGCAGGCTATTTTTGGCACAAGTCTATTTTTAGACATGATGATCATATTTCAGAAGTTGCAGCATACTATTTGTGGATGGTTGATAAAGTTGGAAAAATAGACAAAATTCTATTTTTAAAATATTGGGCGAAGTCTATTTATAGATCGTCAATTTAAAAATAGATGCATGTCGATTATTATTAGCTCTTAATAATAATCAGACTCTAAACAACTTATTCTCTTGGAGCACTTCAGTTTAGTGCACAGATGTGGCACATCAGCTGACAAAAGGAATTACGTTATTCCTAAGGGTTTAATGGAGCTAATGTGTGGAGGACTCAGTTAGAACTCAAGTGGCAAAGTTATGACACAGTTGGAAGTAGTTATGGAGTTGTATTCAGTTTAACTCAGTTAGACTCAGTTGAGCTAGTTGTATCTAGTCTAACTGATTGATACACTAGTGAATTAATTATTTAATTAATTCACAACTTATAAATCATTAATCAGCTGAACAATATAGCTGTTAACTACAGTGCATGGAAGTTTCAGTGGAAATCAGTGGAGAGATAGGTGAAAGGGCAAGATAGACTATCTGTTGTGACTATAGTGATGCATTGATTGCATCACACACACAATGGAGATGCCAATGAGGATTCAATAGTCAAGGATGGAGTAATTTAAATTCATTCAGAGCTATTCTTGAGTAGATATTGCACAGTGGAGGTAGGCTAGTAGGTGGCAAAGATCAGTGCATGGATTTGCAAGATTGGGCCTTATTAGTGTATGATGATTGTACTATACTGAGAACTTCTGATAAGCTTTGTATGTTTTTATGAGATTTTCATATGATATCCATGCTACGTAATATATAGTTGGGGTTTTCAGCTTCAGGATTTCCCGGTTAAAAACTATGTTATGTGTGATTGAATATTTTTGTTTATGCTTCACATGTGTGTGCAATTAATTTTTCCGAAAAAGATTAACAAGTGGAATTGATTCAGTATTTTGCATAAATTTAAATAGTGTGAGATCAGGTGAATCAAGGACATATGCATGCTTAGTGCATATAATTTTTACATGGTATCAGATCATTGTTTATTGAATATTGCAATTGCGAAGTCAGTTTGTGCTAGTGGACAATTCGAATTTGCTACAGAAGATTCTTGGTGTAGAAATCGAGTATACATTAAATTGTCTTTCAATGGGTTGAGATT